>JAFEUB010001495.1:305000-325000 GCA_024529925.1 Ophthalmolycus amberensis | reverse complement strand
ATGACGACCAAGTTAAGATGAGACTGAGGACAATATGTAGAAGAGAAGATGTTCACTTTGCATAATATGTAGCTTGACAGAGCTCATGTGTGTCCTGGTGTTCTCATGTCTCCTTACCTCCTCATCCCTCACTCCCTACCCTGGTGTTCTCATGTTTCCTTACCTCCTCATCCCTCACTCCCTACCCTGGTGTTCTCATGTTTCCTTACCTCCTCATCCCTCACTCCCTACCCTGGTGTTCTCATGTTTCCTTACTTCCTCATCCCTCACTCCCTACCCTGGTGTTCTCATGTTTCCTTACATCCTCATCCCTCACTCCCTACCCTGGTGTTCTCATGTTTCCTTACATCCTCATCCCTCACTCCCTACCCTGGTGTTCTCATGTTTCCTTACCTCCTCATCCCTCACTCCCTACCCTGGTGTTCTCATGTTTCCTTACCTCCTCATCCCTCACTCCCTACCCTGGTGTTCTCATGTCTCCTTACTTCCTCATCCCTCACTCCCTACCCTGGTGTTCTCATGTTTCCTTACCTCCTCATCCCTCACTCCCTACCCTGGTGTTCTCATGTTTCCTTACTTCCTCATCCCTCACTCCCTACCCTGGTGTTCTCATGTTTCCTTACATCCTCATCCCTCACTCCCTACCCTGGTGTTCTCATGTTTCCTTACATCCTCATCCCTCACTCCCTACCCTGGTGTTCTCATGTTTCCTTACCTCCTCATCCCTCACTCCCTACCCTGGTGTTCTCATGTTTCCTTACCTCCTCATCCCTCACTCCCTACCCTGGTGTTCTCATGTCTCCTTACTTCCTCATCCCTCACTCCCTACCCTGGTGTTCTCATGTTTCCTTACCTCCTCATCCCTCACTCCCTACCCTGGTGTTCTCATGTTTCCTTACTTCCTCATCCCTCACTCCCTACCCTGGTGTTCTCATGTTTCCTTACATCCTCATCCCTCACTCCCTACCCTGGTGTTCTCATGTTTCCTTACCTCCTCATCCCTCACTCCCTACCTGTCCGTGCTGGATCCGTCCCCGTTGTTTAAAAAGCTGAATGAGTTATTAGCATGACGTCATCCAGCTAGCTAACCTGTCTGTGTTCAGCTGGTGGAGAAGCTTCATGTGCTGCTTCCCTTTCCTGTTAGTCTGCTGTCTGATTGTGAGGTCAGGCTGAACGACTTTGGCCCCGAGCTGAATCTATTTGAGGGCGCTGATTGGTTAAATTGTATGTCACTCATTTATATCTTTAATCAGCAATTGGCTAAACTGCTTCATAGACCCGCCTCTTTTGGGCCAAAACGTTTAGGCCCCCTAGCTGCACGTTCTCAGTGTCTACACACAGACGGAGAGCACGAGCAGGAAAAGCATATATTTTGCGCAGATATCATATTTTACACATATTACTGTGTACATTCCATAGTTCAAAAACACAAATATCGACAATTTGTATAATTTATTATTATTATAATTCTTTTTTTTTTTGTGTGGCTCAAGGTGGGGCCCCGCCCCCTGGCCCTCTATTGGCCAGCTGCCACTGCGCATATTGTTACACCATAGAAACAAACAAGCGCAGCTGTAGCGCCATCATGAGGTCATTAGGAGATGATTCACTGAAGGCCCAGGTATGAATACACAGTACAACAAGTATAAATACACAGTACAACAAGTATAAACACACAGTACAACAAGTATAAATACACAGTACAACAAGTATAAACACACAGTACAACAAGTATAAATACACAGTACAACAAGTATAAACACATAGTACAACAAGTATAAATACACAGTACAACAAGTATAAACACAGTACAACAAGTATAAATACACAGTACAACAAGTATAAATACACAGTACAACAAGTATAAACACACAGTACAACAAGTATAAATACACAGTACAACAAGTATAAACACACAGTACAACAAGTATAAATACACAGTACAACAAGTATAAACACACAGTACAACAAGTATAAATACACAGTACAACAAGTATAAACACACAGTACAACAAGTATAAATACACAGTACAACAAGTATAAATACACAGTACAACAAGTATAAACACACAGTACAACAAGTATAAATACACAGTACAACAAGTATAAACACACAGTACAACAAGTATAAACACACAGTACAACAAGTATAAACACACAGTACAACAAGTATAAATACACAGTACAACAAGTATAAACACACAGTACAACAAGTATAAATACACAGTACAACAAGTATAAACACACAGTACAACAAGTATAAATACACAGTACAACAAGTATAAATACACAGTACAACAAGTATAAACACACAGTACAACAAGTATAAACACACAGTACAACAAGTATAAACACACAGTACAACAAGTATAAATACACAGTACAACA
Organism: Ophthalmolycus amberensis; assembly: GCA_024529925.1. NCBI lineage: Eukaryota > Metazoa > Chordata > Actinopteri > Perciformes > Zoarcidae > Ophthalmolycus > Ophthalmolycus amberensis. The sequence goes on along the minus strand of JAFEUB010001495.1, from coordinate 322,612 downwards.
AGTATAAACACACAGTACAACAAGTATAAATACACAGTACAACAAGTATAAATACACAGTACAACAAGTATAAATACACAGTACAACAAGTATAAACACACAGTACAACAAGTATAAATACACAGTACAACAAGTATAAATACACAGTACAACAAGTATAAACACACAGTACAACAAGTATAAACACACAGTACAACAAGTATAAATACACAGTACAACAAGTATAAATACACAGTACAACAAGTATAAACACACAGTACAACAAGTATTAATACACAGTACAACAAGTATAAATACACAGTACAACAAGTATAAACACAGTACAACAAGTATTAATACACAGTACAACAAGTATAAATACACAGTACAACAAGTATAAATACACAGTACAACAAGTATAAACACACAGTACAACAAGTATAAATACACAGTACAACAAGTATAAACACACAGTACAACAAGTATAAACACACAGTACAACAAGTATAAATACACAGTACAACAAGTATAAACACACAGTACAACAAGTATAAACACACAGTACAACAAGTATAAACACACAGTACAACAAGTATAAACACACAGTACAACAAGTATAAATACACAGTACAACAAGTATAAACACACAGTACAACAAGTATAAACACACAGTACAACAAGTATAAATACACAGTACAACAAGTATAAACACACAGTACAACAAGTATAAATACACAGTACAACAAGTATAAACACACAGTACAACAAGTATAAATACACAGTACAACAAGTATAAATACACAGTACAACAAGTATAAACACACAGTACAACAAGTATAAACACACAGTACAACAACTATAAATACACAGTACAACAAGTATAAATACACAGTACAACAAGTATAAATACACAGTACAACAAGTATAAACACACAGTACAACAAGTATTAATACACAGTACAACAAGTATAAATACACAGTACAACAAGTATAAACACACAGTACAACAAGTATTAATACACAGTACAACAAGTATAAATACACAGTACAACAAGTATAAATACACAGTACAACAAGTATAAACACACAGTACAACAAGTATAAATACACAGTACAACAAGTATAAACACACAGTACAACAAGTATAAACACACAGTACAACAAGTATAAATACACAGTACAACAAGTATAAACACACAGTACAACAAGTATAAACACACAGTACAACAAGTATAAACACACAGTACAACAAGTATAAACACACAGTACAACAAGTATAAACACACAGTACAACAAGTATAAATACACAGTACAACAAGTATAAACACACAGTACAACAAGTATAAACACACAGTACAACAAGTATTAATACACAGTACAACAAGTATAAATACACAGTACAACAAGTATAAATACACAGTACAACAAGTATAAACACACAGTACAACAAGTATAAATACACAGTACAACAAGTATAAACACACAGTACAACAAGTATAAACACACAGTACAACAAGTATAAATACACAGTACAACAAGTATAAACACACAGTACAACAAGTATAAACACACAGTACAACAAGTATAAACACACAGTACAACAAGTATAAATACACAGTACAACAAGTATAAACACACAGTACAACAAGTATAAACACACAGTACAACAAGTATAAATACACAGTACAACAAGTATAAACACACAGTACAACAAGTATAAATACACAGTACAACAAGTATAAACACACAGTACAACAAGTATAAATACACAGTACAACAAGTATAAATACACAGTACAACAAGTATAAACACACAGTACAACAAGTATAAATACATAGTACAACAAGTATAAACACACAGTACAACAAGTATAAATACACAGTACAACAAGTATAAACACACAGTACAACAAGTATAAATACACAGTACAACAAGTATAAATACACAGTACAACAAGTATAAACACACAGTACAACAAGTATAAATACACAGTACAACAAGTATAAACACACAGTACAACAAGTATAAATACACAGTACAAGTATAAACACACAGTACAACAAGTATAAATACACAGTACAACAAGTATAAACACACAGTACAACAAGTATAAATACACAGTACAACAAGTATAAACACACAGTACAACAAGTATTAACACACAGTACAACAAGTATAAACACAGTACAACAAGTATAAATACACAGTACAACAAGTATAAACACACAGTACAACAAGTATAAATACACAGTACAACAAGTATAAACACACAGTACAACAAGTATAAATACACAGTACAACAAGTATAAATACACAGTACAACAAGTATGAATACACAGTCCAACAAGTATAAATACACAGTACAAGTATAAACACACAGTACAACAAGTATAAATACACAGTACAACAAGTATAAACACACAGTACAACAAGTATAAATACACAGTACAACAAGTATAAATACACAGTACAACAAGTATAAACACACAGTACAACAAGTATAAATACACAGTACAACAAGTATAAACACACAGTACAACAAGTATAAATACACAGTACAACAAGTATAAACATACAGTACAACAAGTATAAACACACAGTACAACAAGTATAAACACACAGTACAACAAGTATATATACACAGTACAACAAGTATATATACACAGTACAACAAGTATAAACACACAGTACAACAAGTATAAACACACAGTACAACAAGTATAAACACACAGTACAACAAGTATAAACACACAGTACAACAAGTATATATACACAGTACAACAAGTATATATACACAGTACAACAAGTATAAACACACAGTACAACAAGTATAAACACACAGTACAACAAGTATATATACACAGTACAACAAGTATAAACACACAGTACAACAAGTATAAACACACAGTACAACAAGTATATATACACAGTACAACAAGTATAAACACACAGTACAACAAGTATAAATACACAGTACAACAAGTATAAACACACAGTACAACAAGTATAAACACACAGTACAACAAGTATAAATACACAGTACAACAAGTATAAACACACAGTACAACAAGTATAAATACACAGTACAACAAGTATAAACACACAGTACAACAAGTATAAACACACAGTACAACAAGTATAAACACACAGTACAACAAGTATATATACACAGTACAACAAGTATATATACACAGTACAACAAGTATAAACACACAGTACAACAAGTATAAACACACAGTACAACAAGTATAAACACACAGTACAACAAGTATATATACACAGTACAACAAGTATATATACACAGTACAACAAGTATAAACACACAGTACAACAAGTATAAACACACAGTACAACAAGTATATATACACAGTACAACAAGTATATACGCACAGTACAACAAGTATAAATACACAGTACAACAAGTATAAACACACAGTACAACAAGTATATATACACAGTACAACAAGTATAAACACACAGTACAACAAGTATAAACACACAGTACAACAAGTATATATACACAGTACAACAAGTATAAACACACAGTACAACAAGTATAAACACACAGTACAACAAGTATAAACACACAGTACAACAAGTATATATACACTGTAGGAGCGGTCGGTCGATTAACGCGCATTCTCTCGTAGTGTCACTTCAAAACTTCCTTTTATTCCAGAACAGCATCAGAAGCATACATGGAAGTCATCTTAAACAGAAAAACCCGCTTTGTCTCATAATGCGGTTTCGTAGTGCGTAATGCGTAATGCGTAATGCGGTTGAAAAATAGTTAGCCCTTCCGCTCTCTCGTCGAAAAAACACACCTGCACGTCCTCAGGTGAGGTCTACATAAAGAGTTAACGCCCCCTGACGTCATCATTGCGTCAGAATCATTATAAACGGCAGTAACATCTTAGCAGGTTCAACAGTAAATCATAATCAGCATGGTTTGATGTACAAGTGGTAGCATGATTATAATTTCCTTAAAAGTATAGAATGTACAGGTAAAACACAAATCAGAGTAATGGCTTCTACACTCCGGCCCCTAATTGACCGGTATAGGGCAATTCATACATTTATACATAGGAAGCCTATTCTTAAGAGTCCTTTGTGACAATATTCAAGACTGTCACGTGTCCATAGGATTTCAAAAATAAGCCAAAAAATGTAATCCATTTAGTTCCGCTCGTCCATTTTGCGAAACAAGTTCATAAGATTTCGGCAAAAGGTTCAACGAAAAAAGTTCTTGAGAAAAAGAGAAGAAAAAAGAGAGAAAAGGTTCAACTAAAGTCTCTTCAGGTGTCAAATACGAAAAAAGGCAAAAGGGACTTGTCTCATCAGGTCATGTTCTGTCAAAGGCACAGCTTTGTGATGGGCCTTTCCAAGGTGCCATTTTGTGTCCTGATCTTGACTCGACGTACGTGTCCTTTTTTGTCGGGGAAGATTTCCGTGATTCTGCCCATGGGCCGGGAGTTGCGTGGTGAGCTCTCATCAATGATCAGCACTATGTCTCCATGCTTTAGATTCCTTTTAGTTTCATTCCATTTCTGCCTCTCCTGTAGCAATGGGAGGTACTCTCGTGTCCAGCGTTTCCAGAAGAGATCAGCTATATATTTGGTCTGTTTCCATCTTCTTCTGGAATAGGTGTCACTTTTGTCAAAGAGTCCAGGTGGAAGAGTCGGCATTCGCTTCATTTGAAGCAGGTGGTTGGGTGTCAGGGGTTCTGGGTCTTTCACATCCTGAGATAGGACTGTGATGGGCCGGTCATTCATGATTGCCTCTACTTCGCATAGAGCTGTTTGGAGACTCTCGTCATCCATGGTCTGTTCCCTTGTGATGGAGTAGAGAATCTTTTTGATTATCCGGATGAGCCGCTCCCATACGCCTCCATGATGAGGACCATAGGGTGGATTGAATGTCCATTTGATACCTACAGCGTGCATCGAATGCTGGATCTTGCTGAGGTCAAGGTGGGTAAATGCTTCTCGAAGCTCTCGTTCTGTCCCAATGAAATTTGTGCCGTTGTCAGAAACAATCTCCTTCACTTGGCCTCGTCTGCAGATAAAACGTCGGAGTGCAGAAATGCAGGAGTCTGTATCCATTGAGTCGGCCATCTCCAGGTGTACGGCTCTGCATGCGAGGCACGTAAACAAGGCTCCATATCTTTTTACTTTGCTGCGGCCACGCTTGACTTCTATGGGCCCAAAGTAGTCCAGTCCAGTATAAATACACAGTACAACAAGTATAAACACACAGTACAACAAGTTTAATATATACACAGTACAACAAGTTTAATATATACACAGTACAACAAGAATAAATACACAGTACAACAAGTATAAACACACAGTACAACAAGTTTAATATATACACAGTACAACAAGTTTAATATATACACAGTACAACAAGAATAAATACACAGTACAACAAGTATAAACACACAGTACAACAAGTTTAATATATACACAGTACAACAAGTTTAATATATACACAGTAAAACAAGTATAAATACACAGTACAACAAATATAAACACACAGTACAACAAGTATAAATACACAGTACAACAAATATAAACACACAGTACAACAAATATAAATACACAGTACAACAAGTATAAATACACAGTACAACAAATATAAACACACAGTACAACAAATATAAATACACAGTACAACAAGTAGAAAGCTTCTGATGGATCAATATTTCATCGTTGAAGCTTCGACTCACTGAACTGATGTTTCCACATCTGGACCTCTGAGAGTTATTAAACATCAAACAAGTGAAGTATGATTGTCTTTCATCAGGAATGAGCCAAATCTTCATTTATGAAACTAAACTAGCTGAACTTTGAGTGTTATTTAATAGTGATGACATGTGTTATCAGGTCAATGAGGTTAATATGTATTACACTTATTACACAATAACAGACATTTACACAGATCCTTCTCTTTAAATATCTTAAATAACACTTATTTTTACTCTTAATTGTCTGTTTCATCATATTTTATTGAATGTTTTCTATTGTTAAATAAAGTCTTATACTACTACACTGTGTTTATTGTACTTCTGATGAACGTCTTAAAAAACAGAATGTGCTAAATTGTGAAGATAATTCATAAATAGTATTTTTGTTTTTTCTTTCTGACGCTCTAAAGAAGATGTTTTTATAATTTCTTATATCTTGTAATCTCTTTATTATAATAAAAACTCAATAAAACATTCCACCCAAAGGAAGCTGAACTCAGTGCGATCATTAAATATGAATCCATAAATGTTTAAGGGCAGTGATGCTCTGAGTGACCAGCAGGTGGCGGCAGACGCTCACGTTTCAACAGTGATGCGAGTCTGAGACAGTTTATCTGGTAGTAGTACTACCACCAAGTACTACATTACAATGTAGTAGTACTACCACCAAGTACTACATTACAATGTAGTAGTACTACCTTACAATGTAGTAGTACTACCATCAAGTACTACATTACAATGTAGTAGTACTGCCATCAAGTACTACATTACGATGTAGTAGTACTGCCATCAAGTACTACATTACGATGTAGTAGTACTACCATCAAGTACTACATTACAATGTAGTAGTACTACCACCAAGTACTACATTACAATGTAGTAGTACTACCATCAAGTACTACATTACAATGTAGTAGTACTACCACCAAGTACTACATTACAATGTAGTAGTACTACCATCAAGTACTACATTACAATGTAGTAGTACTACCACCAAGTACTACATTACCAAGTACTACATTACAATGTAGTGGTACTACCATCAAGTACTACATTACAATGTAGTAGTACTGCCATCAAGTACTACATTACAATGTAGTAGTACTGCCATCAAGTACTACATTACAATGTAGTAGTACTGCCATCAAGTACTACATTACGATGTAGTAGTACTACCATCAAGTACTACATTACAATGTAGTAGTACTACCACCAAGTACTACATTACAATGTAGTAGTACTACCATCAAGTACTACATTACAATGTAGTAGTACTACCACCAAGTACTACATTACAATGTAGTAGTACTACCATCAAGTACTACATTACAATGTAGTAGTACTACCACCAAGTACTACATTACCAAGTACTACATTACAATGTAGTAGTACTACCACCAAGTACTACATTACAATGTAGTAGTACTACCATCAAGTACTACATTACAATGTAGTAGTACTACCACCAAGTACTACATTACAATGTAGTAGTACTACCATCAAGTACTACATTACAATGTAGTAGTACTACCACCAAGTACTACATTACAATGTAGTAGTACTACCATCAAGTACTACATTACAATGTAGTAGTACTACCACCAAGTACTACATTACCAAGTACTACATTACAATGTAGTGGTACTATCATCAAGTACTACATTACAATGTGGTAGTACTGCCATCAAGTACCACATTACAATGTAGTAGTACTACCATCAAGTACTACATTACAATGTAGTAGTACTACCATCAAGTACTACATTACAATGTAATAGTACTACCATCAAGTACTACATTATGATGTAGTAGTATTGCCATCAAGTACTACATTACAATGTAGTAGTACTACCATCAAGTACTACATTACGATGTAGTAGTACTACCATCAAGTACTACATTACAATGTAGTAGTACTACCATCAAGTACTACATTACGATGTAGTAGTACTACCATCAAGTACTACATTACAATGTACTAGTACTACCATCAAGTACTACATTACGATGTAGTAGTACTACCATCAAGTACTACATTACAATGTAGTAGTACTGCCATCAAGTACTACATTACATTACATTACAGTCATTTAGCAGACGCTTTTATCCAAAGCGACTTACAATAAGTGTATTCTACATCGGTTTGAGAGAACAACTAGTCACCAGAAGTCATAAGTGCATCTCCTTTCCTCAAACAAGCATCTAAGAGCATAAACCAGCGCCAACGTACAGTGCAGAAACAAACGAATGCAATAAGTGCCACAAACTAATATGAAAACAATAAGTGCAACTAGAAAATGCATTTCCTGCTGAAAATGCGTTGGAATGCTGAAATTTGAAATTATATTGCTGAAAATAGATATCCAATTTTTAAAAAATTGCAAAAAGCTTAATAATTCAAAAACTTTAAAGATTCCAACTATGAAAAGTCATATCACCCATCTCCTGAAAGAGCTGAACATTTTGATATTCTAACGGTTTCTGTGGCTTAAAAAATTTCATCAGTGGTGATATTTGTAGTAGTAGAAGTTGTAGTAGAAGTATTATTAGTAGAAGTATTGGTCGCATTAGAATAAGTACTAGTAGTAGCAGTAGTGATATTTGTAGTTGTAGTAGAAGTATTATTAGTAGTAGAAGTATTAATAATTAGAAGAAGTAGTAGAAGACGTAGTATCAGTAGTCATAGTAATAGCTGTAGTATTGGTCGTAGTATTTAATATAACAGTAGTAGTAGTAGAAGTAGTAGTAGTAGTAATAGTAATGGCAGTAGAAGAAGTAGCAGTAGTAGTACTAGTAGCAGTCGTACTAATAGCTGTAGTAGTATTACTACTTTTAGTAGCATGAATAGCAGTAGTAGTAGCAGTTGTCGTATAAGTAATAGTAGTAGTGTTAGTAATAGCAGTAGTGGTAGTAATAATATTGATGGTAGCAGTAATAGCAGTAGCAGTAGTAGTAATAGTAGCAACAGCAAAAGTTATAGTAGTAGTAGTAATACTATATTAGCAGCAGCAGTAGTAGTTGTCGCAGTATTAGTAAGAGCATTCATTTTTTTAACAAAAAAGCCTAATTTTGAGCTTGTTTAAATACAGTCAATCCATGGGGCTTTTATTTTGAAAGGGTGGGGCTGGGTGGGGGGAGAGGAGACATAATCATAATCCTCGAAAAGTCTCTAAGGCCTGAATGACTGTGAGAGAGAGAGAGAGAGAGAGAGAGAGAGAGAGAGAGAGAAAGAGAGAGAGAGAGGCTTTCTCAGAAACACCTGTGTCCTTGCAGCTTTTTCATGGAGATAAAACAGGGAAACACCTCTCAAACAAATCCTCAACTCCCATAACCGTAGCTCCTATTGCGCCGATATTAATAAATGAGAGGAAGGATGAGTTGAAGAACAGATCCTGTAAAAATTGTGTCTGTAGTGTAAAAAATGTGGCTTAACTGGCGATCTACAAATGGGGTACCGTGTTCTGTGGAAGATGTTTTTGAAGCAAAATTTAACATTGGTCTCTATGGAGCAGAAAGTTGGTTTTCCTCTCAATTAATGGCTTCTGTGCCAAATGTGGAAATCTGTGGGATTCCACAGTAATTTTTATACGACAAGGACAATATTAGCTACTTTTACATCCAGAAATTATGCATGAAGATTGTGGACACAGTGGCAAAACACAAATGTTTTTTTCACAAGAATCTCAAGCTGCTCTTCACTCTAGCGGTGACATCACGCACTCTAAGCTGTGCAATACACAGCCATTATAAAGTCAGAAAAGGGCTGAAAAATCATAAAAGTTAAATTGCTGCAGTTCAAACAGTTTAGAAGATATCGGAAAGCTGAATTATGCGGCAATAGTTCAGGGTTTTCTCAACATTTGAAAGTTGAAATGGTGTCTTTAGCTGAAAGTATGAGGAAGTTGAAGGATTTGAAAGTTGAAGAAGTTTAAGAGGATTTGAAAATATTCTCCACAGACATCCCATTCAAAAATAAAGTTGCTAAAAGCTTAATAATTCAAAAAGTTTAAAGGTTAGAAATAGAAAAAGTCATAGCAGAGATGAGCTGACGGAGCTGAACATTTTGATAGTTGAACGGTTTCTGTAGCTTAAAAAATGAAGAAGAAGAAGAGTTGCAACGAAAAATGGGGGGGACGGAAGAAATAGTGGAATAAAGAAACAGGATAACAAGAGTTGGAATGCTTAACAGCATTCCAACAATAAGCTAGTATGAATACAATAGATGCTAAGTAAGTGCTAAGTGGAAGGCTCAGGGTAGGCCTTCTTGAAGAGGTGAGTCTTCAGCCTGATGAAAGATGGGCAGCGACTCTGCTGTCCTGAGGTCAGTGGGGAGTTCATTCCACCACTGAGGGGTCAGGACAGAAAACAACAGCGACCGGGTCGATCGGCCGCAGGGACCTCTGAGCGACGGGGCGACCGATCGCCCCGAGGCAGCAGAGCGAAGAGGTCGGGCGGGGGTGTAGGGCTTGACCATGGCCTGGAGATAGGAAGGAGCTGTTCCTTTCACTGCCCTGTAGACTAGCACCAGAGTCTCACACTGGATGCTCTTACAGGAGCCAGTGTAGAGAACGAAGAAGGGAAGTTGTGTGGGAGAACTTGGGGCGATTGAACACCAGGCGAGCTGCAGCTTTCTGGACAAGCTCCAGAGGTCTGATGGCCGACGCCGGAGCTCCGGCAAGTAGTGAGTTGCAGTAGTCCAGGCGGGAGATGACAAGAGCCTGGATGAGCACCTGCACCGTCTCCTCAGTGAGGAAGTGAATCCTCCTGATGCTGTAGAGCAGGAATCTGCAGGAGCGTGTAACCGATGCAATGTTTGCTGAGAACAACAGTTGGTCGTCCAGGGTCACACCCAGGTTCCTCGCAGTCCGAGTTGGCGTCACCACGGTATCATCAATGGTGATGGACAGGTCTCTGTGTGGACAACCCTTCCCCGGGAGGAACAGCAGAGTAGATTCGATTAGATTAGAAATATACTTTATTCATCCCCAATGGGAAATTTGTCTGTGGTAGCAGCAAACGAAGTTACACAATAAAATAAAAACATAAAGTATGGAAAATGCACACTATATACAATAAAATAACAGAGCAGGACCTATTCAATTTAAGAAAATAAAGTAATGGTATTATATTAACTAAGTAGGAAAAAATATACTAAACAGTAGTGCACAAGATCACCAAGAGCAGCAACAACAGTGTATCAGTGTTACAGTCTAGTGTTTGATCTGTTCAGAGGTGATTTATTATAGAGTGTGACGACCCCTCCCTTCCACCAGGGGTCTGTGTCCTGTTTCCAGGTTGTCTTTCAGGATGGTAATCTGCTGCTGATGAGCCACACCTGAGCCTGCTGGAAGTCTCAGCTATAAAGGCTGCGCCTCTTCTTTGCCTCGGCGCGCATCTCCTCTCTGACTCCTGTGTGGAGGACCTGGCTGGCTGCTGCCTTGTTTTGTTTGTTTATTTAGTTAGGTTTAGTTAGTTGTACTTTTATCACTCGTCTTGTCTCCCTCATGTTACGACTTTTTGAGCCGGGTCGTGACAAGAGTCTAATAGCAGACGGCAGGAATGTTCTCCTGTATCGGTCCTTGTGACAGCGGAGCTGGATCAGTCTGTTGGAGAAAGTGCTCCGCTGTCCCTGCAGGAGGTGGTGGAGAGGGTGGTCCGGGTTAACCAATATGGATCATAGTTTCTTCAGTGTCCTCTCCACCACCTCTTCCAGATTGTCTTGTTTGCAGCCAATGATGGAGCCGGCCTTCTTAACCAGTTTGTTCAGTCTGTTGGTGTCTCCGGCTCCAATGCTGCTCCCCCAGCAGACTACAGAAGTACAGTGCACTGGCCACAACAGACTGGTAGAATATCTCCAACATCTTGCTGCACACGTTGAAGGATCAAAGTTCCTCAAGAAGAAGAGTCGACTCCTCCCCTTCTTGTACACAGCGTTGATGTTGTTCTTCCAGTTCAGTCTGCTGTCGATGGAGACACCCAGGTACTTGTACTCCTCCACCATGTCCACATCCTCTCCCTGAACTCTCAGCGGTTGTGGAGCCGTCGTCTTCCTCCTGAAGTCGACCACCATCTCTCTGGTCTTGGTCACGTTCAGACGCAGGTGATTTCTACCGGCCCACTCCACAAAGTCCTCCACTACTGCCCTGTACTCCTCCTCCCGTCCGTCCCTTAGACCATATCCACACTAGTCCAGTTTTGCTACGTTTACACTGAGCAGCCACACCACGCCGGAGTTTTGGAGCACCCTAAACGGAGGAACCTGAAAACTCCGCCGAGGTTGGAGGTATTTGAAAACTCCGGGGTTTTGGTTGAGTGTAGACGTAGGATACGGATGTCTGTTAGAAAAAATGAGCCCACACCCGTGCTCGCTACTGGATTGGTTATTACCAGCCATGACGTCTCCGTCCCTGATTCGTCACACTCACTATCACGTGACCCGTACCCGGAAGAAAACAAACAGCCGGGCGACCAGCAGCGATTCATTTCAACATGGATAACGAATGGCAAGCCTTGCTTGCTGTGTTGTCTGTGCTAGCAGCTATTGTGAGTTAAATGTGTCATTTTACAATGCTGCTATTGCCTACAGGCGGAGGAGGCGAGCTATTCTTCGAGCGATGAGCGACAATTCCCGAGTCCAGAGACACATGGAGCGCCGTACATGGAGCGCCGGTTTTGTGCACGCTGTATTACCTGTTGCGTACTAGCAGCTGTTGTGCAGTAAAAAGTCTGCATTTATGTGGAGGAAGCAGCTGTTATTCTAGCGATTAGCGAGCTGCTTGACCATCGGCGATCAGCCCCCACGGAGCGGCTGTCTGAAGCTACAGTTAGCAATAAATGCTATTCAGAGCTACAGCTACAAACAGACAACACAGAGGAAACGAGTGAGAGACGAGTGAGAGACGAGTGATCGACGCTGATTCGTTTTACTTCTTCCGTTTGGTAGCCTTGAGACCTTAGTCTGCAAGTATTTCTTTATGGAGCATGAAAAGATGTACGAAGATATATTATATTCGCTAATGCTAATCGCGGTTAGCATTTCCCCATTGGCGGTAATGTTAAAATTTGCTTAGAAGCTAGCGAGTCGGACCTGTTGCATGATGTTGTGCCCTAAAAGATGGAGCAAATGCCCTAAAGAATTGATAGAGGGCGAAGATGATGTCCCTGTTTTTTCTGCTGGGTGACCCAGCTTATCCCCTGATGCCGTATCTCATGAAGGAATACCCCAATGGCGGAGCTAACGTTACATTCATCAGCCCCCACGACAACAACACATGGAAGCGAGTGATCGACGTGTGTTGACCACATTTATGGACCATAATCGAGTAAACGTTTCCGTGTAAGTGTTGATTTTAAAGTAAAGTTGATGTGTGAGAGAGAGAGAGAGAGAGAGAGAGATATAGACAGACAGACCCGCAGCGCTGTAACTACGTCTGAAAAATAAAACTTCTAAAACTTTCCACGAACTGTGTCTGTTTGAGTTTATAGAGGAAGATCTTAAGTATGAAATACAACCTTTCATTATTAAAGACTACTTTATTACTCTGTCATATTTTTTTTTAACTAAGCAAGCAATCCACTTCCTGTTTACACCGTCACGCGCATGCCCAGTGTACGTTAATGGTCACGTGCTGTCCGCCTTCGAAGGCTGCCGTGTGGATGCAGATCAACTTGAGAATAATGCTGAAACTCCCGTGTGGACGGAGATCGTTTCTATTTGACAACTCTGCATCCAACTAGACACGGACTAGTGTGGATATGGCCTTATACACCCGACCACTGCAGAGTCATCAGAGAACTTCTGCAGATGGCATGACACAGAGTTGTACTGGAAGTCAGTGGAGCCCTTTGATGTTGAGGGCTCTGAGTCCATGCAGCTCACCAGGGGGGACAGAGGTGGGAGGGGGGGAAGCAGCCGAGGTGTTTGGGAGGTGAGGAGTGAGGAGGAGACAGATGAGGGCTCTGAGCTAAACCTATTGAAGAAACAGTTTAGCTCGTTGGCCCTCTCCAGGGAGCCCCCTGGTTGTCTGCCTCCAACCTTGAAGCCAGTAATCTGCTTCGTCCCCATCCACACCTCCCTCACATTGTTCTGCTGGAGTTTGCCCTCCAGCTTCCTCCTGTAGGAGTCCTTGCACTCCTACAGGTCACTGGTGATCCATGGCTTGTTATTGGGGAAGCAGTGTACTGTCTGGGATGGTATGACGGATTGTTCACAGAATTTGATGTATTCTGTGATACAGTCCGTCATGCTGTTGAGGTCCTCCCCATGTGGTCCACACAGCACACCCCAATCCGTCGACTCAAAGCAGTACTGCAGGGCGTCATTAGCCTCCCGAGACCACCTCCTCACAGTCCTGGTGGTCACAGGCAGCCTCTGCACCAGAGGAACATACCTGGATGTCAACAGGATCAGGTTGTGATCAGACCTGCCAAGCGGGGGGAAGGCAGTGGTACTGTATGCATCCTTAGCATTAACATACAGTAGATCCAGAGTTTTATTGTTCCATGTGGGGCAGTCAACATACTGGTGAAAAGTCGGCAGGGCTTTATCCAGAGTGGTGTGATTAAAGTATCCAGTAATTGCCAAAAATGCACCTGGATGTTGACTCAGCAGTCCAGACACAGTGGAGTGGATGGTGTCCACTGCTGCCTCAGCGTCAGCTGATGGGGGGATGTACACAGCCACAACAATGGCGGACGAGAACTCCCTCTGCAAATAATGACGCATCCCCACGGCCAACAGTTCAATGTCCGGGCTGCAGAAGCGTTCCTTCACACACACATGGTCGGGATTGCACCACCTCTCGTTCACATACACTGCAATCCCGCCACCTCTCTTCTTGCCGCTCTGTACAACGTCTCTGTCCGCCCGAACAGTCCTGAAGCCGGGCACCGACGCACTGTGGTCCGGAAAATCCGCGTGCAGCCATGTCTCCGTGAAACACATGACGCTGCACTCACGGAAGCCCCTCTCAGTCTTTACCAGCGCGCCGAGCTCGTCCGTCTTATTCGCCAAAGACCTCACGTTCCCCGTTAGTGTCGCCGGTACCGAAGGTTTGTACTTCCTCCTCTTCGCCCTCCGTTTGGCTCCAGATCTGCAGCCCCGGCGTCTTCTCCGTAGCTCCACCGGGATCTCAGGCCTGGCGCCGGGCAGCAGCCGCGGCCAACTCAGCGCGATCAGCTGATCACGGGAGTAAACAATGGCCCCGCTCATTGTGTGTGGGTCTCCGTTACACAGAGGGAGAAAAGTAACAGAAAGCCACGAGAAAAGTTGAGAAAACAGTTACGGTCCGTTGTCTGACCGTAAGAACCAAACACTAAGGAAAAAGAAAAAACAAAAGAAGAGAGGAAAGAGTGAAAAAAGACTAAAATTAAAACACACTGCTGTAACAGGCTGCCGCTGGCTTGGCGCCATTTTGCATCTATTTTGCATAGCTCGGTTTTGTCCAGGTTGAGCTTGAGGTGGTGTGTCGTCATCCACTTCGAGATGTCAGCCAAGCACGCAGCGATGCCTCCACTTGAGTGTCCCCGGAGGAAATGACAAGACCAGCTGGGTGTCATCGGCATAACAATGGTAAGAGAAGTCATGCGAGCAAATAACAGAACCCAGAGCTGTTGTGTAGAGCGAGAAGAAAAGGGGGCCCAGGACTGAGCCTTGTGGAACCCCCGTAGTCAGCATGCGTGGTTCTGACACGGCCCCCCTCCATGTCACCTGGTAGGATCGACCTGTCAGGTAGGATGCAAACAGGGAGAGTGCAGAGCCTGAGACCCCATCCCCTCGAGGGTGGAGAGGAGGATCTGGTGGTTCACCGTGTCAAACGGCAGACAGGTCCAGGAGAATCAGGACAGAGGAGAGAGAGTTAGCTCTCGCTGCGTGAAGCGACTCCGTCACCGCAAGGAGGGCTGTCTCAGTCCAGTGACCCACTTTGAACCCGGACTGTTCTGATTGTAGTTCTATTCAGATTATAGTCCTGTTCTGATTGTAGTTCTATTCAGATTATAGTCCTGTTCTGATTGGTTGGTTTGTTGTATTCTGATGAGTAACATTGTGAGAATATGGTCCTAGATTTCAGACTCTTAGTTGGTCTTTAAAGACTTTAAAGTCCCGCAGAGAGAAACAGGACCCCGGTTTGGGTCGATGACCAGAGATTTCACCACCTGCTGCCGACAGAGTAAAGCTTAAACCTTAAAGTGGTGTTTGATGGACATGTTTTATTACAGTCCTGTTCTTTTGGAGAAGTTGTTCAGATAATAAACGGAGGACCTCTGATATGTTCTGGTGTTACAGAAGTCTGTGAGTTCCCTCAGACCTTCTCACCTGTCTCAGTCACCTGACGCCTGCTCACCTGTTTCCACTTTCCCTCATCAGCTCTGCAGTATTTTCTCTGACCCTGCTCACCTGTTCCTGAACTCTGTTACCTGTCGGGCCTCTCGGTGCTGTTGGACTGTGTGACTCCATCTTGTCGTGTTCTAACGTCTTTTAAAAGCTCTTTGGGACGGACTC
Source organism: Ophthalmolycus amberensis (assembly GCA_024529925.1). Classification (NCBI taxonomy): domain Eukaryota; kingdom Metazoa; phylum Chordata; class Actinopteri; order Perciformes; family Zoarcidae; genus Ophthalmolycus; species Ophthalmolycus amberensis. The sequence goes on along the minus strand of JAFEUB010001495.1, from coordinate 306,386 downwards.
ATACTGACAGAGGACTCACCTCCAGACCTTCAGCTCAGGTTAGAATGTCTCCTGAAGAGTTCAGACACCAAGTGAACTCACAAACCAGAGTTTAACTCCGTTATTTGCGGACATAGACTCCTTCCTGTCCTCTCTGCTGTTAAACCAATTTTGTGATCGGTTACACTCTCGTCCTCTGGAGCTCAGCGAAGCAGAGAAAGAGGAATTAAAAAGGCGAGAAGGAGCCGGCGGGGCGATGAGGCCGAACAAAGAGGATGGATTTCAGAGTGAAGACTAAACCTTCCTAAATCAGTTAGTCCTGACCTCTCTGCTGCTCATCCGGCCTTTGAAGCGCTCGGTTCAGGGGGAAGAAAACCGATCGGCCAAAAGTCCCTTAAGTGACTAAATGCCCCGAGGTGACACACACACACACACACACACACATACACACAGACACACAGACACACACACACACACACACACAGATACACACACACACGCACACACAGACACACCCACAGCTGCAGTGGGGATCAGACCACCTCAGTCGAGTTCAACACAAGTCCAAGACCAGATGTGTTCGAGTCCAGTAGAACGACAGAGTTCAGCTACTGAGACTCACTTTATTAAATATATAAATATATATATATATTTTTTTCTTCTTCAAAATGTATGTTTTATTGCGTGTTTGGTAAATATAGAGGGAGATCTTAAAGTGTTATTAAAGAGTACTATAATACTTTGTTGTATTTTCTGTAACTAAGCAACTAATGTACTTCCTGTTTACACCGTCGTGCTCAGTGTACGTGAATCGTCATGTAATGTTTGTGTGGGCGAAGCCTTAGTTTCATGTTTTAATGTCTCATCATACGTTCTAATTTAATGTTTGTCATCATTTATTAGTATATATATATATATATATATATATTTATCTAGTGCTGAGCAAGTTAACGCGTTATTATCGCGTTAATGCATTAATTAATTAACGCCGACTATTATTTTATCGCGTTTTTTATTATTATTATTAAGCGGACATTTTTAACACAAGAACCGGCCGGCAACGAGCGATGAACAGCTGTTTGTGTGGCGTCTATTCCGTCTCTTCCTGTTTCCTTCACCTACATTCCCCTGGGTCCTAAGATCCTCCATGTACAGCTTCTTATCACCCTCTATGTACCAACGTACATTTATAACAAATACCACACATATTACGGTAATCAGCGTTATTATGTGTCTGACCTAAATACCAAAAAAAGAAATGATTAATTTAAATAATTTTTTTGAGTTTTTAAAGTGTTTTGTTTGTAATATGTATAATAAGCATCATTTAGTTATCACTACTGAGAATTTAACAAACAAAAACATGACGTAGATAGGTTTGCAGTTTTCAAGAAGTATATTTAAATA
>JAFEUB010001495.1:127500-297500 GCA_024529925.1 Ophthalmolycus amberensis | reverse complement strand
ACACACACACACACACACTCTCTCACTCACACACACTCACACACTCACACACACTCACACACTCACACACTCTCTCACACTCTCTCTCTCACACACACACACACACACTCTGATACTAATTATAATTTGGACGTTGTGTTTGTGTTGCAGAAGTTTCACCCTCCATCTTGTTTCTTCTTCTTCTGCTGCAACAACAGCAGCGTTCAACAGGAATAATCCTGCTGGTGACCTCGCTTTGTGTGTGTGTGTGTGTGTGCTCACATTACATCCAGCACACTGCTCGTCTATACTGTGACCTCTGACCTCTGCAGAGAGAGTCCCTCCTCTTTTCTTCTTTTTGTCCTCATTCAGTCACAACTCTTATTTTGGTAGTTTAGTGCACCATCGATCCGTCTCCATCGTCTCAGAGTGAAGACGAGCTGTGAGGTCAGTCGTCCTCTGAGGGACATAAAGAGACATCGTCTCTGAGACGTCTCAGACTGTAAACACAAAGAACTCCAGATCTTTGAAATGTGAAAACTATGAAACGTTTCTTCACATTGAGTTCAGACTTTGTGAACTCAGCGTTGAGAAATGTTTTAATAACTCAAATAAATCTACATATTTATTGATCTTTAACAAGATGTTCACACATTTAAGAATTTGAAAAGAACGATAGAGTTTACTTGTAAAAGGGAGATTATTTATTTATTGTTCTATTATTGTTCTATTACAAGTTATTGTTGTTATTAATTATTATTAGTGGTAGAAATAACAAAGCTTCTTCAATGAAGGGATGTTGATACTGTCTGATCTCGTCATATCTGACCACCTGCTGTCATGTGACTGAGGTCATGTGATAAAGAAGGCAGTGAGATGTGGTCGAGAGCTGTAACATCTTTTCTCACGCTGATGCCGCAGCAGCCAATCAGAAACCAGGGTGTTCTGTTGCCGTGGCGAAAAGAAAAGAAATGGACTATATGATGTGCACACACACACACACACACACACACACACACACACACACACACACACTCCTCCATTGTAATGTGAGTCTGACTGAATCTCTGCATCTCCTCTCAACGTTAATATCATGCAGATACTCAGAGTGTCTACATCTCTGTCCCCCCCCCCCTGCAGATGTCTCGCTCCTTAATTTGCGTAGAGAGCAACAATCAGCCCCATCTGTCCCCGTTTTTACTTTCCTCCTCCTCCCCCTGTAAAATCACCTCTGTGCCCCCCCTCCACTAAATCGCCCTACTATGCCCACCACTCACACACACACACACACACACACACACACACACACACAGAGCCCTGTCAGTGGGGTGGGGATTGAAAGCCAATCAAAAAGCTATAGAGAAGTGCTTTGGTGTGCAGCGACACAATGTGGGGCCCCCCCACCAGCTCTGTGTTTGTGGGCTGCAGGCTCCTGTCAGCCGCTGTGAAAGAAGCTCAGACCGGCAGAAAACGGGGACAGATGGGAGGACTTAGAGGGGAGGAATAATTAGCGCGTCGTCCTCCGTCCGTCCGTCCGTCCCTCCGTCCACGCTGATGGGACGGTGGACACAGGAAGCTGATCGGGATGTTTGTTTCCAAAACAAAATGTGAAGTCAGGGAGGGGTTTCATAAATCTCTATTTTGTGCCTTTTAGTGTCCTGTCTCACATTTATTTTAATATAAAGTTTAAATGTGGTGCTTTATATCTGTTTGTCCACAGTTTCATGAACACCAGTCACATAAAGTCAATGTTTTTGTAAACCACGGACGTTTCTGAACTAGAATGTTTCATAAAACATTTCTAGAACACGATGACATGCATGAATAGTGTTTACTGTACTTTTGAGGAGTAAACGATCATGTTTTGGCTTAAAATAAGTGTTATTTCTGTAATTTAATGTTTGTATCAAGGTGTAAGTTTCACTAAAGACTCAAAAGGTGTTTGTTTGACTCGTCCTCGTCTCGACGAAGACTTTCATTAGAAACTGATTCGTCAAATACAAAATTAGCTCTGCAGATAATACCGACCTGAGAAGAAGTTTTTAGGACGTTAAATATCAGTGAATGCATGTGTAGAGGAGAGAGAGATATAATAAAGACAAGTCTTCTGCCTCACTTCCTGTCATGTCAGTTTGGATCCTGATTAATGGCGGACTCCACCACTAACCATGAAATGAGGTGAATAGAATCAAATGTGGTTTTGATGTTTATAAGGCATGTCGTATTAATGGCGTATTAACGTTGTAGTGACGTCGCTAAGACGTCGCTTTGACGTATTGACGTCGTATTGACATAGTGACGTTGTTTTGACATTGTTGTGACGTCGTAGTGACGTTGTGTTGACGTTGTGTTGACGTTGTGTTGACGTTGTGTTGACGTTGTGTTGACATCGTAGTGACATAGTGACGTTGTAGTGACGTTGTAGTGACGTTGTAGTGACGTTGTAGTGATGTTGTAGTGACGTTGTAGTGACATAGTGACGTTGTAGTAACGTTGTAGTGACTTAGTGACGTTGTAGTGACGTTGTAGTGACATTGTAGTGGCGTTGTAGTGACATTGTAGTGATGTTGTAGTGACGTTGTAGTGACATAGTGACGTTGTAGTAACATTGTAGTGACATAGTGACGTTGTAGTGACGTTGTAGTGACATAGTGACGTTGTAGTGACGTTGTAGTGACGTTGTAGTGGCGTTGTAGTGACATTGTAGTGATGTTGTAGTGACGTTGTAGTGACATAGTGACGTTGTAGTAACATTGTAGTGACATAGTGACGTTGTAGTGACGTTGTAGTGACGTAGTGACGTTGTAGTGGCGTTGTAGTGACATAGTGACGTAGTGACGTTGTAGTGGTGTTGTAGTGACATAGTGACGTCGTATTGACGTTGTAGTGATGTTGTCGTGACGTCGTATTGACGTTGTAGTGACGTTGTAGTGCCGTTGTAGTGACGTTGTAGTGACGTTGTAGTGACGTTGTAGTGGCGTTGTAGTGACATAGTGGCGTCGTATTGACGTTGTAGTGACGTTGTAGTGGCGTTGTAGTGACATAGTGACGTCGTATTGACGTTGTAGTGATGTTGTGGTGACGTTTTAGTGACGTAGTGACGTAGTGACATAGTGGCGTTGTAGTGACATTGTAGTGACATTGTAGTGACGTTGTAGTGACATAGTGACATAGTGACATTGTAGTGGCGTTGTAGTGACATAGTGACGTCGTATTGACGTTGTAGTGACGTAGTAGTGACATTGTAGTGGCGTTGTAGTGACATAGTGACGTAGTGACGTTGTAGTGACGTTGTAGTGGCGTTGTAGTGACATAGTGGCATTGTAGTGACGTAGTGGCGTTGTAGTGATGTAGTGACGTTGTAGTGACGTTGTAGTGGCGTTGTAGTGACATAGTGACGTAGTGACGTTGTAGTGGCGTTGTAGTGACATAGTGACGTTGTAGTGACATAGTGACGTAGTGACGTTGTAGTGACGTTGTAGTGACATAGTGACATCGTATTGACGTAGTGACGTTGTAGTGGCCTTGTAGTGACATAGTGACGTAGTGACGTTGTAGTGACGTAGTGACGTTGTAGTGGCGTTGTAGTGACATAGTGACGTAGTGACGTTGTAGTGACGTCGTATTGACGTTGTAGTGACGTTTCTTGTGACATTGTATTGATGTATTTTTAGCAAAAGTAAATATTTAGCAGCCAAATCAAAAGGTTCACAGGATGTTCAACCTTTGTTTCTTCATAATATATTTCATACTTGACTTCTTTCTTTACACGGTTTGTATTAAGACAATAAAGTGATGAATATGAGATATGAGTTTACAGATAATTATAATCCCTCCTCTCTATAGGAGAGGTTTATGGTGTTTTGTCGGATACACCTACACTCTATGGTCATAACTCTGAGTTCCACTGGTTGCCTTTTTGATTCTTCACAGTTCATTTAGTTTGTTCGTCCTCTTGTGAAACAAACTGTCAGAGAGCATAAACACATTCACATGTGTTCAGAGCTCACACGTCGCCTGTGGCGGATCATGACGACACACAAGAGTCGAAACAAAGCGTAGGTCTGACACCTCCTCGCTCAGATACCTTCTTCTTCTTCTTCTTCTTGAGCTGCTGGTCTTCAGACATTCCTTTGGTCTGATTGATGACCTCTTCACCAGATGAGTCCCCAGAGCTGCTGTTTATACGTCTTTGTCTCTTAAAGTGTCCTCTGTTCTCCTGCAGCCGCTTTGTGAGCATCACAATGAGCACCCAGATGCTCCTCATCTCACCCTGCAAACAGAGGAGCAGCAGCAGGAGCAGAAGGAGCAGCAGGAAGAGCAGGACTCCAACATCCAGTGATACAGGTGTTTGTTTCACTCTGAGACCTGAAGACAGGTGGTGGTTCTGGGAGTCCTGAACCACCACCTGTCTGTTGATTATGTCTGAACTGTGTTTTTATGTCTTTTATTTCTCTAGAAACAATTTTAAACTTAAATTTGCGTCTAATAACTTCAAAGTGAATAACATGAGAGCAGATGTAGCTGCACTTTGAGTGTCTTCAGATCAGCCTGCAGCGGTGCTCTCTCCCCGGTCCTCCCCTGTCCCCCCCTCAGACCTCACACTTATCTGTCTCAGCGTCTCGTCCTTTACACTTGACAGTCGGCTGAGTTCGGACTGTGTCTGCTGTGAAAGGCCTTTGTTTGGAGGCCGCTGCGCGTGTTATCCTCTGTGGCCTCTTGTGTCAGTCACAACAGGTCTGAGGAGGTCTGAGGGGGTCTGAGGGGCCAGCGGTAGACCGAGCCCGGGGCCCCGGAGCTGGCCTGGGCTCTCGGTGCTGGCCGACGGCCCGGACCGGCCCCTTTCTCCGGTCACGGTCTCGTCTCTTTCACTGACAGTTTGTTCTCAATTAGATATCTTTTGTCCCCGAGTGAAAGCCTTCAGCCATGTGGGGGGGGGGGGGCGGGGGGGTAATGGCGATGTTTCGCTTCACCACGAACCCCCCGCCGCCGCCGCGCTCTTTATACTCTCATTTTGGCTTTCTCAACACTTCGCCTTTCAGCGCTGAATAGAACTTAACTAGCTTTTTAGAACTTCCTCGATATCTAAATCTCATTGAGACGCTCAGGAATGTTGCGATGCTGCAACGATTAAACTCAAACTTTATTGTTCACAGAGTTACAGCGACAACATCTGAATAATAATCATAGGAGGAAGTTTAGCGTACAGTGCACAAAGCACAATGCACTTTTCAGAAACTCATACAATGAATGCTACACACATGCTACATACCAACTTAACGAAGAGATTCTGGGCAACATAATCATATAAACCATTTGTACACACTGCAAACACAATTATACACAAACTAATATAATCAACAAGAATATTTACCACAATATCACGTATATATCACGCCGGAGAGCTCTTCTAACAAAAGGCTAACGGCTAGCACGGCCGACTAATACATATCAGAGCACTAGAATTCGACACAGAATCCAGAGATATCTTCCAAATGTATCTGCGTGAAACCATTACAAAGATACAAAGATACAAAGATACAAAGACACAAATATACAGCCAACAAGCACCAGAACACCAAGCCGCTCCACCGCAGAAAAAAAACATAAATGCTTCGTGCCTTGAGATGATTCATGAAGAAAAAGTATTCATATTCCGTTTTGCCGGCTAAAACACTGTTGCTACGTATTTCCTGTGTTTCTTCAACTGTTCCCTGGTGAAAGGGGGGTCACACAAGCCTGGGGGACCGTGGGGGGAAGGGAATTCACTTTCTGCCAATCAGTTTTTACGCAGGGCGACGCAGGGCGATGCATGGCGCGTTTCTGTTTTTTTCCTCTGACGATACTGTCAATCAAACCCACGTTACCACCCCTGCATTCATGTGACTCTGACGCATCTAAAGAGGTGTCATAGTCTGGGATTGGCCAATCATAGGCTGACAAAAGCCTCACATACACACAGGCAGACGAGAATCCGTGATTCACAGACAGACGGTTTAGAGAGGCCTCAGGCTCTCAAAATGAAGCCAAACTGCTGTATTTGGATAGATTGAATACTATTAGTGATAAAACAAGTGAAATATATAGTTATATAGCATATAAAAGTCCAATGGAACAGCTGGAACAGCTGGTTCCAAAATGACAAATCTGCTCGACCTCCCGCGACCTCGCTGTACTAAAACCTCTAACTTTGATTTGCTTCACTTTATCAAAGACACATTTTTTTGTCGGGACTCCTGACATGCTATGATTTGGGAGTGTTTTAGGCTTTCAGCTACATTATTTCAAAGACACAATTTCAATAAAAGTGCTTTATTTTCAGGCGAACCTGAAACCTTTCAATTTGAGCTGTGTGCCATCTTCATTCACTATTAACCAGTAACATATATACATCTTTACACATCTGAACAAATCTCACAAGTGTTACCTTTATTATAGCATCAAAATTATTAAAATAGTTCTTGTAGTTACAGATTTACAGTCCTTTAAGTATGGGTATGCAATTCTCGAGCAGAGGCCTAAAAATAGGGCTAGGATTAAGAAGGTTAAAACATATCAACTTTATGTTACATTGACTTATGTTATAATGTCTAATATTATGTTTTATGTTATAAAATGTCTAACGTCATTTTATGTTTATGTTTTAAATTCCTCTTTTGAAGCTACAGAACACACTAACAAAGCAAACATGTATTATATATGTAAAACAAAGCATATGTATTATTATAATTATATTGATATATTTATGAATTCTACGTGTGGTTCTGCAGCTTTAAGGTGTTTTGTTGTGGAACCTCGAATGTCGTCCACACAGCCTCCTGCAGGCCTCGGACCACGCTTTCGATCACAAGATCACAGGATCACAAGATCACAGGATCACAAGATCACAAGATCACAGGATCACAGGATCACAAGATCACAAGATCACAAGACCACAGGATCACAGGATCACAGGATCACAGGATCACAAGATCACAGGATCACAGGATCACAAGATCACAGGATCACAAGATCACAGGATCACAAGATCACAGGATCACAAGATCACAGGATCACAAGATCACAGGATCACAAGATCACAAGATCACAGGATCACAGGATCACAAGATCACAAGATCACAAGACCACAGGATCACAGGATCACAGGATCACAGGATCACAAGATCACAGGATCACAGGATCACAAGATCACAGGATCACAAGATCACAGGATCACAAGATCACAGGATCACAAGATCACAGGATCACAGGATCACAAGATCACAGGATCACAGGATCACAGGATCAGAGGATCACAGGATCACAAGATCACAGGATCACAAGATCACAGGATCACAGGATCACAAGATCACAGGATCACAGGATCACAAGATCACAGGATCACAAGATCACAGGATCACAAGATCACAGGATCACAAGATCACAGGATCACAGGATCACAAGATCACAGGATCACAAGATCACAAGATCACAAGATCACAAGATCACAGGATCACAGGATCACAAGATCACAGGATCACAGGATCAGAGGATCACAGGATCACAGGATCACAAGATCACATGATAACATGATCACAGGAGTACAGTATTTCACGATCCCACGCTTTTGTCTGCAAAAGTCTTCAAAGTAAGTTCATCACTTAGAGGGAAATGAAATGATATAAACAGTAACAACTCCAATCAACAAGTGGAATTAAATACTGATAACTTCAATCTACTGCGGCTGTCTGTGATGTAAGTAAAATATATATTAAAGTGAATGATCAGAAATTGTTTCATGAATATGTGTCTGATAGAACATAATAATCAGTTCCTTTATTTAAAATCAACATGAACAACATTAATACAGACTTCTAAAATCTCTTTTGTGTATTTTTATGCAGATGATAAAATCTTATATTCACATCTTCTACAACTCAAACCACAGATTAAAAACTGACAATAAAAATGTGCTTGTGTTTTTTGTCTGGAGGATCGTGAAGCTTAAACATTTTATTACATAAAGGTGAAGACACAGCTGAGTGGATCCAGACCGGTGACAAAGGAAGACGATATGAAACGTCGTCAGTATAAATGTGACTTGTTGAACTGAGGTCACAACCTTAAGCATCGAGATCCTCAACAAACACTCAGAGCTGCAGCTGCAAAGTAAAAACCACAATCCAACACTAAAGCTGTAGTTTGGTCACACGACTGATCGCCACAGATCTGATCCTCAGAGGGGGGGGGGATTAGGGCCATGTTGGGGTGAGAGTGAATGGGGGGGGGGGGGAGAAATGAATTAGATGTCTGGGAGAGTTTGGAACAAAACGAGATGATGGAACAAAAACGATAGTTTGGCATCAGAGTTTTACATCAGAGTTTTACTTAAAGTACACAAGAGTGATGTAATCTAAGTAAAAGTACTCATGTTGGGAAAGTTTTGAGCTTTGTTTTCAGAAAAGAAAGAAAAATAAATACAAAGAAAGTGAGTAAATCCTCTAAAACTCTCCGAAGTTCCCAACCTCCGGGTGTAGACCCCCCAAGAGGTCCTGAGATAAATCCAGGGTCACGTGACCATTAAAGCGAGAAACGACCCGAAATAAAATATTGAATGTTGATATTTTTATTACCATTTATCTTTGGAAACATTAAAATATTTCCAAGCAGAATGTGCTCATCAAGTGACCCCATAAGGGTCCTGAGCCCCAGGGTGAGAAACAGAGATCAAGCAAAGGGAGAGTTTGGGGGAGATTGTGGAGGGCTTTAGGGGGAGGTTTGGGGGGGGGACAGCGGTCACGTTCCTGCAGCCCCCCCACGGCGGCGGCTCTCCTCTGAAGCTCCGCCTTTTGTTCGCCGTTTGTTTACCTTTGCTCGGCCGAGGTGAGGAGGAGATGGACAATGAGCTGGTAGATCAACAGCTCGGTCTCAATGGAGCGGCGCTCCTTTATCCGCTGCCCCCTGAACGCAGCGATCCTCAGAGGCCCGTGATTAAGAGCCCAACAGGCCTCCTCAGGCTCAAAGGCACAAAGGAAGCCGCTCCACTTATCCAATAAAAAAAAGGGTCCCACACAATCAGAGCGAGCGGCGTCCTGCTGACATCACACTTCAGTGATCAGTGGAAGAGACTCTCACCCATTCACACCGTGGGGGGGGGGGGGCAGCTAGTTAACTCCTCACTGAGGACACTGAGGGGATTTTTAACTGACTATCAAAGGAGGAAGATAAGAAGGAGAAAAAGGAGTAGTAATAGAAGAAGAAAACAAAACATAGTCGAAGAAGTAGAAAAACAAGAACAAGAAAGAGTAGAAGAAGAAGATGAAGTAGAAGAAGAAGAAAGAGGAGAAGAAGATTATGCAACTGCTATGCTAACGACACCCCGCTCTACATCTCCTGTACGTCACATCTACCAAAACCATCAACAAACTACAAAACATCCAGAACTCAGCTCTCATGGTGATGATGGTGATGGTGATGATGGTGGTGGTGATGATGGTGATGATGATGGTGATGATGGTGATGATGGTGATGGTGATGATGGTGATGATGGTGATGATGGTGATGTTGGTGATGGTGATGATGGTGATGTTGGTGATGGTGATGGTGATGATGGTGATGGTGATGATGATGGTGATGGTGATGATGGTGGTGATGGTGATGGTGATGGTGATGATGGTGGTGGTGATGATGGTGATGGTGATGATGGTGATGATGGTGATGGTGATGGTGATGGTGATGGTGATGGTGATGATGGTGATGTTGGTGATGGTGATGGTGATGATGGTGATGATGGTGATGGTGATGATGGTGGTGGTGGTGGTGGTGATGATGGTGATGGTGATGATGACGGTGGTGATGATGGTGATGATGGTGGTGATGATGGTGATGGTAGTAATGGTGGTGATGATGGTGATGATGGTGATGGTAGTAATGGTGGTGATGATGGTGATGATGGTGATGATGGTGATGGTGGTGATGATGGTGATGATGGTGATGGTGATGATGGTGATGGTGATGATGGTGATGATGGTGATGGTGATGATGGTGGTGGTGATGATGGTGATGATGATGGTGATGATGGTGATGGTAGTAATGGTGGTGATGATGGTGATGATGATGATGGTGATGATGATGGTGGTGATGATGGTGATGATGGTGATGATGATGGTGATGATGGTGATGATGGTGATGATGGTTATGGTAGTGATGATGGTGATGATGGTGATGATGATGGTGATGATGATGGTGATGGTGGTGATGATGGTGATGGTGATGGTGATGATGGTGATGGTGATGATGGTGATGATGGTGATGATGATGATGGTGATGATGGTGGTGGTGATGATGGTGATGATGGTGATGATGATGGTGATGATGGTGATGATGGTGATGGTAGTAATGGTGGTGATGATGGTGATGATGATGGTGATGGTGATGATGATGGTGATGGTGGTGATGATGGTGATGGTGATGATGGTGATGGTGATGATGGTGATGATGGTGATGATGGTGATGGTGATGATGGTGGTGGTGATGATGGTGATGATGATGGTGATGATGGTGATGGTAGTAATGGTGGTGATGATGGTGATGATGATGGTGATGGTGGTGATGATGGTGATGGTGATGGTGATGATGGTGATGGTGATGGTGATGATGGTGATGATGGTGATGGTGATGATGGTGGTGGTGATGATGGTGATGATGATGGTGATGATGGTGATGATGGTGATGGTAGTAATGGTGGTGATGATGGTGATGATGGTGATGATGGTGATGATGGTGATGGTGGTGATGGTAGTAATGGTGGTGATGATGGTGATGATGGTGATGGTGGTGATGGTGATGATGATGGTGGTGATGATGGTGATGATGGTGATGATGATGGTGATGATGGTGATGATGGTGGTGATGATGGTGATGATGGTGATGATGGTGGTGGTGATGATGATGGTGATGATGGTGATGATGGTGATGGTGATGATGGTGATGGTGGTGATGATGGTGATGATGATGGTGATGGTGATGGTAGTAATGGTGGTGATGATGGTGATGATGATGGTGATGGTGGTGATGATGGTGATGGTGATGGTAGTAATGGTGGTGATGGTGATGGTGGTGATGATGGTGGGTGATGATGGTGATGATGGTGATGGTGATGGTAGTAATGGTGGTGATGATGGTGATGGTGGTGATGATGGTGATGGTGGTGATGATGGTGGGTGATGATGGTGATGATGGTGATGGTGATGATGGTGATGGTAGTAATGGTGATGATGATGGTGATGGTGGTGATGATGGTGATGGTAGTAATGGTGGTGATGATGGTAATGATGATGGTGATGGTGGTGATGATGGTGGGTGATGATGGTGATGATGGTGATGATGGTGATGATGGTGGTGGTGATGATGATGGTGATGATGGTGATGGTGGTGATGGTAGTAATGGTGGTGATGATGGTGATGATGGTGATGGTAGTAATGGTGGTGATGATGGTGATGATAATGGTGATGGTGGTGATGGTGATGGTGATGATGGTGCTGGTGATGGTAGTAATGGTGGTGATGATGGTGATGATGATGGTGATGGTGGTGATGATGGTGATGGTGATGGTGATGATGGTGATGGTGATGATGGTGATGATGGTGATGGTGATGATGGTGGTGGTGATGATGGTGATGATGTTGGTGATGATGGTGATGATGGTGATGGTAGTAATGGTGGTGATGATGGTGATGATGATGATGGTGATGGTGGTGATGATGGTGATGGTGATGATGGTGATGATGGTGATGGTGATGATGGTGGTGGTGATGATGGTGATGGTGATGGTGGTGATGGTGATGATGGTGATGATGATGGTGATGGTGATGATGATGATGATGGTGATGATGATGATTGAAGATGATGAAGAGGATGAGGATCAGAGCAACTGAGGGGGTCTGAGGTAAAGTCCAGGAGAGGATGAAGACCTGAAGGCAGGTCCTGGTCCTGGTCTTGGTCTTGGTCATGATCTTGCTGTGATGTGGGGGGGCAGATGTCAGAATATAAGCCCCTCCCCTTCCTGTTATCCCCCACAAATGATGAAGGAGTGAGTCCTGCTGGGTTCCTCTGGCTCCAGGTAAGACCAGCAACCTGACCAGACCTGCTCCCTAATGGGTCCTTGTGTGGATCCCCTTCAGAGTAGGTTCCCAGAGTGTGTGTGTGTGTGGGGGGGGGGGGGGGGGGGCTCTCTCTTGTTTTTCAACCCGCCCACACAATGGAGCCAGGTTCTAACTAGCGGCTCTAAAAATAATACACAGGGCTCCGGTTACAGATCTGGTCTGAATGGAGGTCTGGCCCCGCAGGACTCTGTAGACCGGCACCTCTTTGTGTTCTCACAGGACCAATTAGTGGCAGCAGCTCTGAGACACGGGAGGAAGAAACCGGTCCTTACTATAGTTTTTATAAGACTGAACCTCCAGAACCAGAACTCACCTCAGACCTCAGACCTGCTGAAAACGTTTCCGTTCATGTCTTTACACTGTAAAACTAAAGCCGTTAATTCATTTTTAATTCAAACTACATGTTCTGTGTTTGTTGTGTCGTAGTTTTCTTACTGACATGAATGATTAAATGGAGCTGCTTTGATGTATTTTTGATGTATTTTTGATGTATTTTTGATGTATTTCTGATGTATTTTGACATACTATGTCTGTTTTTTCACATTTTAATGAGCATTTATTAACAACAATAAACCGTCATTTTATTCATCTGCACATTTTTTACAGTGTATAACATGTAAATACGAGGAGTGGTTATTTACTGTTCTATGACATCTGTGTTTACCAGTTATTGATCAGACAAACAGTTCACTTATTGATCCGGTTCAGATCAAACTATTGAGGCTCCACCACACTAATATGACAGAGTAATATAGTAATCTTTAACAATGAAAGGTCGTGCTTTATACTTAAGATCTTCCTCTATAAACTCAAACAGACACATGTTTTGGAAAGTTTTAGAAGTTAAATTTTTCAGACTTAGTTACAGTGCAGCGGGTCTTCATATCTCTCTATCTCTCTCTCTTGCTCACACATATTTACTTTAAAATGAACACTTACACATAATAGTTTACTAGATTATGGATCATAAATGTGGTCAACACATGTCTCTCACTCGTTCCCTCATGGTCGTTGTTGTCTGTTCTCACTCGTAGCTCTGCTGGAGGCTGAAGTCTCTGTCGTACTGGAGAGCGTTGAGGAATGGTTGGTGGAGATTAGCCAGTAGTGGTTTGGGGGAGGCTTAGTTGAGGATCCACTGCAGCTCCCAGGCCTTGCAGATCCCCAAAATAAGTCCTCCTGAGAAAGCAGGGTTGCCTGCCTGTGCGCAAGTTGTTGAAGCTGGCGAGTGTAAAGTTGGTAGGCGTGGGAAGCTCTGCTGATCGATGGTCGGCAAGAGTAAGGATTTATGGGTTTAAAGACAGCGTTGGATATGACGTAACCGATGTTGGTCGGGTGTCTGCAGGAGGGCAGATCTTCTGAACTTCTGGAATGAGAAATGAGAAAGCCATGGCGTTGCGGTGGCCCAGATGTGAGCTGCATCGAGAACGCACCCTTGACGGATGGGTCTCGCAGCATCCTTTGATGATTGGGTAAACGACAGCTAGGTTGTCAGGAGTTAAGGGATGGACTTTCTGGGCGGTTCGTGGCCCCACGTAATGGCTGCGGCTACTATTGGTCGGATTTTGTAGCATGAAGGGAAAACGACTTAGCATTTACTTGCGAGGTCCGAGGGCTGATCTACGGCAAAACGTCTTCTGTCGTGGAAACCCCCCAAAAACCACAGAGGGAGCGGCATCGTTGTGTGGACCAATTGTGTGGGTCCATCGCTGGAAGTAGATGCGTGGGGGCACTGACATCTCAGTGCCAGGTGCCCCGGCTAAGGCAACTTGCTGTCGTTGCTGGAAGTAAGTGGCGGGGGGCACTGGCATCTCGATGACAGGTGCCCTGGCTAGGCAACGTGTTGTGGTTGCTGGAGGTAGGCGGTGGGGGGCACTGGCATCCCAGCGCCGGGTGCCCTGGCTAGGGTAACTTGCTATGGTTGATGGAGGTAGGCGGCGGAGGGCACTGGCGTTCCGGTGCCAGATGCTGGCTAGAGAGAGCTGCTGTAGTAGGCGGCGGACGTTAAGGTTTTCCTGCCAGGTTTGGCTGATGTGACTGCTTGGAATGGAGGAATCGCTGACGTCAAGGATAAGTGCTGGGTGTTTGGTTGGAGCGGGGGGAAATGGAAGGAGGGGGGCTAGCATCTCGGTGCTGGTAGTGTGAATGGGGAAGAGAGGAGGGGGCAGCGTGGTGCCGGAAAAGAGAGCATGGGATGTTTGGAGAGTAGGGAAGGAAAAAGTGGGAACTGGTATCCCGGTGCCAGGGGTCTGCATAGTGGATGGGGCAGAAGAGTAAGCCGCGACCCTTGTTGTGCTGGGGAAGGTCACTGGAGGCGCCTGAGGTAAGGGGGAGGAAGGGTAGTAAGCTGGCAGCCCGGCGGCAGTGATGGGTACTGTGGATGGGTGAGAGAGGGGGACAGAGGAGAGGAGACCTGGCAACCCGGTGCTGGGGTAGAAGGAAGAAGAAGGGTGGTGTGAAGGAGCAGCAAAAGTACGGGCTGATAAATCCAAGCCGGAAGTTGGGATAGAATGCTGTGGACATTGGAGAGGGGAAGAGAGTCAGCATCCCGGTGCTGTGAAAAGTTGCCTGAGGTAGTGGAGGGGGGTGAGAGGTGATGCGCTGCCAACCTGGCAACCCGGAACTTTGTGTGTGGCAGGGCGGGGCTTGGGGGTGTGTGGTTACGTCACGGTCGTTGACGTTGCCGGTCTGTTTTGGATGGAGTTACGTTTGTGTTTTTTACTTGACGTGACTTTTGGAAAGTTGTGAGGAGTTGGAACAGTTTTGCTTTGTTGTCGAACCGGTGGTGAGCAATCCCCTTCTTATTTAATGCTCTTAGCAGGCGGGCTACGGTCCAGTCGGAGATTTTTGCTGGTGCGTCTTCGACGGGGGACCTGGTCGGGGCGCGGGAGCGGTGGCTTTGGACGTGGCGTAATGGGGAGCTGGAGTCGTCGGAGATTCGTTCCCAAGCACTGAGTCTGGAGCGAGCAGAGGAGAGAGGGGACTTGCATTTCCGTTGTCTCCGTCTGGGGGTGGCGGGTCTCCCTCTGCCACCGAGATGTGAGTTATTGGAGGACGGCCGTGGATCTGAATCTTCGTATAGTAGGATTGAATGGAGCGAGGGATTCTGGTGTATGGATGCAGCTGATCGGCTTGTTGGAGACCGGCGGGTTTGGCGGCGTTGAGCTGACTGGACACTCCCAGTGGCGGTTGCTGGCATCTCGTGGGTGTCCCTGGGGTTTTTGGGGAGGGCAGCGATGGTTTCGAATGCGGAAAGCGCGAGCAAGTCAAGGCTTAGAGTGGGTAGGTATTTCTAGAAGTGGGGGAGTGGCTGCGGCGTGGTCCTGCTCCTGAAATTCAGCTAAGATTTATCTCCAATTAATAAAAGAAGGAGAGTCCTCCGTTTTGTGTCCGTCGTCCTCAAAGCCCCAAACCGTGACTTCTGACGTCCACTCCGTAGGTTTGATAACGCCACTGGACAAGCCGCTCACTAATTGTTAAAATAGCAGCTGTTAGTAGAACTGTAGTAGAACATGTTTTAAAATGTAAACGTAGTAGAACATGTTTTAAAATATAAACGTAAGGAGCAGAACGTTTTACCAGAACATATATTTTATAATGTAAACGTAATAGAACATATGTTTTAAAATGTGAATGTAACAGAACATGAGAACATGTTTTAAAATGTAAACGTAATAGAACATATGTTTTAAAATGTAAACGTAGAACATACATTTTAAAATGTAAACGTAATAGAACATGTGTTTTAAAATGTAAACATAATAGAACATATGTTTTAAAATGTAATGTAATTGAAATTCCTTCAGAGAAAAGGAAGGCAACGGCTTATTTAAAGCCCCCCCCCCCCCCCCCCCCCCCGCCTGCTGGCATCAGAAGTCGTGTTTGCAGGCGATTTCCAGCTCCCAGTTGAACTAATGTGATAAAATCTAAGAAAAAGTCACGGTGGACAAAGAGACAGAGATGTAGCCGAGGGGGGGGGCTCAGCCGAGGCAACAAGTTCCTTTTTGGGGTTTTGGGGAGCTAATGGGATTTTGCAAGGAGCTTTGCCAGATCTCCTGCCTGCCCATTCAGGATCAGCCTTTTGGCTGCCAGGCGGCACACTTCGGTGCCTGTTGGCCTCACGTACCCCCCCCCCCACCTTCACACCTACTTAGTATGTTCAGAGGGATAAGATGACCCCCCCATCACCCAGATCCCCCTCTGTCAGTCAAGGCAGGTGTGAGACATGAAACCAGTTCCTCTCACCTGGGTTTAAAGAACCATGTTGTGATGCAGGAGGACGGACATCTTCACATGATGACCACCGTAGTCCTGTTTAGTCTGAGAGTTCAGCTCAGACCACAACATAGTGGTGGCTCAGACGAACATCTGAGGACCCTTGTGGACTCTTGTGGACTCTTGCGGACTCTTGTGGACTCTTGTGGACCCTCGTGGCCTCAGTAACAGAAAGTGCTGTTCTATCTTATCCCTCAGGTCCTGGTCCTGTCCCATTGAGGATCAATAAAAGTGGTGTCAGTGCAGCAGCAGCAGGTGTCTCTGAATCAATGAAGTGGATTCAGGTCCTGATGGACTTCTGAGACCACGTGAACTACAGACCTCGTCAATGTTTCTGTGGATCAATCTGATCTGGGATCAGTGCAGTCGGACTCAGAAGGTAACAGGATCCTCACAACAGTAGCTGGATGTCAGAGGTTGAGTTGACCTCTGACCTCTGGAAGGCGGCCATTGATGGGGGGGGGGGGGGCAGGAGGCTCTTTTGTTGTAAAAGCACCTCCAGTTTACTGCCTGGATGCTTTGCTCAGAGGAACGTCAGCAGCAGCTCATGAGGACCAAATAACTTCACATCAGGTTTGAGTTCAGCTTCACATCTAGTTTGTAAAAGTATAAAAAGATTCCGATATATGAGCTGCTGATCAATACATTCTACTTATATATGTTCATGCCTAAAAGTTCAGCTTTCATTTTGATCAAATCAATACCTTGAGTGTTTGGATATATACATAAATATATTAAATATACATATATATGGATATTCAGTGGTGTATAAAGTACTCAAAAGCCATACTTGAGTCAAAGTAAAGATACCTTACTGGAGAACGACTCCAGTAAAAGTAAAAGTCACCTATTAGAATACTACTTGAGTAAAAGTCTTAAAGTATCTGATATTTATTGTACTTAAGTATCAAAAGTAATTTTCTGATATTAAATGTACTTAAGTATTGAAAGTAAAAGTACAAGTAAATGCTGTTAATAAAAAAGCAAAGGGTCAGAATTTTGAGAATTATGAAGTTTATTCTTTTAAGTGCTGTGGCACCATGACCAAGGACATGGAGCTGTGTTGAACATAATTGGGTTGGCTGTGATCCATCCAGGAGCAACAATGTTCAACATCATATATTGTACATAAGTATACTTTTGCATCTACTATGAACTTATCATCATAATTCTCCGAAAAGCAATATGACACTATGAAGGAGTTGTAACAGTGCGTTTATAAGTATGCTCATTAGACTAGAGGATGTAGAGGACAAATGCATAATATTATGTTCAGCAAAACATATCCACTTGATCAGGGGTCTCAAACTCAACTTACCTGGGGGCCGCTGGAGGTAGAGTCTGGGTGAGGCTGGGCCGCATCAAGTATTCCAAAAAAAGTACAACTGATCCAATCTTCATTAATAACAGTTCAGAACATGAACGGTTCTTCAGAACATGAATGGGTTCTTCAGAGCGTGAACGGGTTCTTCAGAGCATGAACGGTTCTCCAGAACATGAATGGGTTCTTCAGAGCGTGAACGGTTCTTCAGAACATGAACGGGTTCTTCAGAGCGTGAACGGTTCTTCAGAACATGAACGGTTCTCCAGAACATGAACGTGTTCTTCAGAGCGTGAACGGTTCTTCAGAACATGAACGGGTTCTTCAGAGCGTGAACGGTTCTTCAGAACATGAACGTGTTCTTCAGAGCGTGAACGGTTCTTCAGAGCATGAACGGTTCTTCAGAGCGTGAACGGTTCTTCAGAACATGAATGGGTTCTTCAGAGCGTGAACGGTTCTTCAGAACATGAACGTGTTCTTCAGAGCGTGAACGGTTCTTCAGAGCATGAACGGTTCTTCAGAACATAGGCTTCTCTTGCCTACTCCTTGCTACCAGAGACCTGGCAGCGCTTCCTCTCACACATCTCAGCCACATTTGACTTGAGGGAGGAAGCAGTTGAGACCCTCAGTATGGCTTGAAGATGCTCATCAGTAAGTTTGGACCTGTACTTTGACTTATTAAAGTTCATGGTTGAGAAGAGCTTTTCACACAGATATGTGCTCCCAAAAAGGCACATGGTCTGCTTGAACATCCTGGAAAGCTCAGGGAAGGTGGGGGGCAATTCTCTCAAATTGTCCAAGCTTGTCTGCTATTCCACTCACCTCCCTGAACTTGGCTTTGAGTTCAGAATTGCACTGCAGGTCAATGAGCTCCATTTGAAGCACAGGAGGGGCATCTTGCACATCAAAGGAGAAGGGGTCAGCAAAAATTTGAAAAGTGGCTCTGTGTGTCTTGAAGTCTGCAAACCTGTGATCAAATTCCTCCTGTAGGTTTACAATGGCATCAGCATACTTCTCACCACTGCATGGTGTGCCCGCACCCATGAGTGCCTTGCATGTTGGGAAATGGCAGAAGTTTGTCTGAGAGAGCTGGGCTTTCCATAACACATGTTTTGTGGAGAATGCTCTGACGTTGTCATAGGCAGCACTGACAAGCTGCCCTTGGCCTTGTAACTTCTTGTTCAGTACATTCAGCTCTTGTGTGATGTCAACAAGAAAAGCTAAGTCCATGAGCCATTTGGGATCACTTAGCACAGGAACAGCCATCCCATCCTTCTCCATGAAGGCTTTCACTTCTGCTCTCAACTCAAAGAACCTCTTCAAGGCGTTTCCCCTGCTGAGCCAACGTACCTCGATGAAGTAGAGGACATCCTCATATGCTGACTTTATTTCCTCCAAAAAGGCGCGGAACTGCCGGTGCTTTACGCCCCTGGATCTAATATGGTTGATGCATTTCACAACAACAGACATCACATTGTCAAACTTCAGGCATTTGCTGCAAAGGGCCTGCTGATGGATAATGCAGTGCAGAGCAATGGCCTCCTCCACACCCTCCTCTTCCAGTTTTCTTTGAACAAGTGCCACCAGTCCATTTTTCCTCCCTGTCATTGATGGTGCTCCGTCGGTTGTTATTCCAGCAAACCTCTTCCATGTTAAACCGGCATCCACAATGGCATCACACAGCTGGCGGAATATCTCCTGAGCGGTGGTCTGGCCATGCATTGGAATCACTGTGAGCAACTCCTCCATCACTTCAAAACTGTCATCAACTCCGCGGACATACATTGCGAGCTGCACAGTGTCAGTGATGTCTGTGCTCTCATCAAGAGCAACTGAGAATGCACAGAAATGTTTGGCTTTCTCCCGCAGTTGATCATATCTGTCACCTGACAGGTCAGAAATGCGCTCTGCCACTGTGTTGGCTGAAAGGCTGATGTTGCTAAACTGACTCTTTTTTTCCGGACAGACTATACTTGCAGCCTGTAACATGCACATTTTTATGAACTCGCCTTCTTTGAATGGCTTTCCCGCCTTGGCGATCATCTCACTCACCACGTAGCTCGCTTCGACTGCCGCGTCACTCGCTTTGCTCGCTTTCTTAAAAAAATCTTGTCGCCTCAGTAAACATGTTTTAAGATCGCCGACCCGGGCCTCTCTCTCATCTCCCTGGTATTTTGTATACTCCTCGGCATGTCTCTTTGAGTAATGATGTTTGAGGTTGTACTCCTTATGTACCGCGACTTTCTCTGTGCATATAAGACACGTCGGAGTGCCCCGGTGCTCAACAAAAAAATATTCCGTCTCGCACTTTTCCTGGAATTGTCTGTGCTCTTCGCCAACTTTTCTCTTCACGGCAGGTTTTGAGAAAGCCATAACTGGGACTGGGATATATTTTCCTTCCACTTGGTGTCACTCCTGAATCACGTTTCACCCAAGTGACGAGTTTCGCTAATTCACGTTGCAAATATAAAACGCCCACAACGACTCGCGCAACAACTTGGCAAAAAGGTGCGCGTGAGAAAAAGGTGCGCGTGAGAAAAAGGTGCGCGTGAGAAAAACGCGCGGGCCGCATCAACATTACACTTTTATGTTAGGTAGGGGGCCGCACAATATCGGCTCGCGGGCCCCAATTGGCCCGCGGGCCGCGAGTCTGAGACCCCTGCACTTGATGCATCAGGTCAGTGTTGTGAGAAAGGACGCCTGCCTTGTAAACTCCTATGGGCCTGATTTGAACACAAAGGTTTTGCTCAAGCTGAATCTGCAATTGGGCGACTGCTACCATCATAACTCCATCTGATCATCCACAACATGACTCAAATATCAAAACATCATCAATACTAAAGCAGCACCGAAAGTAACAACCCAGTCATTACTTGAAACTGAAACATGTCATCTGTTCATCTTCAAAAGAAGTTGGTTTTCAAAATTGCGAGAATTCAGTCTCGCTCTTCTTGGGCTGAAGACTAGTCCTGCGATGCTAACTAGTCTTTCACAGGCCGCTGAGGCAGGTAGAGGTGTGTTCAGCGTCACAGACAGCTTGCGCACAGCTGCGAAGGATTTCCCTAATGCTAATGCTAATGCTAACCCCAATGCTAACGCTAATGCTAACGCTGCACTCTCTCGGCTCCCGTCAATCCTATGGTGTGGTGGCTAGCTATAGCTAACGTTAGCCAACTAGTGCTGCACAACTGTCAACACTTCCTCAGCTCACTAACTCGCTAGCGATCCACTGGTGTTGGTCTTCGTCACCACCGTTGTTTGTTGCGGGAGTAGCAGGTGCTTCCATTTCTGCTTCCGTCATGAAATCAGTCATCGTAGAGTGGAATTATACTCATGTATATGTCGCCCGCTAGCTTATAGCATGTAGCATCCTGGGCATCACTGGGAATCAACACACCGCGGCTTTGAGAGCACTTGTTTGCAATTGTGCATTAACGTGATTAACCAATGATTTAACTTGCTGCTAGGACCACTGATTCACCAAACCTGCTTGCTTGCAGTCTGTGTTCCACCACAGTCCCCGACGCTGGTCCCATGATTCATTTTGTTTCTGAAGATAGATTTGATTTTGTAGCGAGTAACGAAGGTTTCAGGGGAAATGTATCGGAGTCAAAGTATCAGTTTTCTTTGCAAAATGTAGTGAAGTAAAAGTAAAAGTAAATAGAAATATAAGTAGTAAAGTAAAGTACAGATACCCAAAAAAACTACTTAAGTACAGTAACGAAGTAGAAATACTTCATTACTGTACACCACTGTGTAATAATACACATTAGTACACAATAATACACATTAGTACACAATAATACAGTCTCAGATGGAGGACTGTTGGACCTGAGCAGGTAGACAAGATGAAGACAATGATGAAGATGATGATGACTGACAGGTTACTCTGAACCCTCCTCCGTGTGTCAGGCCTTCAGGTACCTGAACCTCTGACCTCTGACCTCCAGCAGGACACGCTGGAGGGGAGAGGAGAGGAGAGGAGAGGAGGGGAGAGGACAGGAGGGGACAGGAGAGGAGAGGACAGGAGAGGAGAGGACAGGAGAGGAGGGGAGAGGACAGGAGGGGACAGGAGAGGAGAGGAGAGGACAGGAGAGGAGGGGAGAGGAGAGGAGGGGACAGGAGGGGACAGGAGAGGAGAGGACAGGAGAGGACAGGAGAGGAGGGGAGAGGACAGGAGGGGACAGGAGAGGAGAGGACAGGAGAGGAGAGGACAGGAGAGGAGGGGAGAGGAGGGGACAGGAGAGGAGAGGACAAGAGAGGAGAGGACAGGAGAGGAGGGGACAGGAGAGGAGAGGACAGGACAGGAGGGGAGAGGAGAGGAGAGGACAGGACAGGACAGGAGGGGAGAGAGGAGAGGAGAGGAGAGGACAGGAGAGGAGGGGAGAGGAGGGGACAGGAGAGGAGAGAGGAGAGGAGAGGACAGGAGAGGAGGGGAGAGGAGAAGACAGGAGGGGAGAGGAGAGGAGGTGACAGGAGAGGACAGGATAGGACAGGAGGGGATAGGAGAGGACAGGACAGGAGGGGACAGGAGAGGAGAGGAGAGAGGAGAGGAGAGGAGAGGAGAGGAGAGGAGAGGAGAGGACAGGAGAGGAGAGGACAGGAGAGGAGGGGACAGGAGGGGACAGGAGAGGAGAGAGGAGAGGAGAGGACAGGAGAGGAGGGGAGAGGAGAAGACAGGAGGGGAGAGGAGAGGAGGGGACAGGAGAGGACAGGATAGGACAGGAGGGGACAGGAGAGGACAGGACAGGAGGGGACAGGAGAGGAGGGGAGAGGAGAGGAGAGGAGGGGAGAGGAGAGGAGAGGAGAGGAGAGGAGAGGAGAGGAGAGAGGAAAGGAGAGGACAGGAGAGGAGGGGAGAGGAGAAGACAGGAGGGGAGAGGAGAGGAGGGGACAGGAGAGGACAGGATAGGACAGGAGGGGACAGGAGAGGAGAGGACAGGACAGGAGGGGACAGGAGAGGAGGGGAGAGGAGAGGAGGGGAGAGGAGAAGACAAGAGAGGAGAGGAGAGGAGAGGGGAGAGGAGGGGACAGGAGAGGAGAGGAGAGGGGAGAGGAGAAGACAGGAGGGGAGAGGAGAGGAGAGGGGAGGAGAGGAGGGGAGAGGGGAGAGGAGGGGATAGGAGAGGAGAGGAGAGGAGAGGACAGGAGAGGAGGGGAGGGGAGGGGACAGGAGAGGACAGGATAGGACAGGAGGGGACAGGAGAGGAGAGGACAGGAGGGGACAGGAGATGAGATGAGAGGAGAGGAAAGGACAGGAGAGGAGAATACATGAGAGGAGAGGAGGAGGGGAGAGGAGGGGAGAAGATAGGAGGGTGGACAGGATAGGAGAGGAGAGGAGGAGGGGACAGGAGAGGAGCGGAGAGGAGAAGACAGGAGATGAGAGGAGAGGAGGAGGGAGGACAGGAGGAGGGAGACGTGTCAGAAGGTTGAGGTGAATCTCTTTCTTGATGTTCACAGGCGACCTCTGAGCCTCTAGAACACACTGTTTCTATTCTCCCCTCCCTCCCTCCTCCTCTCCCCCCTCACCCCTCACCTCCAGGCCACCCTCGAGCTGCACCCTTTTATAGCAGTGAAGAAGAATGGAGTCAGTGTAGATCAGTGTGAGATGTTACAGACTCACTGGTTTGATTCTGTCAGAAAACAACTGAACCACAACAGAATAAAACTAACTAACTGACTAACTAATACACTAACTAACTAATAAACCAACTAACTAACTAATACACTAACTAACTAATAAACCAACTAACTAACGAATACACTAATAAACCAACTAACTAACTAATACACTAACTAACTAATGAACCAACCAACTAACTAATACACTAATAAACCAACTAACTAATACACTAACTAAAAAACCAACTAACTGACGAATACACAAACTAACTAATAAACCAACTAACTGACTAATACACTAACTAACTAATAAACCAACAAACTAACTAATACACTAATAAACTAACTAACTAACGAATATACTAATACACTAATAAACCAACTAACGAACTAATACACAAACTAACTAATAAACCAACTAATACACTAATACACGAATAAACTAACTAACTAATAAACCAACTAACTAACTAATACACTAATAAACCAACTAACTAACTAATACATTAATAAACTAACTAACTAATAAACCAACTAACTCATTAATACACTATTAAACTAACTACCTAATAAACCAAATAACGAATTAATACACTAATAAACTAACTAACTAATAAACCAACTTACTAACTAATACACTAATAAACTAACCAACTAATAAACCAACTAACTAACTAATACACTAATAAACAAACTAACTAATAAACGAACTAACTAACTAATACACGAATAAACTAACTAACTGATAAACCACCTAACTAACTAATACACTAATAAACGAACTAACTAATAAACCAAGGAACTAACTAATACACTAATGAACTAAAAAACAACTAACTAACGAACTAACTAATACACGAATAAACCAACTAACTAAAAACCAACTAACAAACTAATACACAAATAAACTAACCAACTAATAAACCAACTAACTAACTAATACACTAATAAACGAACTAACTAAAAAACTAACTAACTAACTAATACAATAATAAACTAACTAACTAATAAACCAACTAACAAACTAATACATGAATAAACTAACCAACTAATAAACCAACTAACTAACTAATACACGAATAAACTAATACACTAATAAACTAACTAACTAATAAACCATCTAACCAACTAATACACTAATAAACGAACAAACTAACTAATACACTAATAAACTAACTAACTAATAAACCAACTAACTAACTAACTAACTAATAAACCAACGAACTAACTAATACACTAATAAACTAACTAACTAATAAACCAACTAACTAACTAACTAATACACTAATAAACCAACTAACTAACTAATACACTAATAAACTAACTAACTAATAAACCAACTAACTAACTAATACACGAATAAACTAACTAACTAATAAACCAACTACTAACTAATACACTCATAAACTAACAAACTTAAAGTTTTTATTTCTGCATGAAGTGATGTCATTGTTCCTGCAACCTTCTCTTTATAGTTTATACATAGTATAGTATATATATAATATATACATATATACTTTATATTTAAACTACATTATTTATGAGAATATAAAATGATAAAAACAGGAATGAGGATCATTTAAATGGATCATAACTCTGATTTACTGTTTGTGTTTATGAATCTTTTATTACAGGAATCCGTAAATCACTCAATGTTACAAAATAATCAATGAAACTCAATCAAAGCGTCATTATATCCAATAACGTCATATCATATTAACATGTGACTCTCGGTACTTTTACTGAAGTAAAGTTATCTGGTAAATACTTCACTGAAACACACACGCACACTCATACACATATACACACTCACTCACACATACACACACACACTCTCACACACACACACACACACACTGCAGGCATCAACAGGTGCTGCAGACTTTTATCTCTTTGTGTAAATAAAATCAACTGACCTCAGAGCAGCTCATGAAGAGATGGATGTGTTTCCTGCTGCACCTGCCTTTAACACACCTGTGTGTGTGTGTGTGTGTGTGTGTGAGTGAGTGTGTGAGTGAGTGTGTGAGTGAGTGTGTGTGTGTGTGTGTGTGAGTGAGTGAGTGTGTGAGAGTGTGTGTGTGTGAGAGTGTGTGTGTGAGTGAGTGTGTGTGTGTGTGTGTGAGAGTGTGTGTGTGAGTGAGTGTGTGAGAGTGTGAGTGAGTGAGTGAGTGTGTGTGAGTGTGTGAGAGTGTGAGAGTGTGAGTGAGTGAGTGAGAGTGTGTGTGTGTGTGTGTGTGAGTGTGTGAGAGTGTGTGAGTGAGTGAGTGAGTGAGTGTGTGTGTGTGAGTGAGTGAGTGAGTGTGTGTGTGTGAGTGAGTGAGTGAGTGTGTGTGTGTGTGTGCGTGAGTGAGTGAGTGAGTGTGTGTGTGTGTGTGTGTGCGTGAGTGTGTGTGTGTGTGTGCGTGAGTGAGTGAGTGAGTGAGTGTGTGTGTGTGTGTCTGAGTGAGTGAGTGTGTGTGTGTGTGTGTGTGTGAGTGAGTGAGTGAGTGTGTGTGTGTGTGTGTGTGCGTGAGTGTGTGTGTGTGTGTGCGTGAGTGAGTGAGTGAGTGAGTGTGTGTGTGTGTGTGCGTGAGTGTGTGTGTGTGTCTGAGTGAGTGAGTGTGTGTGTGTGTGTGTGTGTGTCTGAGTGAGTGAGTGTGTGTGTGTGTGAGTGTGTGTGTGTGTCTGAGTGAGTGAGTGTGTGTGTGTGTGTGTGTGTGAGTGAGTGTGTGTGTGAGTGAGTGTGTGTGTGTGTGTGTGTCTGAGTGAGTGAGTGAGTGAGTGTGTGTGTGTGTGTGTGTGAGTGTGGCTGCATAGGATTTAGAATCAGGGGTCCCCCTCTCCAAAGGTGTGGATTAAGCCCCCCCCCCTGACCCGTTGTCGTGTCACGTGCACTACTTTGTGCTCCGGCAGCATGCACGAGTTCTATACCAGAGCAACAAGGAGATGGAGATGAAGATGAAACTTCAGGAACACGTTTGTTCTCGAAAACGATCGATGAACTCTTCATCACACACACACACACACACACACACACACACACACACATACACACACATACACACACACACACACACTCCAGTGGAGAGCTGCTGGCTGTGAATGGAGGCCAAAGAAAACAGCGTAAAGCTGTGAAAGAGCCATTAAAAGAATATTTTTTCTGCAGCTCTGAAGCTCACAAACACAAATGCAAATGGGTGTGAAAACTCTGCTCTTGGTGGGGGGGACACCCCCGCCCGAGAGAGGGGCTGAATGGGCTCTAAAGGAGAGCCTAATTAATCTAAGTACAGCACCAATAGGCCCACTTGGAATTTCTTCACCCCTTTATCTGAATGGGAGGGCAGAGGGGGGGGGGGGGGGATAGGGGGGGGGGGACAAAATAAAGAGAAAGAAAGGAGAGCGGGGATCAGGCCTCCAACCCTTTCTACCCAGACCCGCCTCATTCAGCCCCCCATGTTTAACAGCCCCCCCTCCCCTCCCCCGCTGGAATCAACCACTCCGATTTTATTTCCTTTATTCCTGCAGCTTCACGTCTCAACACTTTCTCACTGTTGTTTCATTGCAGCAGAAGAAGAAGAAGAAGCAGTGCTGCGTAGTCGTCTTCTTCTTCTTCTACTGCTGCAGCACAAAGGCAGCAGAAGGCTGCAGATGAATGCTGGGTAAATCAGTAATGGAGCTAAAGGGCAGACGCCTGTGGGGAATTTGGAGGCTTATAAAGGAGCTTTAAGAGGGGCCTTCATTCATACGGCCCAAAGAGATTTGAATTGCCCCTCTTCACAATCACTTGAAAGGATGAGCTCAGGGTGTTCCGAAACAAAGTGGAAATCACTCGGCCTTTCAGCGCTTCTAATAAGCTTTTAACTATTTTACATTATGGCCGCTCCCCTCGTCCTCGCCCTCCTCGCCGCTCATTGTTCCGCCTTAAAGCTCTGATTTATACTTTTCTTCACGGTGAATTTTGCAGGTTTTTCCACCGCTGAGAGCTTTATTATGATGATACAGGTCAGAGGAGGAGACGGAGCAGGACGGAGGCACGTCTGAGGTCTGAGGACAGGAAGTGGACGTCTGAGGTCTGAGGACGGACAGGAAGTAACGCTGGACACTGCTGCAGGTGTGAAGCGGGACGTCGTGCCGTTGTTTCCTAAATCCAGAGGTCACGTTATGAAGCCGTCCTCTGTCATTGCCGTAGAAACCGTTTATTGCTCTGGAAATTGCTCCAGTGTTTTCAGAGAGCAGAGGGTGAATGGGGGGGGGGGGCGGGGGGGGGGGGGGGGCACAGCCAGGAGCTCCTCGCCCTCTGGATGACTCAGAGTGGACATTAAGAATTTCATGGTAATCATGGAAGACAGGGGGGGGCCTCTACAGCACACACACACACACACACACACACACACACACACACTCACACACACACACACACTCACACACACACTCACACACACACACACACACACTCACACACGCACACACACTCACACACACTCACACACGCACACACACACACACACACACACACACACACTCACACACACACACACTCACACACACACACACTCACACACACACACACACACACACACACTCACACACACACACACACTCACACACACACTCACACACACACACACACACACTCACACACACTCACACACACACACACACACACACACACTCACACACACACACACACACTCACACACACACACACACACACACACTCACACACGCACACACACACTCACACACACTCACACACACACACTCACACACACACACACACACACACACACACACACACTCACACACACACACTCACACACACACACACACACACACACACACAGGTCAGAAGAGGTCAGTGAGTCATCAAAACACTAATCAATATCAGAAACACAAAACATCAAATTAATTATTAATCAAGTTATGAATCAATCCTTCACTCTGCTGATCAATCAGATCTCTGATTATTTAATCCTGATGAAGCCAAAGACACAAAACAACCTAATATTACATAATGTGATATAATAACTAACTAACTAAATACTGATGAAGACAGTGAGACAAAGCTGAAAGCTCCAGAAAGTTCATGATGAGTGACACATAAATGTTTAATATGATGAAAACACAAGTTTATTATTATTATATATATATATCATTTATTTTATTAATAATATAAAATATATCAGAGTGATGAATGAAGCAATTAGTGAGTTACAGAGGTCTTCTGATGAGGACACGGTGAGGACACGATGAGGACACGGTGAGGACACGGTGAGGACACGGTGAGGACACGGTGAGAACACGGTGAGGACACGGTGAGGACACGGTGAGAACACGGTGAGAACACGATGAAGACACGGTGAGGACACGGTGAGAACACGGTGAGAACACGATGAAGACACGGTGAGGACACGGTGAGGACACGGTGAGGACACGGTGAGGACACGGTGAGAACACGGTGAGGACACGGTGAGGACACGGTGAGGACACGGTGAGGACACGGTGAGAACACGATGAAGACACGGTGAGGACACGGTGAGGACACGGTGAGAACACGGTGAGGACACGGTGAGGACACGGTGAGGACACGGTGAGGACACGGTGAGGACACGGTGAGAACACGATGAAGACACGGTGAGGACACGGTGAGAACACGATGAAGACACGGTGAGGACACGGTGAGGACACGGTGAGGACACGGTGAGGACACGGTGAGAACACGATGAAGACACGGTGAGGACACGGTGAGGACACGGTGAGGACACGGTGAGGACACGATGAAGATACGGTGAGGACACGGTGAGGAAATGGTGAAGACAGAGGTGAGGACACGGTGAGGACAGAGGTGAGGACACGATAAAGACAGAGGTGAGGACACGGTGAGGACACAATGAGGACACGGTGAGAACACGATGAAGACACGGTGAGGACACGGTGAGGACACGGTGAGGACACGGTGAGGACACGATGAGGACACGGTGAAGACACGGTGAGGACACGATGAAGACACGGTGAGGACACGGTGAGGACACGGTGAGGACACGGTGAGGACACGGTGAGGACAGAGGTGAGGACACGGTGAGGAAATGGTGAAGACAGAGGTGAGGACACAGAGTTGAGAACACGGTGAGGACACGGTGAGGACACGATGAGGACACGGTGAAGACACGGTGAGGACACGGTGACGACACGGTGAGGACAGAGGTGAGGACACGGTGAGGAAATGGTGAAGACAGAGGTGAGGACACAGAGTTGAGAACATGGTGAGGACACAGAAGTGAGGACACAGAAGTGAGGACAGAAGTGAGAACATGGTGAGGACACAGAGGTGAGGACAGAGTTCAGGACACGGTGAGGACAGAGGTGAGGACACGGTGAGGGGGACTACAGGTGCATCCGTGGAGGTTCAGAGGTTATCTGGTGGAGCAGAGAGAGCAGAGGGCAGAACCTCCATCTGTTTACATGAACAGCAGCTCTGAGGCTCAGTTTCCTGATCTCTATCTGAGGGGGGGGGGGTCCTCACACCTGCCCCCCCCCCCCCCCCCCATCTGAACTGAAGATGTCTCATGTATTCTAATATTCAATTAAATTTATTTTGTAGAGCCCAAAATCACAATCTGTACACGTGACATCTCCTCACCTTTGACCCTCGCATCGGAACAGGAGAAGATAGGAAGAAACCTCAGACATCAACCGAGGAGAATGAGCTCAGTAATAATAATGATAATGATAATGATAGTAGCAGTGGATGTCAGCAGGACCAGGGTCCAGATAAAACCAGGGTCCATGTAAACCTGTGAGGAGACAACACACAAAGACTCTGAGGAAGAAACAAAGTCAGTAATGTGAATTAATGAGAGATTAACTCACACAGAAGGAGAGAGAAGAGGAGAGAGGAGCTCAGTGTATCCAAGGAAGTCCTCCAGCCAGCCCTAACTATGAACCTGAGCCAGCCCTAACTATGAACCTGAGCCAGCCCTAACTATAAACCTGAGCCAGCCCTAACTATGAACCTGAGCCAGCCCTAACTATGAACCTGAGCCAGCCCTAACTATAAACCTGAGCCAGCCCTAACTATGAACCTGAACCAGCCCTAACTATGAACCTGAGCCAGCCCTAACTATGAACCTGAGCCAGCCCTAACTATAAACCTGAGCCAGCCCTAACTATGAACCTGAACCAGCTCTAACTATAAACCTGAGCCAGCCCTAACTATAAACCTGAACCAGCTCTAACTATAAACCTGAACCAGCCCTAACTATAAACCTGAGCCAGCCCTAACTATAGACCTGAGCCAGCCCTAACTATAAACCTGAACCAGCCCTAACTATAAACCTGAACCAGCGCTAACTATGAACCTGAGCCAGCCCTAACTATAAACCTGAACCAGCCCTAACTATGAACCTGAGCCAGCCCTAACTATGAACCTGAGCCAGCCCTAACTATAAACCTGAGCCAGCCCTAACTATGAACCTGAACCAGCTCTAACTATAAACCTGAGCCAGCCCTAACTATAAACCTGAACCAGCTCTAACTATAAACCTGAACCAGCCCTAACTATAAACCTGAGCCAGCCCTAACTATAGACCTGAGCCAGCCCTAACTATAAACCTGAACCAGCCCTAACTATAAACCTGAACCAGCGCTAACTATGAACCTGAGCCAGCCCTAACTATAAACCTGAGCCAGCTCTAACTATGAACCTGAACCAGCCCTAACTATGAACCTGAGCCAGCCCTAACTATGAACCTGAGCCAGCCCTAACTATAAACCTGAGCCAGCCCTAACTATAAACCTGAACCAGCGCTAACTATAAACCTGAACCAGCTCTAACTATAAACCTGAACCAGCTCTAACTATAAACCTGAACCAGCTCTAACTATAAACCTGAACCAGCCCTAACTATAAACCAGCGCTAACTATAAACCTGAGCCAGCCCTAACTATGAACCTGAACCAGCCCTAACTATAAACCAGCGCTAACTATAAACCTGAACCAGCTCTAACTATAAACCTGAACCAGCTCTAACTATAAACCTGAACCAGCTCTAACTATAAACCTGAACCAGCTCTAACTATAAACCTGAACCAGCTCTAACTATGAACCTCAACCAGCTCTAACTATAAACCTGAACCAACCCTAACTATAAACCTGAACCAGCCCTAACTATAAACCTGAACCAGTCCTAACTATAAACCTGAACCAGTCCTAACTATAAACCTGACCCAGCTCTAACTATAAACCTGAACCAGCTCTAACTATAAACCTGAACCAGCCCTAACTATGAACCTGAGCCAGCCCTAACTATAAACCTGAGCCAGCCCTAACTATGAACCTGAACCAGCTCTAACTATAAACCTGAGCCAGCCCTAACTATAAACCTGAACCAGCTCTAACTATAAACCTGAACCAGTCCTAACTATAAACCTGAGCCAGCCCTAACTATAGACCTGAGCCAGCCCTAACTATAAACCTGAACCAGCCCTAACTATAAACCTGAACCAGCGCTAACTATAAACCTGAGCCAGCTCTAACTATGAACCTGAACCAGCCCTAACTATGAACCTGAGCCAGCCCTAACTATGAACCTGAGCCAGCCCTAACTATAAACCTGAGCCAGCCCTAACTATGAACCTGAACCAGCCCTAACTATAAACCAGCGCTAACTATAAACCTGAACCAGCTCTAACTATAAACCTGAACCAGCTCTAACTATAAACCTGAACCAGCTCTAACTATAAACCTGAACCAGCTCTAACTATGAACCTCAACCAGCTCTAACTATAAACCTGAACCAACCCTAACTATAAACCTGAACCAGCCCTAACTATAAACCTGAACCAGTCCTAACTATAAACCTGAACCAGTCCTAACTATAAACCTGACCCAGCTCTAACTATAAACCTGAACCAGCTCTAACTATAAACCTGAACCAGCTCTAACTATAAACCTGAACCAGCTCTAACTATAAACCTGAACCAGCCCTAACTATGAACCTGAGCCAGCCCTAACTATAAACCTGAACCAGCTCTAACTATAAAACTGAACCAGCCCTAACTATGAACCTGAACCAGCCCTAACTATAGACCTGAACCAGCCCTAACTATAAACCTGAGCCAGTACTAACTATGAACCTGAGCCAGCCCTAACTATGAACCTGAACCAGCCCTAACTATGAACCTGAGCCAGCCCTAACTATGAACCTGAACCAGCCCTAACTATGAACCTGAGCCAGCCCTAACTATGAACCTGAGCCAGCCCTAACTATGAACCTGAACCAGCCCTAACTATGAACCTGAGCCAGCCCTAACTATAAACCTGAGCCAGCCCTAACTATGAACCTGAACCAGTCCTAACTATAAACCTGAGCCAGTCCTAACTATGAACCTGAGCCAGCCCTAACTATGAACCTGAGCCAGCTCTAACTATAAACCTGAGCCAGCTCTAACTATAAACGTGAACCAGCTCTAACCATAAACCTGAACCATCCCTAACTATAAACCTGAACCAGCCCTAACTATAAACCTGAACCAGCCCTAACTATAGACCTGAACCAGCTCTAACTATAAACCTGAACCAGCTCTAACTATAAAGCTGAACCAGCCCTAGCTATAAACCTGAACCAGCCCTAACTATAAACCTGAACCAGCCCTAACTATAAACCTGAACCAGCCCTAACTATAAACCTGAGCCAGCTCTAACTATAAACCTGAACCAGCCCTAACTATAAACCTGAACCAGTCCTAACTATAAACCTGAACCAGCTCTAACTATAAACCTGAACCAGTCCTAACTATAAACCTGAACCAGCCCTAACTATAAACCTGAACCAGCCCTAACTATAAACCTGAACCAGCTCTAACTATAAACCTGAACCATCCCTAACTATAAACCTGAACCAGCCCTAACTATAAACCTGAACCAGCCCTAACTATAGACCTGAACCAGCTCTAACTATAAACCTGAACCAGCTCTAACTATAAACCTGAACCAGTCCTAACTATAAACCTGAACCAGCTCGAACTATAAAGCTGAACCAGCCCTAGCTATAAACCTGAACCAGTCCTAACTATAAACCTGAACCAGCTCTAACTATAAACCTGAACCAGTCCTAACTATAAACCTGAACCAGCCCTAACTATAAACCTGAACCAGCCCTAACTATGAACCTGAGCCAGCCCTAACTATAAACCTGAACCAGCTCTAACTATAAAACTGAACCAGCCCTAACTATGAACCTGAACCAGCCCTAACTATAGACCTGAACCAGCCCTAACTATAAACCTGAACCAGCCCTAACTATAAACCTGAACCAGTCCTAACTATAAACCTGAACCAGCTCTAACTATAAACCTGAACCAGCCCTAACTATAAACCTGAACCAGCCCTAACTATAAACCTGAACCAGCCCTAACTATAAACCTGAGCCAGCCCTAACTATAAACCTGAACCAGCCCTAACTATAAACCTGAACCAGCCCTAACTATAAACCTGAACCAGCCCTAACTATAAACCTGAGCCAGTTATTGGTAGTTACTGATAACTATTGATAATTAATGATATCTACTAAAAGCTGCCGATAGCTACTGATAGCTACAGACAGCTAATATTAGCTACTTTATTTATTTATTTTATTTTATTTTTTTCAGGGACAATGCACACTAATCAACAGTTACACTGTAAGTGAGCCAGAGTTAGCCAGAGAGGCAAATTTCCATCTGCTGTCCCCGGCCAGATGTTTCAAGGCAGCCTAAAATAACAAAATCTCAAATTGAAACGGAGTTAAAATTCATAGAGAAACAGACAGCAACATATAGACAAAACCGAAACACAGCAAAAGAAAACTGATATCTACAGACAGCTAATATTAGCTACTGATAGCTACAGACAGCTAATATTAGCTACTGATAGCTACAGATAGCTAATATTAGCTACTGATAGCTACAGACAGCTAATATTAGCTACTGATAGCTAAACACAGGAGGAAACAAAGCTCTGTCCTGTTCCTTGTTATTTGAACAGAGTTTTCATTCTTCCGGTTGTAGCGGTGAAGACAGAACTGCAGTGAACATGAGGCTCATAGTGAACAGAACCAAACAATGAAGGAGTCGTTTATTCTGAAACATTGAAAATCATCATGAGAAGTGAAACATAAAGACTGCTGACACTTTAAAGCAGTGGTTCTCAACTGGTCTGGCTGCGGGACCCACCATCACCCCTTAGTGACAAGCCGGGACCCACGACCCAAATTATATATATATAATCATTTATATATATATATATATATACCATTTACATCATTATACATATCTATATTCAAGACGTCTAGTAGTAGTAACGTCTCTGTGTAGTAAACAACTGTCAAATCAAATAAAGAAAGCACACATTATATTTTGACAAATATTCTCATTTTTCAAATTGAACTGGATGGATTATAAATACATAGAAATACATGAATACATGTTCTTCTCATTTCAAGTAAAATAATGGCTGGATTAAAAAATAAATTACGTAATGAAATTCTATTTAGAAAAAATATTTTCACTGAATTGCCCTGCAGCTTTAAATTCAGCTCATTCAGGGTGAAGTGAAAAATCCACAATATTATATTTTTCTCATCTTCCAAAAAGAGAAATGAGTGTTTGAAGAATTCACCTCTATGAGTCTGTCCAGTCAGAGTCTAATGTCTCTGGTCTCTCTGGACATTTCTCTCTGTTAGAGATCGTCCTATGATTTGACTTTCACAACCCACACCACAAGTGCCGTAAATGCTGGAATAATTCCGCTGCATAAAAAATGCCCTTCAAAATAAAATCACAATTTTTATTTTTTTTGTCAGGCAAAGGCCCGCGACCCACTGAAAACGGGTCCACGGCCCACTTTTGGGTCGCGACCTACCAGTTGAGAATCACTGCTTTAAAGAATAACTTTATTCTTATCTGTGAGTTTTCTCTTTTAAAATGTCTCAAAAACTCAACTGAACGACTCAACACTGACTCTTTTACAGTGTGTGTTCATGTGTGTGTGTGTGTGTGTTTGTGTGCTGCTCGGCTGCTCTCTTGATTGACACTTTCCTGTGACTCTGTTCTGCTTCTGTGGGCTTTTAAAGAGAAACTAAGTGACACCCCCCCAACATGCCCTGGAGCTGTGTGTGTGTGTGTGTGTGTGTGTGTGTGTGTGTGTGTGTTTGAGGTGACAGAGTGTTTAAGCCTCCTCCTCTCAGAGATCATTAGAGCTCTTCACTCTGCTGTAAGAGTCCTTCATCGTCCACTTCTACCTGTCGACCTACTCACCTCCGACCCTCACACACACACACACACACACACACACACACACACACACACACCTATTATAATAATCTATACAACCAGAAGAAGAAGAGTTGTGTTGGTGTCTCGTGTAGATGTGAGCATGGACTCTGTGGGTTTCATGTGGTTATTAAAACATTCAACTATAATGTAACTGTTTGTATTTACTTTAATTCCTCTGGTGTCCATGTTGTGTCAATGTGTCGTACAGAGTCCTGAACTGGCCGATCTGTGGCTGTTGTAATTTTTCTTTATCTGGAATATAAAACCTGTGAAATTATTTCTGCACCCTTTTTGTCCGCTCCCCGCTCACGTACCGTAATGGCACGAGTAGACGCGCAGCAACATCCGGTGACGGGGACGCGACCACAGTGATTTTTCTCATCTGATATCTGATGGAAAGTTACTCCTCATGTGTTAGTGCATTTTTCATTTTCATTTTTCAGGTCATTGCAGTCTTTTCAAAATAAACTTCCGTCTTGAGGAAAAGATGGTAAAAGATTTAGTAAGGTTTAAAAAAAGAGACTTCTGGTTTCACATGTGGATCAAACAGGAGAGATCTCTGGTTGTTGGACTCATCCGCCTCTTTATACTTCCTGGTTCAGGATTACTTTGGCAATTTCTGAAATAATTTCGTGGGATAGCTATGAAATACGGTGCTTTATTTTTCACGAGATCAAACTGTGCTGCTCTGTCTCGTCCTCTTTTCCACCGCGCCGTTATCAGTTTAATACCAGTTTCAGATCATGTGTGTGTGCGTGTGTGTGTGTGTGTATATGTGTGTGTGTGTGTGTGTGTGTCAATCAGTGTGTATTCCTGTGAGCGAGCGTGGGTCACTGATTGTGCAATGGTGTGAATGAGCATCTGTATGAGTGTGTTCAGCCGCGAGACAGTGTGTGTGTGTGTGTGTGTGTCCTTTACAAATGGAAACAACATATCTTTACATTGTGGGAGGTCAGTCTGCCTCAGGCCGTCACTCTTCTTCTCCTCTTTCACCTTCTCTACCCTTGCTGTTTTCCTTTCCTGTTTCCTTTCACAATAAGAGCGCTGAAGGAGAGCTGAGATGAACATGAGAACACTTGTCTTGTGAAGAAGTGAGTCAGTAATTGACATGTTAAAATGATTCTATACTAAATGTTGGCACCAGAAACACTTGAGATCAGGT
Source organism: Ophthalmolycus amberensis (assembly GCA_024529925.1). NCBI lineage: Eukaryota > Metazoa > Chordata > Actinopteri > Perciformes > Zoarcidae > Ophthalmolycus > Ophthalmolycus amberensis. The sequence goes on along the minus strand of JAFEUB010001495.1, from coordinate 260,710 downwards.
AGTTTTATTGTGGTGAAACTGTTTTGGTCCGGTCTGGTTTTTAGATGTCTTCTAAATGTAGAACTCAGATGTGAGGAGACCTCTGCGGTCAGCTGATCAGGTGATCAGGTAGATTGATCTCACCTGTCCAGACTGCAGCTCTATATGAACCTCTCTGTTCTCTGAGATCTGTTTCTTTCTGTGACATCATCCAACCAGAGAAACAACATCTCCGTTTCTACCAACATGGTTTAATTCACCAGACACAAACGTCACCAACATCAGAGGGATGATATCTACGACAGTTTTCTTCATGTTTTCTCTTTGATTCATCTCTTCGCTCACATATTTAAAATGTGCAGAAAAGCTAAAGGAAACAATGAGAGAACGAGTTAAAGAGTTAAAATGTAGAAACAATAAATGAGATGAGACGTGTCTGCAGGTTCCATTTCCTGCTGCTGGATGAGCTGCTTTGGCCTCAGGGTGGGAACATGCTGTCTGAATGGAGGAAGTGAGTCCGTCTCTTCTTCCTCTTTCTGTTGTCATTCACTCGTCTTCATGTGGCTGATGGAGCATCCTCACAAACATGGCTGCTTCTTCCTCACGTTTCAATAAAGCAGTTCATGAGGGCAAACAGAGAGGAAGAACTTTATCATTTATATTGTAAATATATAAACTACTAAACTACGTAGTTAGGTTTAGACAACAAAACCACTTAGTTAGGTTTAGACAACTAAACTACTTAGTTAGGTTTAGACAACAAAACCACTTAGTTAGGTTTAGACAACAAAACCACTTAGTTAGGTTTAGACAACTAAACTACTTAGTTAGGTTTAGACAACAAAACCACTTAGTTAGGTTTAGACAACAAAACCACTTAGTTAGGTTTAGACAACTAAACTACTTAGTTAGGTTTAGACAACTAAACTACTTAGTTAGGTTTAGACAACAAAACCACTTAGTTAGGTTTAGACAACTAAACTACTTAGCTAGGTTTAGACAACTAAACTACTTAGTTAGGTTGACACAACTAAACTACTTAGCTAGGTTTAGACAACAAAACCACTTAGTTAGGTTTAGACAACTAAACTACTTAGCTAGGTTTAGACAACAAAACCACTTAGTTAGGTTTAGACAACTAAACTACTTAGTTAGGTTTAGACAACAAAACTACTTAGTTAGGTTTAGACAACTAAACTACTTAGCTAGGTTTAGACAACAAAACCACTTAGTTAGGTTTAGACAACTAAACTACTTAGCTAGGTTTAGACAACTAAACTACTTAGTTAGGTTTAGACAACAAAACCACTTAGTTAGGTTTAGACAACTAAACTACTTAGTTAGGTTTAGACAACAAAACTACTTAGTCAGGTTTAGACAACTAAACTACTTAGTTAGGTTTAGACAACTAAACTACTTAGCTAGGTTTAGACAACTAAACTACTAAGTTAGGTTGACATAACTAAACTACTTAGTTAGATTTAGACAACTAAACTACTTGGCTAGGTTTAGACAACTAAAATACTTGGTTAGGTTCAGGCAATAAAACTCTTTGCCTCATGATTACATGGATAACAAACCAATATTTGTGGGATATCAACGAATTACAGTGCATTCATTTTCGTAGGTTTAGCTATGAATGCTGGATGAGACCAGGTTGTGTGTTCATGTCATCATGAACTAAGAACAATGATAAAATTGTATTTTGTCCTGCAAAATCAACTAACAAGGGAAAATCTATATTTGTATCTCAATGCACAAGATTATAACTTGTGTGGTCACATTATAATGTTTTGGCTCAATGTGGACAGAAACAAAGAATTATTATGCGTTAGTGTGGACTTATTGTCAGTGTTGGAGGAAACAGAAAGAGGAGGACGAGGGGGATGAAGAGGAGGAGTTCTCTTCATCCACAGAGGAGGAAAAGGCCACGAGGCTTTTGACTGCAGGAATCCTTCCTTCAGAGAGGATGAGGTGAGCACTGCTGTAAAAAGTGCCAGAGGAGAGGAAGAGGAGGAGGAGGAGGACACTGTAGAGCGCTTTAGTCCTCTCAGACAAAGGACATAAAGTGGGTTAACAAATTGAGAACAATGTGGAGGAATTTACAATGAGCTGAATGGAAGCGTGCTGCAGAGGAGCAGGCGCTCATTAACCCGACTGTTGTCTTTGTGAGAGCCACTCAAACTGTAGAGCCCCTCAGAGCCCAGAGAGAACTCAGACCAGAGAGACCTGAGACCTGACACCAGAGAGACCTGAGACCAGAGAGACCTGAGACCTGACACCAGAGAGACCTGACACCAGAGAGACCTGAGACCTGACACCAGAGAGACCTGAGACCTGACACCAGAGAGACGTGAGACCTGACACCAGAGAGACCTGAGCCCTGACACCAGAGAGACCTGACACCAGAGAGACCTGACACCAGAGAGACCTGACACCAGAGAGACCTGAGACCTGACACCAGAGAGACCTGACACCAGAGAGACCTGAGACCTGACACCAGAGAGACCTGACACCAGAGAGACCTGAGACCTGACACCAGAGAGACCTGAGACCTGACACCAGAGAGACCTGAGACCTGACACCAGAGAGACCTGACACCAGAGAGACCTGAGACCTGACACCAGAGAGACCTGAGACCTGACACCAGAGAGACCTGACACCAGAGAGACCTGACACCAGAGAGACCTGAGACCTGACACCAGAGAGACCTGAGACCTGACACCAGAGAGACCTGACACCAGAGAGACCTGACACCAGAGAGACCTGAGACCTGACACCAGAGAGACCTGAGACCTGACACCAGAGAGACCTGAGACCTGACACCAGAGAGACCTGACACCAGAGAGACCTGACACCAGAGAGACCTGAGACCTGACACCAGAGAGACCTGAGACCTGACACCAGAGAGACCTGACACCAGAGAGACCTGAGACCTGACACCAGGGAGACCTGAGACCTGACACCAGAGAGACCTGACACCAGAGAGACCTGAGACCTGACACCAGAGAGACCTGAGACCTGACACCAGAGAGACCTGACACCAGAGAGACCTGACACCAGAGAGACCTGAGACCTGACACCAGAGAGACCTGAGACCTGACACCAGAGAGACCTGACACCAGAGAGACCTGAGACCAGAGAGACCTGACACCTGACACCAGAGAGACCTGAGACCTGACACCAGAGAGACCTGAGACCTGAGACCAGAGAGACCTGAGACCTGAGAGACCTGAGACCAGAGAGACCTGAGACCTGACACCAGAGAGACCTGAGACCAGAGAGACCTGAGATCTGAGAGACCTGAGATCTGAGAGACCTGACACCAGAGAGACCTGAGACCAGAGAGACCTGAGACCCAAGAGAGCTGAGACCAGAGAGACCTGAGATCTGACACCAGAGAGACCTGAGACCAGAGAGACCTGAGAGACCTGAGACCAGAGAGACCTGAGACCTGAGAGACCTGAGACCAGAGAGAACTCAGACCGAAACACGATCTGGTTCTCATTTCTCAAAATCGACTTTGACCAATTGACTTCAACAATTTCTGCGTCCAAACCTCTCAGACCTCATCCTGAGTAGACTGCTTAAAGAAGTGTTAGCGTTAATCAGCACGTCTTCACTAGATCTGATCAACCTGTCTTCACTAACAGGCCATGCACCACAGTCCTTCAGAGTGGCTGTGATTAAAGCTCTTCTTAAGAAGCCCGCTCTCCATCCAGAGGTGTTGAACTACAGACCGATATCTAACCTTCCCTTCCTCTCTGAAACTAACCGGCTCACTAAACAACAGTCTTAAGGACATAGAAAGCTGGAGCAGCTGCAGCTTCCTGATGTTGAACTCAGACTGAACTGAAGTTGTTCTACTAGAAGTCAATGATCTGATGATAGAGTTTCTCTCGATGCATTGCTCTGCATCCAGCAGCACCGTAGAGAATCTGCAGCACGTGTAACAAAAACTAAGAAAAGAGATCATATTACTCCTGTGTTTGCTTCTCTGCACTGGCTCTGTTATCAGTATTGATATCAGTAGTATTATCAGCAGTATTATCAGCAGTATTATCAGTCGTATTATCAGCAGTATTATCAGTAGTATTATCAGTAGTATTATCAGCAGTATTATCAGCAGTATTATCAGTCGTATTATCAGCAGTATTATCAGTAGTATTATCAGCAGTATTATCAGCAGTATTATCAGTCGTATTATCAGTAGTATTATCAGCAGTATTATCAGCAGTATTATTAGTAGTATTATCAGCAGTATTATCAGCAGTATTATCAGTAGTCTTATCAGCAGTATTATCAGTAGTATTATCAGTAGTATTATCAGTAGTATTATCAGCAGTATTATCAGTAGTATTATCAGCAGTATTATCAGCAGTATTATCAGTCGAATTATCAGCAGTATTATCAGTAGTATTATCAGTAGTATTATCAGCAGTATTATCAGCAGTATTATCAGCAGTATTATCAGCAGTATTATCAGTCGTATTATCAGTAGTATTATCAGCAGTATTATCAGCAGTATTATCAGTCGTATTATCAGTAGTATTATCAGCAGTATTATCAGCAGTATTATCAGTAGTATTATCAGCAGTATTATCAGCAGTATTATCAGTCGTATTATCAGTAGTATTATCAGCAGTATTATCAGCAGTATTATCAGTAGTATTATCAGCAGTATTATCAGCAGTATTATCAGTAGTCTTATCAGCAGTATTATCAGTAGTATTATCAGTAGTATTATCAGTAGTATTATCAGCAGTATTATCAGTAGTATTATCAGCAGTATTATCAGCCGTATTATCAGTAGTATTATCAGCAGTATTATCAGCAGTATTATCAGTAGTATTATCAGCAGTATTATCAGTAGTATTATCAGCAGTATTATCAGTAGTATTATCAGTAGTATTATCAGTAGTATTATCAGCAGTATTATCAGCAGTATTATCAGTAGTATTATCAGCAGTATTATCAGTAGTATTATCAGCAGTATTATCAGCCGTATTATCAGTAGTATTATCAGCAGTATTATCAGCAGTATTATCAGTAGTATTATCAGCAGTATTATCAGTAGTATTATCAGCAGTATTATCAGTAGTATTATCAGCAGTATTATCAGTAGTATTATCAGTAGTATTATCAGTAGTATTATCAGCAGTATTATCAGTAGTATTATCAGCAGTATTATCAGCAGTATTATCAGCAGTATTATCAGTATTATTATCAGCAGTATTATCAGCAGTATTATCAGCAGTATTATCAGCAGTATTATCAGCAGTATTATCAGCAGTATTATCAGCAGTATTATCAGCAGTATTATCAGTAGTATTATCAGTAGTATTATCAGCAGTATTATCAGTAGTATTATCAGTAGTATTATCAGTAGTATTATCAGCAGTATTATCAGCAGTATTATCAGTAGTATTATCAGCAGTATTATCAGTAGTATTATCAGCAGTATTATCAGCCGTATTATCAGTAGTATTATCAGCAGTATTATCAGCAGTATTATCAGTAGTATTATCAGCAGTATTATCAGTAGTATTATCAGCAGTATTATCAGTAGTATTATCAGTAGTATTATCAGTAGTATTATCAGTAGTATTATCAGCAGTATTATCAGTAGTATTATCAGCAGTATTATCAGCAGTATTATCAGTATTATTATCAGCAGTATTATCAGCAGTATTATCAGCAGTATTATCAGTAGTATTATCAGCAGTATTATCAGCAGTATTATCAGTGTTTCCATCAGTATTATTATCAGTATGTGTTGCTCTGAACTGAGCTTCCTCTTCCTCCCCCTCTTCCTCCTCTTCCTCCTCCTCTTCCTCTTCCTCCTCTTCCTCTTCCCCCTCTTCCTCTTCCTCCTCTTCCTCCTCCTCTTCCTCTTCCTCTTCCTCTTCCTCCTCCTCCTGCAGGATAATGACTTGTTGATGAAATAGAAGCTTAACTTGAGTCTAATTGGTCCTCTGAGTATCTATTTGATTGACAGAAGTCTCATCAGGGAGAAGGAGGGGGGGTCTGACAGGTGAACAGGTAAATGATTGACAGGTGTTGAGATAAGAACAGAGCTTATGAACAATAAGAAGTCGTTACCTCAGACATTCCTTTATTTAATTAAAGAAAAATGTAAATATGGTCTAAACATGACAGATGTTTGTGTTTAGTATCACAGATATCACATGAATATAAAACTCTTCATCTTTTTATGATCTGTTTGTTCCAGTTTTTAATTTGGGGAAATCCAACCTTAAATATTTATTCTTATTATTTATATTCTTGTTATTCTTATTATTATTACTATCATCATTATTATCATCATTATTATTATTTGTATTATTTGTATTTTTATTGGTAATAATATTGAATAATAATAATATATATGTAGTTGTACTTTAATGCTCCGGCTCTGTTCTGAGCTTCTATTGTTGAGCATCTTGCTGTGAGCCACAGGTCAGAGGTCAACGGCTAAAGCTGGCAGCTCGGGCTGACCTGAGATCAGAGCTGATGGTAAGTGTGTGTGCTGTCGCCTCAGGGCTCTGATCCAGGATCAGATCAGACCTGCAGAGTTCTGATCTCAGAGACGCAGTAAATCATAAGAACTGATTGAATAAAGCACCACAGAAGAAGAAGAAAGGAGCGCCAGTTAAATGTTAGTTTCCTGCTCATCGCTCCACACTTCTTCTTCTTCTATCCTCACAGATACTTTAACACGTTTTAGTGTGTCAGCGTTTTAATGAATAGAAAACTTTCTTAAAACAGTTGTTGTCTCTCTGGTCTCGATCAGTAGAGACATAGACATAGACAGTAGAGACAGTAGAGACAGTAGAGACATAGAGACATAGACAGTAGAGACAGTAGAGACATAGAGACAGTGGGAGACATAGAGACACAGAGACATAGACAGTAGAGACAGTAGAGACAGTAGAGACATAGAGATGTAGAGACAGAGACAGTAGAGACGTAGAGACATAGAGACATAGAGACATAGACAGTAGAGACAGTAGAGACAGTAGAGACATAGAGACAGTAGAGACAGTAGAGACATAGAGACATAGACAGTAGAGACATAGACAGTAGAGACATAGACAGTAGAGACAATAGAGACGTAGAGACATAGCGACAGTAGAGACAGTAGATACATAGAGACATAGACAGTTGAGACAGTAGAGACATAGACAATAGAGACAGTAGAGACATAGATACAGCAGAGACATAGACAGTAGAGATAGTAGAGACCTAGAGACTTAGAGACAGTAGAGACATAGAGACAATAGAGACATAGAGACAGTAGAGACACAGTAGAGACATAGAGACAGTAGATACATAGAGACATAGAGACAGTAGAGGCATAGACAATAGAGACAGTAGAGACATAGACAGTAGAGATGTAGAGACATAGAGACGGTAGAGAAGTAGAGACATAGAGACAATAGAGACATAGAGACAGTAGAGACATAGAGACAGTAGAGACAGTATAGACATAGAGACATAGACAGTAGAGACAGTAGAGACATAGAGACAGTAGAGACATAGAGACATAGACAGTAGAGACAGTAGAGACATAGACAATAGAGACAATAGAGACAATAGAGACGGTAGAGACATAGACAGTAGAGACAATAGAGATAGTAGAGACGTAGAGACAGTAGAGACATAGACAGTAGAGATAATAGAGACAGTAGAGACATAGAGACAGTAGAGACAATAGAGACATAGAGACAGTATAGACACAGTAGAGACATAGAGACATAGAGACATAGACAGTAGATACAATAGAGACAGTAGAGACAGTAGAGACATAGAGACATAGACAGTAGAGACAGTAGAGACATAGACAATAGAGACAATAGAGACGGTAGAGACATAGACAGTAGAGACAATAGAGATAGTAGAGACGTAGAGACATAGAGACAGTAGAGACATAGACAGTAGAGATAATAGAGACAGTAGAGACATAGAGACAGTAGAGACAATAGAGACATAGAGACAGTAGAGACACAGTAGAGACATAGAGACAGTAGATACATAGAGACATAGACAGTAGATACATAGAGACGTAGAGACGTAGAGACATAGAGACGTAGAGATGTAGAGACATAGAGACATGGAGACATAGACAGTAGAGACAGTAGCGACATAGAGACAGTAGAGACATAGAGACATATACAGTAGGGACAATAGAGACAGTAGAGACAGTAGAGACAGTATAGACATAGACAGTAGAGACAGTAGAGACATAGACAATAGAGACAGGAGAGACATAGACAGTAGAGACAATAGAGACGGTAGAGACATAGCGATGGTAGAGACATAGACAGTAGAGATAGTAGAGATGTAGAGACATAGAGACAGTAGAGACATAGAGACAATAGAGACATAGAGACAGTAGAGACACAGTAGAGACATAGAGACAGTTGATACATAGAGACATAGAGACAGTAGAGACATAGACAGTAGAGACAATAGAGACGTAGAGACATAGAGACAGTAGAGACATAGAGACAATAGAGACATAGAGACAGTAGAGACACAGTAGAGACATAGAGACAGTAGATACATAGAGACATAGAGACAGTAGAGGCATAGACAATAGAGACAGTAGAGACATAGACAGTAGAGACGTAGAGACATAGAGACGGTAGAGAAGTAGAGACATAGAGACAATAGAGACATAGAGACAGTAGAGACATAGAGACAGTAGAGACAGTAGAGACATAGACAGTAGAGACAGTAGCGACATAGAGACAGTAGAGACATAGAGACATATACAGTAGGGACAATAGAGACATAGAGACAGTAGAGACAGTAGAGACATAGACAATAGAGACAGTAGAGACATAGACAGTAGAGACAATAGAGACGGTAGAGACATAGAGATGGTAGAGACATAGACAGTAGAGATAGTAGAGACGTAGAGACATAGAGACAGTAGAGACATAGAGACAATAGAGACATAGTGACAGTAGAGACACAGTAGAGACATAGAGACAGTTGATACATAGAGACATAGAGACAGTAGAGACATAGACAGTAGAGACAATAGAGATGTAGAGACATAGAGACAGTAGAGACAGCAGAGACATAGAGACATAGAGACGTAGAGACGTAGAGACAGCAGAGACAATATAGACAGTAGAGACATAAAAACATAGAGACAGTTGATACATAGAGACATAGAGACAGTAGAGACATAGACAGTAGAGACAATAGAGATGTAGAGACATAGAGACAGTAGAGACATAGAGACAATAGAGACATAGAGACGTAGAGACGTAGAGACAGTAGAGACAATATAGACAGTAGAGACATAAAACATGGAGACATAGAGACAGTAGAGACATAGAGACAGTAGAGACAGCAGAGACATAGAGACATAGAGACGTAGAGACGTAGAGACAGCAGAGACAATATAGACAGTAGAGACATAAAACATAGAGACAGTAGAGACAGTAGAGACATAGAGACAGTAGTACGGTAGAGACAATAGAGACAGAAACGTAGAGACAGTAGAGACACGGTACACAGCACACTACACATAATACACAAACTACACATAATACACATACTACACATACTACACAAACTACACATAATACACAAACTACACATTCTACACATTCTACACAAACTGCACAAACTACACAAACTACACAAACTACACATTCTACACAAACTACACACACTACACATTCTACACAAACTACACATACTACACAAACTACACATTCTACACAAACTACACAAACTACACAAACTACACAAACTACACATTCTACACAAACTACACATTCTACACAAACTACACAAACTACACATACTACACATTCTACACAAACTACACATAACACACAAACTACACATACTACCCATACTACACAAACTACACAAACTACACATTCTACACATTCTACACAAACTACACAAATTACACATTCTACACATACTACACATACTGCACATACTACACATTCTACACATAATACACATAACACACAAACTACACATACTACCCATACTGCACAAACTACACATTCTACACCTACTCCACAAACTACACAAATTACACATTATACACATACTACACACACTGCACAAAATACACAAAATACACAAACTAAACAAACTACACATAATACACAAACTAAACAAACTACACATTCTACACAAACTACACATAATACACAAATTACACAAACTACACAAACTACACAAACTACACATATTACACAAACTACACGTACTACACAAACTACACATATTACACAAACTACACATACTACACAAACTACATGCATTTTTGTTCCTCCTCTTCTTCCTCCTCCTCTTCCTCCTCTGTTGACAGATTTTCTTCATCCTCTCACAATAGAAATCTAATTCAAACTTACTGGACCTCATTTTGAGTCTGCAGGTGCACGCGAGCCGGCAACAGTTAATCCGCTCAATTAGTGCACGGCCTCGTGCACTTTAACAATGAACCGGAGTCATCGGGCGTAATCACGAGAAAATAGACCGCTCAGAGTTTGTGAAGAAGAAGAAGAAGAAGCTCTGACTCACATTACTTCACATTTTATTTCTCTGTAATAATGTAATAATAATATAATAACGGAGATTGTTATGATCAACAATAAAACACATTCTTGTTTTATTCTTGTTCTTCTGCTAAATCTAGTTTCTTATCATTATTCATAAAGACACATAAATATATCTTTGAATATGAAATGTTATGGTCATAAAACATCTTTAATTGTAATATTAAACTGAAACGCCTCGTGGTGCTGCGGCTTTGATCTTATGTTCAGAAAATAAAGACAATAAAAAAGTCAACAAATTGTAATCATATAACTTTAATATTATATTATAACCATAATAATATTACTAATAATAATAAACTTTCAGGTTATTGCTGCTCAGGATTTTCTTGTAACTTTATTATTTCTGTCTTCTTCAGAGTTTCAATCAATCATCTTATTATTAACCTGTAATATTATGATTAATAACAATAACAATTATTATTATTATGAAATAATGTTGAATATTGACTCCAGTGATCTTACAGCACTTTAAGGTTTAGTATTATATTAGCAACCAATAAACATTATCTTCTTAGGAAACATATATTATTAATTGTAATATTAATATATCTCTTTCATATTTTAATAAAAGACACAAAATATCTGCTGTAATATAAATATAAATAAATAAGAACCCTCAATAGACGATCTTTGTCGAACTTGTCTCCACCTGCTGAACAAACCGTCTTCACATGAATTATCATAAACAAGCCTGCTGTCTGCAGATGACGTCACGATGCCGTGATGAATAAGAGAAGCAGCCACGTGGAGGTTATTTTAGAAACGTTATAACTTTATTTGTCTTGTAGAAAACAGTAAATAGAATAAAAATCTCTTTATGTACAAAATACAGATTTCATGAGTGAAAACAAAACAAAGAAATAAATAAAATCATAAAAATCATCAGAGGGGGGGGGGGGGGGCTCCATTCAGACCCGATTCCACGCGCTCTGTTCTGCTTCAGCACGAGACTAATTGTAAAATTAACTTTTCACCTCCAAGAGTCAAGAAAGTAGAGACGGGGGGGGGGCAAAGTGCAGGGGCTTCTGGGTAAAAACAGAAAATCAAAAGAAACCAAATGAAACATGAAATGAGCTGAGTAAGGCAAACTGTGATTCTTAGTCCAACACAAACTGTCCTCCGTCTCCGGTAAGAGTCTCCGGTAGTCTCTCCGGTAGTCTCTCCGTCGGTCAGTAGACGCCCGGCACGAAGCTGCGGAAGCCGAACAGAGCGTCCTGCGGCCGGTAGCCGTAGTCCTCCGGTCTGGCGGGGCTGCCCGGGCTGGAGGCGCAGTAGGACGGGGATGAGGAGGACGAGGAGTCGCTGGAGCTCCAGGAGCGCGCCTCGCTACCGGGGCTCTGCGCGTCACTACCGAGGCGCGCGGAGCTCAGCAGCAGAGGAGCATCTCCCGGTTTGCCCGTCTGCAGGTCCGCGATGCGGATCGTCTCCGACAGAGCCCAGATGTAGTTGTGCGCGAAGCGCAGAGTCTCGATCTTGGTGAGCTTGGTCTCGTCCGGGAAGTCCGGCAGCACCTCGCGCAGCGTGTCCAGCGCGTCGTTCAGGTTGTGCATGCGGTTCCTCTCCCGGTCGTTGGCTTTTACGCGCCGGTTCTTCCTTACCACGGGCACGGTGCCGTCGCTGCGTCCGCGTCCGCGGCGCCGCTTCTTCTGCGGCTGCTGCTCGGGCTCCGGGGACGCGGAGCGCGGGCTCCCGCGGGAGTCCTCCTCGGTGTCGGTATGCGGGAAGAAGTCGCAGCTGTTGCTGTCGATGTCGGAGTACACGGAGTCCACGGAGTCCATGGTGCGGATCGGTTCTGTGGGGACAAGAGAGCAGCGGTCAGGACCTGTGTGTGTGTGTGTGTGTGTGTGTGTGTGGTGAGATGAGCAGGTGAGCGGAGGCACGCGCGAGGACTTACCTGAGTCAGTTAGAGGGTCTCGAGAGTTCTGGAGCAGGACGAGCGGCACGCGCCTCTTAGCGTCTTTCTGGCTTTGGATGAGCTCGTGCGCGCCGTGAGCCGGTGAGCCTGGCACACGACCGGCCTCAGCCCACTTATATAGGGAGGGGGGACAATGACCGGCTGGAGCTGCTCATTAACATAATGACGCCCGCGGTGCACAGAGAAGCGTGCCGGTAATCACGGACAGCCAATCAGAGCCCGCTGCCGGCCACGCGAGCGACACGCAGGACCCCCCCCCCCCCCCCCGTGAGGAGGAGAAGACCAAACCTTCAGAGTTAAAACCAGAAACATAAAACAGAGAAAGAAAGAAGAGTCACGAGGACCCCCCCCCCCCCCCCCCCACCGGTCGGAGACACGCTCCGGAGGATCACCCCCCCCCCCCCACACACACACACACACACACACACACACACACTGAGACAAACTTACTTACAGTGAACAGAAATCATTTTACAACTTTGAATATATTCTTTGTTTATTCATCAAGTTTAACTTTTATTTTGAAAGGTACTACAAAGTGCTTCACAATAAAAGTATTTAGCAAAAAATATCAAACAGGAGCGACGAGAGAAGAAACATCAGTTATGAAAAGGCAGAGAATATTATATATTATGTTATAATATATTATATTTCATTAAATTGTATTATATTATATTGTATTGTTATATAATATAATGTAATACTCTCTGGCTTACATATATATATATTTAAATGTGTGTGTGTTATATAATAATGTTAATGACAATGTATTAGCTGCTGGGAAAACTGGGATTCATTTCTCAGCATTTTTCAAAATAAAAGAAACACGTTTTACTTTTAGAATTGTTTATTAAGAATCAAACAAAATGAATAAAGATCAAAATGAATAAAGATCATCTTTCAACAGATCTACAGTCAACGTCTGTTTCACTCTCAGTTTATAGGGTGACTTATCTTACATTAACACACTGTTAGATGTATATATATACATATATGTATATGTATATATATACATATATGTATATGTATATATATACATATATGTATGTATATATATACATATATGTATATATATACATATATGTATATATATACAGATACATATATGTATATATATACATACATATACATATATGTATATATATACATGTACATATATGTATATATATACATATATGTATCTGTATATATATACATATATGTATATATATACATACATATATGTATATATATACATGTACATATATGTATATATATACATATATGTATATGTATATACATACATATATGTATATATATATACATATACATATATGTATATATATACATACATATACATATATGTATATATACATGTACATATATGTATATATATACATATATGTATCTGTATATATATACATATATGTATATATATACATATATGTATATATATACATACATATATGTATATATATACATGTACATATATGTATATATATACATGTACATATATGTATATATATACATGTACATATATGTATATATATACATGTACATATATGTATATATATACATGTACATATATGTATATATATACATGTACATATATGTATATATATACATGTACATATATGTATATATATACATGTACATATATGTATATATATACATGTACATATATGTATATATATACATGTACATATATGTATATATACATGTACATATATGTATATATATATATTAGTTGGTGAGGTTCAAGTCATAAAATATTAAGGACCAATAACGGAGCCTTGAGGAACTGTTCTTTAGAGAAATGAGATATAAAGTCCAGACCCCCATCAGTCCAGACCCCCATCAGCCCAGATCCCCATCAGAAGGTCCCTGATCTTCAGACTGTTCCTGTCTTCTCTTCAGTAAAAACTGATTTTGTATCTGAAGTGTTTTTTAAAGACGTCTTTATGAGACAAGCGTCTCATTCTGCATTAATTATTCCATTTCATCCGTTTGAGACCTGCAGAGTCTTTCTGCTGCGGACGCTCATTTATAAATAATTACACAATGTTTGGAGTCTTCAGTGTAATATATCAAAGCCGTTAGAAGGACGATTGTTCCTTTGTGTCCGTCTTCTTTTCACTCGTCTCTCAGTTTGTCCTCCGTCCAAACTCAGCTCCTCTGCTCCTTTGTGCTGCTTCCTTTCTGTTGATAGCATTCTTATTCTAATGTTCCTCAGGGGGGACAAAACCAGACCCACAAATCACCAGTTCAGACCGGCTGCAGGGCTGGCACAAGTCCTCAAGGAGGCCCGGAGAGACCACAAGTCCTCACGGAGAACCGGAGAGACCACAAGTCCTCAAGGAGGCCCGGAGAGACCACAAGTCCTCACGGAGGCCCGGAGAGACCACAAGTCCTCACGGAGAACTGGAGAGACCACAAGTCCTCACGGAGAACCGGAGAGACCACAAGTCCTCACGGAGGCCCGGAGAGACCACAAGTCCTCACGGAGAACCGGAGAGACCACAAGTCCTCACGGAGAACCGGAGAGACCACAAGTCCTCACGGAGAACCGGAGAGACCACAAGTCCTCACGGAGAACCGGAGAGACCACAAGTCCTCACGGAGGCCCGGAGAGACCACAAGTCCTCACGGAGAACCGGAGAGACCACAAGTCCTCACGGAGAACCGGAGAGACCACAAGTCCTCACGGAGGCACGGAGAGACCACAAGTCCTCACAGAGGCACGGAGAGACCACAAGTCCTCAAGGAGGCCCGGAGATACCACAAGTCCTCACGGAGGCCCGGAGAGACCACAAGTCCTCACGGAGAACCGGAGAGACCACAAGTCCTCACGGAGAACCGGAGAGACCACAAGTCCTCACGGAGAACCGGAGAGACCACAAGTCCTCACGGAGGCCCGGAGAGACCACAAGTCCTCACGGAGAGACCACAAGTCCTCAAGGAGGCCCGGAGAGACCACAAGTCCTCACGGAGGCCCGGAGAGACCACAAGTCCTCACGGAGAACTGGAGAGACCACAAGTCCTCAAGGAGGCCCGGAGAGACCACAAGTCCTCACGGAGAACCGGAGAGACCACAAGTCCTCACGGAGGCCCGGAGAGACCACAAGTCCTCACGGAGGCCAGGAGAGACCACAAGTCCTCACGGAGGCCAGGAGAGACCACAAGTCCTCAAGGAGGCCCGGAGAGACCACAAGTCCTCACGGAGAACCGGAGAGACCACAAGTCCTCACGGAGGCCCGGCGAGACCACAAGTCCTCACGGAGAACCGGAGAGACCACAAGTCCTCACGGAGGCCCGGAGAGACCACAAGTCCTCACGGAGAACCGGAGAGACCACAAGTCCTCACGGAGAACCGGAGAGACCACAAGTCCTCACGGAGGCAAGGAGAGACCACAAGTCCTCACGGAGGCACGGAGAGACCACAAGTCCTCAAGGAGGCCCGGAGATACCACAAGTCCTCACGGAGGCCCGGAGAGACCACAAGTCCTCACGGAGAACCGGAGAGACCACAAGTCCTCACGGAGAACCGGAGAGACCACAAGTCCTCACGGAGAACCGGAGAGACCACAAGTCCTCACGGAGGCCCGGAGAGACCACAAGTCCTCACGGAGAACTGGAGAGACCACAAGTCCTCACGGAGAACCGGAGAGACCACAAGTCCTCAAGGAGGCCCGGAGAGACCACAAGTCCTCACGGAGAACCGGAGAGACCACAAGTCCTCACGGAGGCCCGGAGAGACCACAAGTCCTCAAGGAGGCCCGGAGAGACCACAAGTCCTCACGGAGAACCGGAGAGACCACAAGTCCTCAAGGAGGGCCGGAGAGACCACAAGTCCTCACTGAGAACCGGAGAGACCACAAGTCCTCACGGAGGCCCGGAGAGACCACAAGTCCTCACGGAGAACCGGAGAGACCACAAGTCCTCACGGAGAACCGGAGAGACCACAAGTCCTCACGGAGAACCGGAGAGACCACAAGTCCTCACGGAGGCCCGGAGAGACCACAAGTCCTCACGGAGAACCGGAGAGACCACAAGTCCTCACGGAGAACCGGAGAGACCACAAGTCCTCACGGAGGCACGGAGAGACCACAAGTCCTCACGGAGGCACGGAGAGACCACAAGTCCTCAAGGAGGCCCGGAGATACCACAAGTCCTCACGGAGGCCCGGAGAGACCACAAGTCCTCACGGAGAACCGGAGAGACCACAAGTCCTCACGGAGAACCGGAGAGACCACAAGTCCTCACGGAGAACCGGAGAGACCACAAGTCCTCACGGAGGCCCGGAGAGACCACAAGTCCTCACGGAGAGACCACAAGTCCTCAAGGAGGCCCGGAGAGACCACAAGTCCTCACGGAGGCCCGGAGAGACCACAAGTCCTCACGGAGAACTGGAGAGACCACAAGTCCTCAAGGAGGCCCGGAGAGACCACAAGTCCTCACGGAGAACCGGAGAGACCACAAGTCCTCACGGAGAACCGGAGAGACCACAAGTCCTCACGGAGGCCAGGAGAGACCACAAGTCCTCACGGAGGCCAGGAGAGACCACAAGTCCTCAAGGAGGCCCGGAGAGACCACAAGTCCTCACGGAGAACCGGAGAGACCACAAGTCCTCACGGAGGCCCGGCGAGACCACAAGTCCTCACGGAGAACCGGAGAGACCACAAGTCCTCACGGAGGCCCGGAGAGACCACAAGTCCTCACGGAGAACCGGAGAGACCACAAGTCCTCACGGAGAACCGGAGAGACCACAAGTCCTCACGGAGGCACGGAGAGACCACAAGTCCTCACGGAGGCACGGAGAGACCACAAGTCCTCAAGGAGGCCCGGAGATACCACAAGTCCTCACGGAGGCCCGGAGAGACCACAAGTCCTCACGGAGAACCGGAGAGACCACAAGTCCTCACGGAGAACCGGAGAGACCACAAGTCCTCACGGAGAACCGGAGAGACCACAAGTCCTCACGGAGGCCCGGAGAGACCACAAGTCCTCACGGAGAACTGGAGAGACCACAAGTCCTCACGGAGAACCGGAGAGACCACAAGTCCTCAAGGAGGCCCGGAGAGACCACAAGTCCTCACGGAGAACCGGAGAGACCACAAGTCCTCACGGAGGCCTGGAGAGACCACAAGTCCTCAAGGAGGCCCGGAGAGACCACAAGTCCTCACGGAGAACCGGAGAGACCACAAGTCCTCAAGGAGGGCCGGAGAGACCACAAGTCCTCACTGAGAACCGGAGAGACCACAAGTCCTCACGGAGGCCCGGAGAGACCACAAGTCCTCACGGAGAACCGGAGAGACCACAACTCCTCACGGAGGCCCGGAGAGACCACAAGTCCTCACGGAGGCCCGGAGAGACTACAAGACCTCACGGAGAACCAGAGAGACCACAAGTCCTCACGGAGAACCGGAGAGACCACAAGTCCTCAATGAGGCCCAGAGAGACCACAAGTCCTCAAGGAGGCCCGGAAAGACCACAAGTCCTCAAGGAGGCCCGGAGAGACCACAAGTCCTCACGGAGAACCGGAGAGACCACAAGTCCTCAAGGAGGCCCGGAAAGACCACAAGTCCTCAAGGAGGCCCGGAGAGACCACAAGTCCTCACGGAGGCCCGGAGAGACCACAAGTCCTCACGGAGGCCCGGAGAGACCACAAGTCCTCAAGGAGGCCCGGAGAGACCACAAGTCCTCACGGAGAACCGGAGAGACCACAAGTCCTCACGGAGGCCCGGAAAGACCACAAGTCCTCAAGGAGGCCCGGAGAGACCACAAGTCCTCACGGAGGCCCGGAGAGACCACAAGTCCTCAAGGAGGCCCGGAGAGACCACAAGTCCTCACGGAGGCCCGGAGAGACCACAAGTCCTCACGGAGGCCCGGAGAGACCACAAGTCCTCAAGGAGGCCCGGAGAGACCACAAGTCCTCACGGAGAACCAGAGAGACCACAAGTCCTCACGGAGGCCCGGAGAGACCACAAGTCCTCACGGAGAACCGGAGAGACCACAAGTCCTCACGGAGAACCGGAGAGACCACAAGTCCTCACGGAGGCCCGGAGTCCTCACGGAGAAACGGAGAGACCACAAGTCCTCAAGGAGGCCCGGAGAGACCACAAGTCCTCACGGAGAACCGGAGAGACCACAAGTCCTCACGGAGAACCGGAGATACCACAAGTCCTCACGGAGAACCGGAGAGACCACAAGTCCTCACGGAGAACCGGAGAGACCACAAGCCCTCACGGAGGCCCGGAGAGACCACAAGTCCTCACGGAGAACCGGAGAGACCACAAGTCCTCACGGAGAACCGGAGAGACCACAAGTCCTCACGGAGAACCGGAGAGACCACAAGGCCTCACGGACAACCGGAGAGACCACAAGTCCTCACGGACAACCGGAGAGACCACAAGTCCTCACGGACAACCGGAGAGACCACAAGTCCTCACGGAGAACCGGAGAGACCACAAGTCCTCACGGAGAACCGGAGAGACCACAAGTCCTCACGGAGGCCCGGAGAGACTACAAGTCCTCACGGAGAACCGGAGAGACCACAAGTCCTCACGGAGGCCCGGAGAGACCACAAGTCCTCACGGAGAACCAGAGAGACCACAAGTCCTCAATGAGGCCCAGAGAGACCACAAGTCCTCAAGGAGGCCCGGAAAGACCACAAGTCCTCAAGGAGGCCCGGAGAGACCACAAGTCCTCACGGAGGCCCGGAGAGACCACAAGTCCTCAAGGAGGCCCGGAGAGACCACAAGTCCTCACGGAGAACCGGAGAGACCACAAGTCCTCACGGAGAACCGGAGAGACCACAAGTCCTCAAGGAGGCCCGGAGAGACCACAAGTCCTCACGGAGAACCGGAGAGACCACAAGTCCTCACGGAGGCCCGGAGAGACCACAAGTCCTCACGGAGAACCAGAGAGACCACAAGTCCTCACGGAGGCCCGGAGAGACCACATGGGTGTAGAGAACCTCCGTCAGGTTCTTCTTTAAAACGCTGACACAGCAGGAACGTTTAGAGGAGGTTCTGCTTTAGTTTGCTCAGGGAGAAGAAAGAGAGAAACTCTTCTTCATGTTCAGTAATTCTCCCCAAACGGATTTAAAAAAATACATTTTCAGTAAAATAAAGAAGTTTTTACTGGATGAGATTCAGGATTACCGACTTGTTTCAGGACCCTGAACGCATCCTTGTGTGTTTGTGAATTCAATAAAATTAATTTAACTTTATTTCTCGATTTTTCCAGTGTAACACTGGATGAGATGTAACATCCAGATACACACACACACCTACACACACACATACACAGATATACGCACACACACACACACACACACATACACAGATATACACACACAGATACACGCACACACACACACAGATACACGCACACACACACATACACAGATACACACACACACGCACACACATATACACACACACAGATACACGCACACACACACACAGATACACGCACACACACACATACACAGATACACACACACACACACGCACACACATATACACACACACAGATACACGCACACACACACACACACACACAGATACACACACACATACACGCACACACACACAGATACACACACACACATACACAGATATACACACAAAAGAGAAGAAGAAGCTGGAGGACTTTGGAGGAAAAGCAGAGAAGAAGATTAATCTGATGAACAAGTTTATAATCCTGTAAAACAACGTTTATAGATATTTAAATATTTATGAAATCTTCATTAGTCATAAACACAGTAACTGTAACAGTAACTTATTAATCTGTAGAGATACAAACGTCTCTTATTTAGGAACATGAGACATTTTACACTTTATAATTATTAATAAACTTTCATTATTTTCATTAACAAATCAACAAAAACACAAAAGCTGAAACACGTATGTCTCAAATAAGCTCATTAAAAACAAACAATATAAATATAAACACTATAAATATAAATAATATAAATAGATATATGATAAGTGTATCACAGCCTCCTAATCACTGGATTCATCCGCCGCTAGAAATAGTCCCTCAACAAAGTCTCTTTTTTACAGATGAACATCTTCAGAAGGAACCGATCGGTCAGACAGGAAGTCAGACGGAGTTGAGGGACGGACCGACATGTCGTACGTTTGAGTAACACGTTTTATTTCATCCTGAAGGATCCATGAGTCGATCACAACTCTTCTTCAGAACATCGTCTTCATCATTCCACCTTAACTAGGAGAGCGGTTTAAGGTGGAGCAGAAGAATGATGTCGTGGCGTTGCCAGGACTCCGATAGACCCTCGGTCCAGACTGTCCCCCTTTGTGGACCCTAATGTTGGGTAAACTGGAGGTAAGTTATGACCCTGAGCAAACAGACTCAGACAAGTGAATAGGAAGCCGCTGCTGCTCCCAGAATGCAACGGGAGATTGATGGAGGCCGGCGGGTCGATGCCGAGCGGCGACGGAGGAGACTTCATTCATCGGGCTGATTAACGGCGACGTTCCTTCAGATTAAAACCTTCCTCAACAACAAGAGAGGAGGAGGAGGAGAGGGGGAGGAGGGGGGAGGAGGAGAGGAGAGGAGAGGAGGAGGGGAAGGAGGGGGGAGGAGGAGAGGAGAGGAGGAGGGGGGAGGAGGAGAGGAGGAGGAAGAGGAGGAGGATGGGGAGGAAGCGAGGAGGAGGAGGGGGGAGGAGGGGGAGGAGAGGAGGAGGGGGAGGAGGAGAGGAGGAGGAGGGGGAGGAAGAGAGGAGGAGGAGGGGGAGGAGAGGAGGAGGGGGAGGATGGGGAGGAGGAGGAGGAGGGGGAGGAGAGGAGGAGGGGGATGATGGGGAGGAGGAGGAAGAGGAGGAGGGGGAGGAAGAGAGGAGGAGGGGGAGGAGGGGGAGGAGAGGAGGAGGGGGAGGATGGGGAGGAAGAGAGGAGGAGAGGAGGAGGAAGAGAGGAGGAGGAGGAGAGGAGGAGGATGGGGAGGAAGAGAGGAGGAGGAGGAGAGGAGGGGAAGGAGGGGGAGGAGGAGAGGAGGAGGAAGAGGGGGAGGAGAGGAGGAGGAGGGGGAGGAGGGGGGGAGGAGGAGAGGAGAGGAGGAGGGGGAAGGAGGGGGAGGAAGAGAGGAGGAAGAGGGGGAGGAAGAGAGGAGGAGGAGGAGGATGGGGAGGAAGATGGGGAGGAAGAGAGGAGAAAGAGGGGGAGGAGGAGGAGGAAGAGGGGGGAGGAGGAGGAGAGGAGGATGGGGAGGAAGAGAGGAGGAAGAGGGGGAGGAGGAGGAGGAGGAAGAGAGGAGGATGGGGAGGAAGAGAGGAGGAGGAGGGGGAGGATGGGGAGGAAGAGAGGAGGAGGAGAGGAGGAGGGGGAGGAGGAGGAGTAGAGGAGGAGAGGAGGGAGGAGGAGGAGAGGAGGGAGGAGAGGAGGGAGGAGGAGGAGAGGGGAGGAGGAGAGGAGGAAGAGGAGGAGGGGGAGGAAGAGAGGAGGAGGAGGAGGGGGGAGGAGGGGGAGGATGGGGAGGAGGAGAGGAGGAGGAAGAGGGGGAGGATGGGGAGGAGGAGAGGAGGATGGGGAGGAAGAGAGGAGGAGGATGGGGAGGAGGAGGAGGAGGAAGAGAGGAGGATGGGGAGGAAGAGAGGAGGAGGAGGGGGAGGATGGGGAGGAAGAGAGGAGGAGGAGAGGAGGAGGGGGAGGAGGAGGAGTAGAGGAGGAGAGGAGGGAGGAGGAGGAGAGGAGGGAGGAGAGGAGGGAGGAGGAGGAGAGGGGAGGAGGAGAGGAGGAAGAGGAGGAGGGGGAGGAAGAGAGGAGGAGGAGGAGGGGGAGGATGGGGAGGAGGAGAGGAGGAGGAAGAGGGGGAGGATGGGGAGGAGGAGAGGAGGATGGGGAGGAAGAGAGGAGGAGGATGGGGAGGTAGAGAGGAGGAGGGGGAGGAAGAGAGGAGGAGGAGGAGTAGAGGAGGGAGGAGGAGGAGAGGAGGGAGGAGGAGGAGAGGAGGGAGGAGAGGAGGGAGGAGGAGGAGAGGGGAGGAGGAGGGGAAGGAGGGGGAGGAGGAGAGGAGGAGGGGGAGGATGGGGAGGAAGAGAGGAGGAGGAGGAGGGGGAGGAGAGGAGGAGGGGGAGGATGGGGAGGAGGAGGAAGAGGAGGAGGGGGAGGAAGAGAGGAGGAGGAGGGGGAGGAGAGGAGGAGGGGGAGGAAGAGAGGAGGAGGAGGAGGGGGAGGAAGAGAGGAGGAGGAGGAGGAGGGGGAGGAAGAGAGGAGGAAGAGGAGGAGGGGGAGGAAGAGAGGAGGAGGAGGGGGAGGAGAGGAGGAGGGGGAGGAAGAGAGGAGGAGGAGGAGGGGGAGGAGAGGAGGAGGGGGATGATGGGGAGGAGGAGAGGAGGAGGAAGAGGAGGAGGGGGAGGAAGAGAGGAGGAGGAGGAGGGGGAGGATGGGGAGGAAGAGAGGAGGAGGAGGAGAGGAGGAGGATGGGGAGGAAGAGAGGAGGAGGAGGAGAGGAGGGGGAGGAGGAGAGGAGGAGGAAGAGGATGAGGGGGAGGATGGGGAGGAAGAGAGGAGGAGGAGGAGGGGGAGGAGAGGAGGAGGGGGAGGAAGAGAGGAGGAAGACCTGTGAGGCCTCAATAGAAGAAGAAGCAGCTCCATGGGTGCATCTCAAGTCTCTTAACTGCATCCCCGTTTCCCTCACTTGCGTCCTTTCCTTGGGTCCTAGTCCCTCCCACCAGGGATGCATGGAGGAAACCATGCGAGGAGAGAGGAACGAGGAAATAATATATACAGTATATATATATATATATATAAAAATATAATATATACAGTATATATATAAAAATATAATATATACAGTGTATATTTATATATACAGTATATATTTATATATATACAGTGTATATTATATATATATATATACTGTATATATTATATATACTGTATATATACTGTATATATTATATTATATATATACTGTATATAATATATTTATATATATACAGTATATATTATATTTTTATATATATACTGTATATATTATATATACAGTATATATACTGTATATATTATATATATATACTGTATATATTATATTTATATATACTGTATATATACTGTATATATTATATTATATATATACTGTATATAATATATTTATATATATACTGTATGTATTATATGATATATATATGCTGTATATATTATATTTATATATATATACTGTATATATTATATATATACTGTAAAATGACAATTAAGAGACTTGGGATGTACCCCAGATCAGCTGCTTCTTCTTCTTCGTGCCGCCGACACACTGAGACACTAACGAAGAAGAGCTTAGTTCATCCAACCAGCAGTGAGGTCAGAGACCAGGACTCTGCTGCTACCTGCTGGTCCTCTGCTGCTACTACAACCTGTTATTATTTATAATATCAATAGTAGTAATAACTACAATAACAAATACATTACTATTGTTATTAATATATTATTATTATGCTATCATATTATTATTATTATAATAATTATGATAATAATAATGTATATATAATTATATATATATATATAAAATGAAGTGCTGCAATAATAAAAACGTTACTTTTACGTTACTATATTTATTTTGAAAATTAATAATTCTAATTATAACTAATAATTATTATTTAACATTCAAAATTAAGCACAACAAATACAACAAATATGAAAAAACGAAAAGACAAAAAGATGTTTTTCTTTATTTTAAATATGTTTGTATTTGATAATAACTATTTATTTCATTACTCTTTTAGTGAACTGATATTTGTGAAGTTGACATGTTGCTCTGATCTGAATTGAATTAGTAAAGTAAAGACATTATGGTCTTAATCATGAGAAACATGGAAACATGTTTTCCCGCCTTCTGTCCCGCAGAGGGCGCTGGCCGCTGAGCTTCCTGCTTCCGGTGTGTCACATTCAAATCAGTCCGTCAGACAGCAACAACAACACATGTGAAGAGACGCGATGTTGTCCACTTTAAAAGAGAGAACCGGGGAGGTTCTGTTACCGGGAGACGAGTTCTCCTTTGAGACCGACGACAGCATCTCTCTCACGGGCCCCGTTAGACCGGAGAAGGTGGTGTGTGGACCGGGTCTGAGGCGGAGCGGAGACCGGCTGCTGGTGTGTAAAAGCGGCGTCCTGCGACACAAACAGCCCCACATGTTCTGGATGGACTCCCAGCAGAGGAGGGTGAGACTTTAGAGAGTCCGTTCATACACCGGCATGAGGCTCCGTATCTGTGGAGCGACTCGTCTGCACGCAGCAGCAGCGTCTACAACATCCGGGACTCCGTCTGGAAATCTCGCAATTTAAGGTTTTTCCTTGTCAGCACACGTGAACGCGTCATATGACCGGATGTTTGGACTGAATTTAAATCAGTACGGACCGGTCGTGATTTCGGCTCAAAGATATTTGTTGTGAAGCTGCGCGTTGGGTCGTTAAAGTTCATCTCTATGAACCGGGCCCGCTGTTATGACGTCTCTCCGTCCGCCGGAGCGCGCCGTGCTTCACAGCAGCGAGCAGCGGGAACCGGTTCTAAAGAGTTCTGTTTAATAATAATGACGTTCTGCTCGAGGAACCAGTTCTACGCCGAACTTCTCAGGAGACCAAACTCATCAATGAGAGCTGTTAAAGTTTGTTCTCAACGTTCAGTGCGGTCAAATAAAATGTGTCAGATTTACAATAGTTGCATCTTTAAATGGAGTTCAGCGTTCCCCGATAGAAGTCTGTAGTAAAGTGTGACACTGGTACTGGAGCAGTGCATCATGGGAGCTGAGTCTGTCCCTCTGTGTCCTCCAGTATGTCCCCGCTAAAGGTGAGACCATCATCGGCATCGTGACGGTCAAATCAGGAGACGTCTTCAAGGTGGACTTTGGAGGAAGTGAGCAGGCGTCTCTGTCCTACCTGGCTTTTGAGGGATCCACCAAGAGGAACCGACCCAACATCCAGGTGAGACCCGAGAGGTCCAGCTGAGACCCCGAGAGGTCCAGCTGAGACTCCGAGAGGTCCAGGTGAGACCCCGAGAGGTCCAGCTGAGACTCCGAGAGGTCCAGCTGAGACCCGAGAGGTCCAGCTGAGACCCGAGAGGTCCAGCTGAGACTCCGAGAGGTCCAGGTGAGACCCCGAGAGGTCCAGCTGAGACCCGAGAGGTCCAGCTGAGACTCCGAGAGGTCCAGGTGAGACCCCGAGAGGTCCAGCTGAGACCCGAGAGGTCCAGCTGAGACCCGAGAGGTCCAGCTGAGACCCCGAGAGGTCCAGCTGAGACCCGAGAGGTCCAGCTGAGACCCCGAGAGGTCCAGCTGAGACCCGAGAGGTCCAGCTGAGACCCCGAGAGGTCCAGCTGAGACCCGAGAGGTCCAGCTGAGACCCCGAGAGGTCCAGCTGAGACCCGAGAGGTCCAGCTGAGACCCGAGAGGTGACCTGGTGTTAGCCCCTCCCTCCCTACGTGTTTAACTCCTCCCCCTTGTGTTACCTGTACAGGTGGGTGACCTGGTGTTCTCCCAGTTCCTCATAGCCAATAAGGACATGGAGCCGGAGTTGGTGTGTGTGGACAGCTCAGGACGGGCCAATGGGATGGGAGTGTTTGGAGGAGGAGGTCTGGTCTTCACGGTCTCTCTGGGACTCGTCAGAAGGTAAACGTCCTCAGATGTTTGTGTAGAAATGCTGTCCTGAGACTCCAGGATCACCTGGTCTACTGCTGACCCCCCCCAGACTGCTGACCCCCCACAGTGAGGCCCTGTCTCACCTGCTCTACTCCCCCCCCCCCCCCCCCCCCCCCCCCCAGACTGCTGACCCCCCACAGTGAGGTCCTGGCTGACCTGCAGCAGCTGTTTCCCTGTGAGCTGGTGGTCGGGATGAACGGTCGTCTGTGGGTGAAGTCCTCCAGCGTTCAGCAGACGCTCGTCATCTCCAACCTGCTCCAGAGCTGCGACGCCATGACGGCCCAGCAGAGACGCCAGCTGTTCAGGAGGGTGGCACAGGGGGCGCTGTAGACCGCATCGGACCACCTGCTACCCCTGTAGATGAACCTGAACCAGCTGTAGACCGCATCGGACCACCTGCTACCCCTGTAGATGAACTGGCCGGTTCTGTTCTTTCTGTCGATGTGTGAGACATGATTGTGATGTTTAGGTCCAGCGATGAAGGATCTCTGAGGACTTGATGAACTGTCATGTGATCGACCTCCAGCCTTTGTTGATGCAATAAAGCTGTTTGTAACACTAATGATCTGTATGTTCTTAGTATGTTGTTGCTATGTGAGTGTGTGTTAAGTGTTACATACACACTCACCGGCCACTTTATTAGGTACAGCTTGCTTGTACCGGGTTGGACCCTTTTGCCTTCAGCACTGCTTTAATTGTTGGTAGCAGAGATTCAACAAGGTGTTGGAAACGTTCCTCACACACGTTGCTCCATGTTGACATGATGGCATCACCTCCATGATGGAAGCTCCCGTTCCACCTCATCACAGAGCTGCTCTGTTGGATTGAGATGTGGAGCCGTTGGAGTGCAGTGAACTCATCGTCGTGCTCGGTCTGAGATGATCTGAGCTTTGTGACATGCTGCACTGTCCTGCTGGAGGCAGCATCAGAAGATGGTCCACTGTGGTCATAAAGGGATGGACACGGTCAGCAACACTCAGGTAGGCCGTGGTGTTTAAACCATGCTCAGTTGGTACCAGTGGTGGGCCGTCAGGGCCTGCAGGGCCTTCTCTGCTGGCCTAAACACAATCACAAAGTTATCTATTTTATAATGTAATAATGTTTCTTAAATACACTACATGTATTATAATTTATACAAATATTTTCCCATTATCTTATGTTCTCATTGCACAGCTCCTGTCTTCCTCAGTTGCTCTGCTTCCAGTGCAGCTTGTTTTAAGGAGAGCTTTTATCCAATCAGATCTCACCTCTGTGTCTCTAGGTAGAACAGAGCCAGAGGCCTGCAGACTCTCACGTGCATCATGTGCACTTTAAGTGAATGGAGACGATGTTGTTGATTGTCATAGTGTCCAACCAATCAGATCTCTAGTTTGACATGTTGGGCGTATTCTTTGACGTGTCAGAGCTGCTAGCTGGCCTACAAGTACGTGATTGGTCAGTGGGCTAGCGTGACATGTTGGGCGGTGACAATCCCAAAATCTGCTGCCTCTGTGAGCGGACATCTTCAGCCTCAAACGCATTAAAACGTGTTCAAGAAATACAACTGGGGCGGCTCCACTGTCTTCACTGGCGTCCATGAATCCAGAAGGACTTCTTAGAATAGAAAAGTACTTTATTCATCCCCAAGGGGAAATGTGTCTGTGGCAGCAGCAAACAGGGTTACACAATAAAATAAAATATTGGGTATGGAAAATGCACACTATATACAATATAATAAAATAACAGAGCAGGCCATATTCAATTTAAGAAAACAAAGTAATAAAAATGCACAGTATATACACTGAATAGAATTGTATTAAGTTGACTAAGTAGGAAAAATTTAAAATAAACAAAACAGTAGTGCACAAGATCACCAACAGCAGCAACAACAGTTAGCAGTGTTACAGTCTTGTGTTTGACTTGGCCAGAGGTGATTATTATACAGTGATATGGCAGTGGGCAGGAATGTTCTCCTGTATCTTTCCTTGTGACAGCAGAGCTGCATCTGTCTGTTGGAGAAAGTGCTCCGCTGTCCCTGCAGGAGGAGGTGGAGAGGGTGGTCCGTGTTATCCAACATGGACGATAGTTTCTTCAGTGTCCTCCTCTCCACCACCTCTTCCAGATAGTCTTGTTTGCAGCCAATGATGGAGCCGGCCTTCTGAACTAGTTTGTTAAGTCTGTTGGTGTCTCCGGCTCCAATGCTGCTCCCCCAGCAGACAGATGAGGGCTGTGAGCTAAACCTATTGAAGTGACAGTTTAGCTCGTTGGCCTCTCCAGGGAGCCCCCTGGTTGTCTGCCTCCCACCTTGAAGCCGGTTATCTGCTTCATCCCCGTCCACACCTCCTTCACGTTGTTCTGCTGGAGTTTGGCCTCCAGTTCTTACTGGAACTAAAACACACGGATGTACTGAACAACCGTGAGAATAAACTCTTTGTTAACAAAGAAAGGAGGATGGACTTTGTCTTTAAATAGTGAACAGCAGCTCTGGTAAGTTAACTGCTTTTGTTTTTACATCTGCAGTAGCTTTAATATGCTAGTTAGGGCCCGAGCAACCGACGTCGGGCCGCGAAGGCCCTATTGATATTGTACCCGTTGGGGTAAGCGTACGCATGGTTGGAGGACTTGCCATGCATGAAAACTCACCAAATTTTGAGGACTTGTCAGGCCTGGTGAAAATAGCCATCTGAAAAAGAATGCATCTTTCTGTGTTACGAAATGGCTCTCTAGCGCCCCCTACAAGTCGGACCGGCGATGCCCCTCGGGCAGTATGTCCGATTGACTTGAAATTTGACACGCATGTCCGCTAGAGCTACAAAAAAGCCAATCACACCCCTAAGCTCCGCCTCCTTAGATTTTCCGCCATATTGAATTTAGTGTAAAACACATTTCTGCGAACTCCTCCTACATGCTTAGTGCCATTAGCTTTAATGTTCACAAGATATGTACCAATAAACGTCTTAAGGGCGTGGCTTAATATCAATACATATAACTTCTCAACCGTTTGTCTTAAAATTACCCGATTTTCAGCGTATGTGCACATCGCATCCTCTAACACAGTGATTCTCAACTGGTGGGTCGCGACACAAAAGTGGGTCACGGACCCGTTTTCAGTGGGTCTTTGCCTGACAAAAAAAAATTAAAAAAAATTATTTTGAAGGGCATTTTTATGCAGCGGAATTATTCCAGCATTTACGGCACTTGTTCAGCGGTGCAGGAAAAACACCCCAATGCGTTGTGAATCACATCACGTGATGAAGCTCAGCCAATCAAATATGAGTATTCTGTCAAGTTTCCTGACTTGAGTGAGATGTACACACACCGTGACACACGGGGAGAGACGAGGACACATGAGCAGAGCAGACTGTTTATTGAGGTGTGAGTCGTGAAAGTCAAATCATAGGACGATCTCCAAAAGAGAGAAATGGCCAGAGAGACCAGAGTCATTAGACTCTGAAGAATTCACCTCTATGAGTCTGTCCAGTCAAACACTAATTTCTCTTTTTAGAAGATGAGAAAAATATAATATTGTGGCTTTTTCACTTCATCCTGAATGAACTGAATTTAAAGCTGCAGGGCAATTCAGTGAAAATTATTTTGCTAAAATGAATTTCGTTCAGTAATTTATTCTTTAATCCAGCCGTTATTTTACTTGAAATGAGAAGAACATTTATTTATGTATTTCTATGTATTATTTATAATCCATCCAGTTAAATTTTAAAAATGAGAATAATATTTGTTAAAATATAATTGGTGTACTTTCTTTATTTGATTTGACAGTTGTTACTACTACTAGACTTCTTGAATATAGATATACCCAAATTATTTATATATATATATATATATATATATATATATATATATATATAAAATGTATATATATATATAAAATGTATATATATATATATATATATATATATATAAAATGTATATATATATATATATATATATATATAAAATATATATATATATATATATATATATATATATAAAATATATATATATATATATATATATAAAATATATATATATATATATAAAATATATATATATATATATATATAAAATATATATATATAAAATATATATATATATATAAAATATATATAAAATATATATATATATATAAAATATATATATAAAATATATATATATATATAAAATATATATATATATAAAATATATATATATATATATATATATATATATATATATATATATATATATATATATATATATAAAAATAATTTGGGTCGTGGGTCCCGGCTTGTCATTAAGGGGTGATGGTGGGTTCCGTAGCCAGACCAGTTGAGAACCACTGCTCTAACATACCCTGAGAATTGTTTTGCATTCAACAACTAGTAGATTTCAGCCTTCGCACTTTAACGAACTCCTCCTACAGATTTTAAGCAATCAACTTCTCCTTTGGTCAGGATGCACTTAAGACCTTTGTGATTAAAAGTTATCAAAATCGAGAGTTTTCATCGAAGAACCTTGACGTGGCGTGGCGGCCATTTTACCTCATTGTTTATGAAAAAAGAAGTTGTTATAAGATGTTATAACTCCAAGGTACATTATCCAATCCGCACAAAACTTCTTATGCATGATGCTACTTCAAGCCTAAACATACTTCAATTGAAAAAAATTCAATACCTCATAGCGCCGCCTACTGGCTAAAGGAAATGTCCTATTCTATACTTTTATTTATACCTCCTAGCCAGGTGACCTGATTAGTCTAAAATTTGGTAAGGATAGCATTGATGATGCATCATCATGAATATTGTGAGTTTTTGTTGAATGCTGTTGCCGTGGCGACGCATCGTTCGCCATGAAAAAGGAAGCTGATGGTTTAGTGGGTTGGGATGCTCAAAAACTCGTGGAACTTTGTACATGTGTCACAGGTCATATGAAGAAATAGTTTATATGATTTTCTTTATTGGCCGTTTTAAATTGCCTCTATAGCGCCCCCTACAATATTTCAAAAGAGCAGCCCCAGCGCTACGTTTTGGCTACATATATGAAGCTTGGTAGGCACATGTGTCCTATGGAGACTTAAAGAAAAGTCTCTTGGGACCATGCTCTAAACCCTACAGGAAGTCAGCCATTTTCAATTTTGTATGAATTTATACAATATTTCGACGATGCAGCCCTCGCAGTACATTTCACTATCTATATATAAAATTTAGATGTATAACATTTGGTAAACAGATGTATCACATGTAGACGGACAAAAAAGCCGTTTTTTGACAAACACCATCCGATTTACATGACTTTTACACAATGTGGTTTACACTTGATATACAGTAGAGCTACATAAGCTCCAGGCAGCGGATACAGGAAGCATCGGACTATTTGCAAAGCATCATTTCCAGCATCAGGTGGTCCACGCGGGATTAAAAACATCTCACTCGCGGACGCGCTGTCCGACGTTCTCGGACGCGCAGGCCGGAGTCCCGCCAGCACCCCCGACGTGCTGGAGGATGCGAGGGCCCGTTCATCGCTGCTCGCAGCTTTAATTTATATATTATTATTTGTACAACTTGTTTTTATGAAGATAGATTTTTGTTTGGTTTAATATGTGATAGGAACTATTGTTACATCTAGTGTTGCTCTGGGGACATATTTAGTAGGTGCCAGTGTTTCCAACTTGGCGACTTTCTCGCTAAATCTGGTGACTTTCTGAACCCTCATGGAGACTTATTTTGTCAAAAGCTACTAGTGACAAATCTAGAGACTTGTTCTGGTGTTGATGGAGACTTGTTCTGGTTTTGATGGAGACTTGTTCTGGTGTTGATGGAGACTTGTTCTGGTGTTGATGGAGACTTGTTCTGGTGTTGATGGAGACTTGTTCTGGTGTTGTTGGAGACTTGTTCTGGTGTTGATGGAGACTTGTTCTGGTGTTGATGGAGACTTGTTCTGGTGTTGATGGAGACTTATTCTGGTGTTGATGGAGACTTGTTCTGGTGTTGATGGAGACTTGTTCTGGTGTTGATGGAGACTTGTTCTGGTGTTGATGGAGACTTGTTCTGGTGTTGTTGGAGACTTGTTCTGGTGTTGATGGAGACTTGTTCTGGTGTTGATGGAGACTTATTCTGGTGTTGATGGAGACTTGTTCTGGTGTTGATGGAGACTTGTTCTGGTGTTGATGGAGACTTGTTCTGGTGTTGTTGGTGTAAATAAAATATACATTCATTCAATGTTAAACATAGCTTATACGCGGATATGTGAGTTCTAGTGCAAGAAGGTCAAAAACTCCAGGCGGGGCACTCTAGCACTCGCCTGAACAAAGTAGAAAGTACTAGAACTCTGAAGGATAGCTTTTGCCCCAGTTAAATGTCACAGAGCCTTACAGAGAACCAGATTCAACCGCCAGCTCCATCTTAGAGATAGAGAGAAGGCGCCCTAGAATATCTGGCGCCCAGCTTATCTAGTCGGCCGAACATAACAATTTGCTGTTACATCAACATGCATACATACTGATGATGCAGAGAAGGCGGTCCCAGGACGTGAGCCAGTGTGGGCGGAGATTGCCCAGTGCTCAAACGAGGTTCTTTGAATGCTAAAAACAGAGCCACCTCCAACTTTGCTTTGACCAATAGGCGTCCAGAGGGCGAACCTATACCCCGCTTGCGCTCTCTGTGAAGCGCGCCTTTTTTGTTTACTTTTGCTTAGGTCCGTGCACGCATCACTGCTGGACATAATACTTCTGTTACAAATAAACCTTATTGCTTGAATTGAGCTAAACGCCTCGACCTAAGTCTGTTCACATGAGTTTAATTCACAACATGGTAGCAGAGTTTGGCTTTAACGATCAGTAGGAGTTATTCATCTCGTGACGGACTTCTTTTTCTTCAGAGACAAAACAACAGGTGTTTTTCCCGAGAGGCTGGGAGGCCGGTTGCCGACCGGAGCCATTCTGTTCACACCTCGGGAACCTGGTCAAGCAGCGCTGCAATAAAAGGTGAGCAGAGCCAATTCAATTGAAATCTGCAGATTGTTTTTAGTACCTAAATTATTGACCAGAAGTACTGAGCTGTGAGTATGAATTGCATTGACTAAATTGCTAAAGATAAAGATACGTAACATTGTGACAGAATTGTTATGACAGCTGTGTGGGTTTCTTTTTTTTTAGCATAGAATGTACATGTGTGTGTGGATCTGACAGAAACTGACGGTTGTGAAATTGCATAGGCTGACAATGTGTTCATTGATAACTGTTCGGAAGTCACACAGCCGTGGCGAAAGCTTCGGTTTGCTGACCAAAGACGGTCTGAAAGACCGAATACCGGGCCATACTGTTGACTCATGCAACGTAGCAAGCTGATGTTTGGATCACGTATATAGAAATTGTTGTTGTTGAAATACGCTGATGTGAAAGTAGTGTGTGTGAAGACTGCAAAACGCCATTTCCTTAGGGACCACACGTTCATGCATGTTGTACACTATAAAACGAAGATCCATATGAGGTTTGTGTACCAGTATTGCAGAAAAGGGCAGTGTATGGGTTTTGAGTGCAGCAGAGATGTGCTCTGGGAAGACATCGATTCAATTGTAGCATAAGATATCGCCACTTTCTTCGGAATCGTGCCCCACAAGGCGTACTTTGTAATTAATAAGGTCAATAGACCTTCCCAGACGTGGTCCGGGTGCGATTATTTGTGGGTCACGGCAGTGTGTGGTCGATTGCGTGCTGAGTAATGTCTCAGGGAGACACCCATTTCCTCTGAGGACCGGTTTCGTGCAAACGCTATAAAAACAGATCCATAAGTGATTTGTGCGTGTTGCAAAAACGGCAGTGTATGGTTTCAATTTGGTATGATTGATTGAGTGATTCCGTGAAGCGTACATATTATTGTGAAAAGGAAGATTGGAGTTGAAATGTTTCCATCAGGTTTGTGTGTGTTGCCAGTCATTGACGGTCAGTGGAGCAGAATATAAGCATAAGACACCAGCTTTGCAACCATCACGTTAACACAAACATTAGGTTAGGCTGAGAAAGCTGAGGGTTAATATACGTGTCAGTTTTACTGGTAGAGTTAGAAATATTACAGATTTATTGAGAATTGTGTTCGTTAGGGGCCGTAAAAAATTTAGAAGCGAAGACAGTCAGGCACAGAGGCTCAAGGGAGTGAAAATTTTAGATAACAAAGACAGCTGCAGCCGAAGGGAGGGTGAGATTGTGGAGTCAAGGTCGCAAGGCAGAAGAACATTTGACAGGAGCTTTGGCTCCTTCTGGTGGCACTGCAGGTACTGCAAGAAGAACATTTGACAGGAGCGTTGGCTCCAACTGGTGGACATTCGAGAGTACTGCATCAGAAATTTGAAATTTGAAAAAAAAAATTGAAATTCGAAAAAACCTTGAATTGAAAAAAAAAAATAACTTTATTTTAAAAAAAAGAAGAAAAAACACAAGAAGACATGGCTGGAGCTGTGGCTCCACCTGGTGGCTATTCAGGAGTACTGCGTGCAAAACTGAAAAATCACTAACAGACACAGCAGGCAAGGCTGCATGGAAAAGAGACAAGACACATTGGGATAACTGCATGAAACGATGGCAAGAGGAGGGATGGTGGAAGGCGGCCAGTCCACTACCTCCATCGGTCAACAACCTTTGGCTCTTTACCAACGATTTGACAAAACGAGTGGCTCAAGCACAGACTGCAGAGACAAATCAAACGACAAATCAAACCAAGCGATGGGGGTTCGCTAACCCACTGAAGCAAGCCCGCAAAGACAGAGAAGAGGAACATCGAGTGGCAATGATGGCATTAGAAACGGCCATGACGGATCGGATGCAGGAGGACATGCCAACCGGAAAAGAAAAAACCAGGCCCCATCTGTCACTCGACATCACCCCCCTTGACATTACCCCCCTCGACATCACCCCTACCACTCAAGCCCCGGTAGGTCTGGAAAAGACTGCTCAGGAACCGGCCCAGGCATCTCTGGCCTCGGCCCCTCCCGCGCCCTCAACAAACTTGGTGCCCTCAACTGGCCTGTATCCAGCACTCCCTCCAGTTTCTCCCCCATACTCCTCTAATAATCCATTTATACAAGCACCGATGAGAACAGTAAAAGGAGGAATGCTAACAGGAGCATTCAAGATGGCACTGGATGAAGGGTGCACCATCGAGACGAGCTCCACCTCAACAGAGCGAGCGATGAGAGACATGATGAAGAGGATGGAGATGTTGGAAAGAGCTATGACAGGAGTCCCCAGTAGGGAACACGAAGAGGATCTTCAAGGAACAGAGAGAGGCCAGCAGGCCAACGAGGAGGAAACAGAGGACAAGAGGCAGAGAGATCTCGATCAGGTGCATTCAGCGACTTCGCGACGAACTCGCTGTCACAACACCTCGCCCCATGCACACAGAAGAGACTTATGTGACAAGCAACCTGTACTATGACTCTGCAGGCAGAAGACAGCCATCACCAAGGGACTCAAGCGGACCAATTACAATGGAGCAGCTCTCTGTCGTGCGAACAGGAGCTGAAGAACTACAACATACTCTGGCCTCAGTTATGGGCTAAGGCAGAGAGACCAGCAACCAAGGAGCACCGGTGGAGCGGTCAACATATAAGGTGACGGGCACTCTACACGGAAAAGTCACCCCCCTCAAGGCAGGGGCTGGAGCCCCTCCCCCCCAGTATCACCTTCGGTCCCATGGCCTGGCACCAAGAGGAGGAGCCAGAAGGAGAGGAGCGCCTGGAGGCAGAGCAGCGTCCTATTTCTGCTACAACTGTGGGAAACCAGGACACTTCGCAAGAGACTGCATGTCAGCACCGCAGCAAACACAGAGAGGAAGAGGACAATCACAGCTTTCTCTCTGCTCCAAACTGCCCAGTCAACCTGCTAGGACGCGATCTGATGACTCGCCTCAATCTGATCATCTGGATGAACCAAGACGGTGTCCATGTCTCGTCCAACCCACCAACTAGTACGTTGTCCATGCCAGTACGCATTCTCTCCCTTGCTCCCGTTACAGAGACGGTGTCCCCCACGGACGAAGAGGTTCACTGGCTACGCTGTCTTCAAAATGGCCCCCAAACCCCTGCCATCCAATATTGGTTCAACATTCTCAAACCAAAAATCACTCAGCATTTCCCGTACAAAACTCCCCTGGACCACGTCCATCGCACTCATGTCCCCAGACTACTCCCTACCGTTCCACCTTGATGTTTCCGAAAGAGACAGCCTACTCAATGCTGTACTCTTCCAGAAAAAGGGGGTGGCCATCATGAAATGCAAAGGACATGACACAATCAAATCACGAATCAGCGCCGGTAATGACGCGGCAGACAGAGCAGCCAAGAAAACTGGAGGCTACACACCTCGCCAAATGGTTATGAAGCCAACATCCGGCCCACCTGAGCTCACCATCGAGCACATCAAAGATCATCAAAAGAAAGCAGGACCTTATGAATGGTCCGAATGGACACGAAAAGGAGCCTCAAAAGACAAAGAAGGTCTGTGGAGAGCCCACGACGGCAGAGTGGTTGCCTCAGCAGAACTGTGTGCAGCACTCCTACCAGGGGCCCACGGACCTACGCACGAGGGAAAGAAACGGACATTGGACAATTTAAAACAACTATGGTGGCATCCGCACATGGAAGCGATATCTTTCCTCTTCTGCGATGAATGTCAAAATTTGTGGCAATCACAATCCAAGAAAACCATTCAAGACACCGATGGGATCTTATCCCGTGCCCTCAGCCTGTTTCCAAGACATCAGCATAGATTATACAGATAAGGGACCAGAGAACAGAGTGCAGGGAAAGAGGTACATCTTGGTAATGGTAGACAGATTTTCAAGAAGGGTGGAAGCAATTCCCACCAAGAGAGAAGACGCGCAGATAGTTGTAAAGTGGCTGCAGACAGAACTGATTCCCCGTTACGGAGTACCGAGATGCATCCGCTCCGATAACGGATCACACTTTAGCAACACCATGCTCGCACAGGTAGAGCAATTTCTGGGAATCACACACCGATTCGGGTCAGTCTATCACCCGCAATCTCAGGGCCTGGTGGAACGAGCGAATCAGACCCTTAAGGCCAAAATTGCCAAAGTTTGCGCGGGCTCCAAATTAACATGGGATGAGGCCCTGCCCATGGCCCTTATGGCCATGGGGTCCGGAAAAGGGGGAGAAACACATCTCTCCCCACACGAGATCTTGACTGGCCGGCCGATGCCAGGTCCACCCAGAGATGGAGGTCATATGCCACCTCTGGATGTACAGCAGATTGAAATGTCTGACTATGTGAGTTCCCTAACTTCTCTTACTGAAGCTCTCTCCAAACAGATCGAGAGGACTCGAGCAGTACCTGAAGCAGCGGCAGCTGGAAAGCAGATACAAGTAGGTGATTGGGTCAGGGTCAAGGTTCACAAGCGCAAGTGGACTGACCCCAGGTGGACTGGGCCGTACGAAGTGAAGGAGGTTACTTCACACTCGGTTCAGGTCAAGGGCAAATCAGGTGCCACTTGGCACCACCTGACACACTGTGTCCCAGCACCGGTACCAACCAGAACACTGGGAGAAATTCGCACTGATTTGGAAAATGTATCGAGAGTCTAGACGCTCTCTAGGGGACCCTCATGCAAACCCCGCCGACCGAGGTCGGCAGCACTTCACCTGGAAAGGGGTGGGATGTGGGAAGAAAACTATAATGGGGGTGGGTATGGGCATACTAGTTGCCCTACTGATCTGGGGATTAGAAACCAAGTATCAGACACACACCCGAACTAGACGTAGCACCCCACCAGCTTTCGATCTAGACGATTCGGATGATAGGGACCTAAACATCGAGTTACAGTCATTGAATGAGTAGTTCCAAAACATAGAGTTCACACCTAGCAGGTGTGAAAAGGGGGATTTGTAAATAAAATATACATTCATTCAATGTTAAACATAGCTTATACGCGGATATGTGAGTTCTAGTGCAAGAAGGTCAAAAACTCCAGGCGGGGCACTCTAGCACTCGCCTGAACAAAGTAGAAAGTACTAGAACTCTGAAGGATAGCTTTTGCCCCAGTTAAATGTCACAGAGCCTTACAGAGAACCAGATTCAACCGCCAGCTCCATCTTAGAGATAGAGAGAAGGCGCCCTAGAATATCTGGCGCCCAGCTTATCTAGTCGGCCGAACATAACAATTTGCTGTTACATCAACATGCATACATACTGATGATGCAGAGAAGGCGGTCCCAGGACGTGAGCCAGTGTGGGCGGAGATTGCCCAGTGCTCAAACGAGGTTCTTTGAATGCTAAAAACAGAGCCACCTCCAACTTTGCTTTGACCAATAGGCGTCCAGAGGGCGAACCTATACCCCGCTTGCGCTCTCTGTGAAGCGCGCCTTTTTTGTTTACTTTTGCTTAGGTCCGTGCACGCATCACTGCTGGACATAATACTTCTGTTACAAATAAACCTTATTGCTTGAATTGAGCTAAACGCCTCGACCTAAGTCTGTTCACATGAGTTTAATTCACAACATTGGAGACTTGTTCTGGTGTTGATGGAGACTTGTTCTGGTGTTGATGGAGACTTGTTCTGGTGTTGATGGAGACTTGTTCTGGTGTTGATGGAGACTTGTTCTGGTGTTGATGGAGACTTGTTCTGGTGTTGATGGAGACTTGTTCTGGTGTTGTTGGAGACTTGTTCTGGTGTTGTTGGAGACTTGTTCTGGTGTTGATGGAGACTTGTTCTGGTGTTGTTGGAGACTTGTTCTGGTGTTGTTGGAGACTTGTTCTGGTGTTGATGGAGACTTGTTCTGGTGTTGTTGGAGACTTGTGTGGCGTTGAAGCACACCGTTCTACACTTACTGTGGTGAACGAGCAGCAGGTGCTGCCCTCCGCCGCCCAAAGCTCACAGGCGGTAACTCGTGCAGCAGCTGCAGTCAGAGCAGAGAGGAGACGCACTCCCGGAGTATGCTCTGCAGACAGGTGTTGGCTTCACGAAACACATAACAACCGTAGCTGTGTTTCAGCTGCAGGACAGCAGTGAAGGCCCAGGTAGAACATGCATGGCCCCCCACTAATGTACAAAGTATATAATGTATAAAGCAATTAATGGAAAAAATACCACTGAAGGCAAAACTGAATAAACAGACAGGAAGCTTTTTATATATAAACCTGTTTTATTAGTGCGATGCATTTAATGTCCACTGATGAGAGCGTTTACAGTGACGGCTCCACACAGAGACATGACATGCAGTTCAGGAACAAATAGCACAACAACTCATCCTGATACATTCTTACCCTCTCACCCTGAAATATAAAAGAAAGACTCTGTTCAAATGTAGGAACTTTAAGAAGAATCCATTTCTTAGTGGATTCCCTTTTCAGTTCTTAATCCCTTTTTAATCCTTTTCCTGGTTTACGCGTCACCTTTACGTCTCCAGGGAACAACGTCACATCGTCTGCAAACGTGTGAATATCGCCATCGCATTGGTTTGGCACAAATGGCCGAACTAAAGGGAATGCTGCCGGTACGGAACCTCAGCTGGTACCTTTCAGCTTCACCGTTCAGAGGCTGGCAAACAGTAACACAACACAGGTACGTTGGCAGTAGGAACTTATCTTTGTGTAACATTTCAACGTATTCTAGTGCAAATGGCAAAAAGACTGGAATGTATTTCAAGAGTCTGTCTTCACAGTTTGTGCTGATGAGACCTCGTCTTCCACTAAAGGGACGTAAACGTGAGGACGAGACGAGCTTCTCGACTCCGTGAACTAGGTTTACTGGCAGGAATCAGCAGGGCAGTCCTAAGAAGATCCAATGAGTGTAGAAGTGGAAAATGATCCCGTGATGCTCTGATGATCCCGTGTTTCAGCTCTTTATCTCGTCTCTTCATCACTGTTAAACGTTTGAAACTCGGGTATCTGTTTAACGTCTACACTGTCGTTCAGTCACGTCTACTTCAGGGTACGTCAGAAGCTGCTCCACTGCCGTCGATCAAACTAAGGATTTATCTAGAGTTTGAAACACTCATGACACCAGAAGGAAGTGAAACAACGGCAGTCAACGGCAGTGAGCTCACACAGGTGACGTACGGTAATAGCCCTTTCTTTTAAAGGCAGGTCACATGACGTGAGGCCTGGAGTTCTACTCAGATGATGAATGGCTTCATGTTAACTCGTTACTATCCAAGGCAAGAAGGAACCTAATGGAGGTGAGACTGTTCATGTGATAAAAACATGAATCAATGTGATTCTCCTCAAACTGCACTAAACCTGTCCGACGCATCACTTCAACATGACGAGCGAAGCAACTGCATCCCGTGATATCAGCATCAAAAACGTTTGTCGAGCTCCGCCTCTAAAGAACTCAAGAGTTAAAGTTTCAGTATCAAAGTCTTCGTCTCAGATTTGATGTTTTACGACCGTGATCGCAGCAGATTATGTTTAATATTGAAATAACATTAAAATGTATTGTGAGTAACGTTTCAAGGGAAACGTGAAACCAAACATCAACATTCAGCTTTTTCTAATTTCCATCCATAACTTTAATAAAGTAACAAACATGTAATGACAAACACTGATGAAGGTAGTTTAGTTAGATTTAGTTCAATGTTAGTTTAGTTTCATTTGACGACATTAACTTTGTGTTTCAAACTGTTTAAAATCTCGACCGTAACCCAGGAGACAGGTTTCCCTCAGACGTTGTTGGTGAACTGTCGAGTTGTTGGTGAACTGTCGAGTTGTTGGTGAACTGTCGAGTTGTACGTGAACTGTCGAGTTGTACGTGAACTGTCGAGTTGTACGTGAACCGTCGAGTTGTTGGTGAACCGTCGAGTTGTTGGTGAACCGTCGAGTTGTTGGTGAACCGTCGAGTTGTTGGTGAACCGTCGAGTTGTACGTGAACCGTCGAGTTGTACGTGAACCGTCGAGTTGTACGTGAACCGTCGAGTTGTACGTGAACCGTCGAGTTGTACGTGAGCCGTCGAGTTGTTGGTGAGCCGTCGAGTTGTACGTGAGCCGTCGAGTTGTACGTGAACTGTCGAGTTGTACGTGAACGTCACTTTTAGGAGACAGGATTGAATAGTGATGATTTAGAATTTATCTGTATACAAAAATATGAAACCACCAAAATATTTTACATCAAACTGACTTTTAAAAACCGTCAGTTTGAAATCTAAAGATTTGACATAAAGCAACAGAAGTCTTTCAGTATTTTGTCACATGTCTTGTACGTGTAGTGCAGAGACAGTGTGTGTGTCCACTAAAGTCTCTCTGGATCAACGTCGCGTGATTCTGCTTGTTCTTCGTCTCTACTCTACCAAACGTTTGCTCGACATTAAAGGAACGTGTTCAGTGTTGTTTCTGTGCACATTAATAGTTATAAGAATATGAATCAACAACATGTAGAGACACAGAGTGCACATGTAGTACACTGAGACAGGTTTTCTACACACATTGTCTTTGTGTATACACTCGTATACGCGTTTAAAGATACAAGTACGGTGAGGATTTACAAGCAGATATCTTTGTTTTCTAATTTTTGTTTTTACATAAAACAAACACGAGAC
Source organism: Ophthalmolycus amberensis (assembly GCA_024529925.1). NCBI lineage: Eukaryota > Metazoa > Chordata > Actinopteri > Perciformes > Zoarcidae > Ophthalmolycus > Ophthalmolycus amberensis. The sequence goes on along the minus strand of JAFEUB010001495.1, from coordinate 219,078 downwards.
GGTAAAACTCTTCGATGGAATATTCTCTTTTTTTATCATTTTAAAGTAATTATTGCGATTTAAATAATATGGCTTTGTGTCAGGAAACAAAGGAACATGTTTCTATTCATGATTCATTTCATCTTATTACTCCTTAAAGGTACAAACTGGTGGAAGCCTCGTGCTCTGCTGTGTGGTTAGGTGGTTTCTTCCTCTTTTATCCTTTAGGAGGAATCATAAGTCAGGACGACGTGCTGTCGGGTCAGAGGTCAGCTGAGCTCCTCAGTGATGTCATCGTCTACTTTGAGGGCGTTTGTGCTCTTTGGGATTCATGCACACGTGTTCCTCCTGCAGACCTCAATACAACAAAAGACAAACTCGGCTACGCGACGAGAAACGTGAAGATGTCACCGGTATTTCTTTGGTCTCCATGGTGATGAGCGTCCATCGAGGGAAAACTGAAGCGTTAAGAAGTCGAGAGAAAAGCCGGACGTTTGCATTCATGTGGAGAAGAAAATGAGAATAAATAGTTTCAGTTAAGAGACACTTAGTTAAACCCTCTTCTAACCAATCAGAGAGGGTGTGACAGGAAGTACCGCCTCCTCTAGCGGTCCTTTGATTGTCTCTACAGGGACGCTGACTCATCATCAGGTACCTGATTCCTGGACAAAGAAACAGTGATTTACTTTTACAAATGGGATTCAAAAGACTCTTTGTTTGCTCAAATGGATGAAATCTTGATCGAATGACAAATATTTGAGAGAATATCCAAAGTCCTCGACACGTCTAAAGAGCTTGAGTAAATCTAGAATGAAACCTAAAGTTCCTGTGAAGCTCGAGGCCCTGAAGGTAACACGGAGGTCTGTTTTTAAATCGTTCTAAATGTGACAACGAGCCAAGTTTACATCAGAGACATGGTGTGGTAAAATTGTCCCATGTTGTCTTCATGCAGATGAACAACCCAATGTCCCTCATTGACGTGTCCTCCGGCTGGAGGACGATGTATGGAGGCACATGTCCCAGAACTCAAAACGCTGATTCATTTAAACTTTAATATAAAGACCAGAAGGTTCATCAAAAGTAGAAAACACACAACATGCTCCAGCTGCAGGATTGCTGCTCGCCATTGGTCCCCTTTGCCTGGCAACAGGTGATGGCCAAACCAATCAGAACGTCTGACCTCACTAGGTGTGAAAAAAGGACAGAAGACGTATTAAACTGTAAGAAATGTCCTAAGTCAAATAAAAAGAAGAGAGACGCAGTCGTCGAGTAGAAAAGAAGAATGTAAAGGTTTTGGAGAAAGGCAGTGAGAAGCCCCCCCCCCCCCCCCCCTTCCCCAGCTACTCTCAAGCTCCGCCTCCATACAAGCACCCAAACCCGGACCCCCTTCGTCTCTGTCACGGTTTACTTCTTGAACATGTCCTGTAGAGGTCCGGGCAGAAACTTGAGGACGGTGTCCAGGATGCTCTCCTCGTCCTCGTCATCTCCGCAGCCTCGAGGAATCGCCTTCTTAGGACGCGTCAGAGAGCCCTCACAGGCCTGCTCCATGGCCGCCTTCTCCTCCGCCTCCTTCTCCTCCTTCTTCTTCAGCCCGTACTGCAGGGACAGGAGCACAGAGGGACAATGAGGAGAGGTGACATGAGGGGGACAATGAGGAGAGGTGACATGAAGGGGGACAATGAGGAGAGGTGACATGAAGGGGACAATGAGGAGAGGGGACAATGAGAGGTGACATGAAGGGGATAATGAGGAGAGGTGACATGAAGGGGACAATGAGACGAAGAGGAGACAGAGAGGGGAGGGGACAATGAGGGGGACATGAAGAGGAGATGAAGAGGGGATGAAGAGGAAACAGAAGAGACAAAGAGGAGACGAACAGGAAATGAAGAAGAGACGAACAGGAAACGAAGACGAGACGAAGAGGAGACGAAGACGAGACGAAGAGGAGACGAAGAGGAGACGAAGACGAGACGAAGAGGAAACGAAGAAGAGACGACGAGGAGACGAAGAGGAGATGAAGACGAGACAAAGAGGAGACGAAGAGAAGACAAAGTGGAGACGTTAGTCAAACCTTGTCCCTGATGGTCTGCCGTACTTTCTCCCTCTCGGCCTCCATGCGGGCGTGCTTGCTCTTCCTCTCCTCCTCCTGCTGCCTCAGCGCCTCCTGCCGCTCCTCCTCCTTCTTGGATGCATCGGGGTCCTTCTCCTCCTCCCCCCCCAGCATCTTGCCCATGTCTTTGGTGGCTCCTGGACAGAGATCAATAACAACAATATAAATCAATAACTGATATTTAGATAAACACCTGATCAGTACGGTGGACCTCGCGGTCCAACGGTGGACCTCGCGGTCCAAGGGTAGAGCCTGTGTGTCAGCAGCTCTCAGGATTATGTGGCGATGGGATTTCCTGAAGACCTTGAAGGCGTCTTGAGAACAGGAGCCAGCCGGAGGACCTTCAGAGACCCACTGAGGTCCATCTGTCAACACTTCTGTCCCTCCTCATCCAGGTCTCTCCTTCACCTGTGACACCTGAAGTATATGTCACAGATAAACATGATGGATTTCTATTTGGAGGGAAATCTGCTGGATCACTTCCTGTCATGTGACAGGAAGAGGCCGCTGTTCCTCCATGGATGAAAGACGACGATGATGATGGTGGTGGATACTTCAAAATAAAAGTCAACACGCTTAGTGATGAAATAACGAAAATTCAGTCCAATTATATCGTATTTTAGTTTCAATATTTATTATACTATATATGTATTATACTGTATTTAAATACTATATATTCATTATACTTGTGGTGTTTTGTTTTGTCCACTTTGTTGTTGTAATCCTATCTCCTATATAATCTGATCTCATCTTAATTACTCAATTAATTAATTCACAGAAAAGTAACGAGCAGCAATTTAAATTCTGTTATTCAGAAAAAAGATTAATAACTCTGGATGCTGCTTTTAAAATGAGAATTTTAATTTTATAGATTTTTTTCTGATATTTCATAGAATAGATAATAATAATAATATTTACAACAGAAATAATCAAAAGAATAAGAATAAATTATTGCAAGTTTGAAAAAGTAAAAATGTACTTTTTTTCCGTAGATTTCTTTCCTCCTACACGCTGTTATCGCTGACAGAAGCAGTTTTCTAGACGAGACAGCGACTCCTCCGTCTGATCGACAGTAAACTCAGGAACATCTGTGAGTTATGGATCCTCCAGCAGAGACAAACCCTCATCTACACTAAACATCAAGGACCCTCACATATTCATGGGGTATAATAAAAACCTGACGTTCTGCCTCTAACTCGAAGAGGAGACCAAGAGGAGACCAAGAGGAGACCAAGAGGAGACCAAGAGGAGACCACGTAGCCTCTTAAATCCTAACAAGACACATGGAACATTAATGAAGTGAAACTGATGTGAACAAAGTGAATTCATGTGTGTGTGTGTGTGTGTACACATTAGATCAAAGGTCTGAGTGCAGCTAAATCAGATAAACAGGAAGTGTGTGTGTTTGTTATTGTTGTGTTCCTGCTTTATTTACAACATGTTAAACCCGACTGTCAACATTTACTAGTTTAAATTATATCACAATATCGATATAAAATCAATGTGTTTGGTTCATTTCCACTAATGAGAAACACTGCAGGCTGGTGCCCCTCCCCCCCCCCCCCCCCCCCGGACCAGAGACCACAACAGAAACCTCATCAGGGTGTGTTTGTATCCATGGAGGACCAGATGGTCCAGATGGAATAAATACAGTCTCCTGGAGGAAAGGTCACAACACTAGACAGCAACTCTGCGGGAGGTAAACTACAACACTTCAGTCTGGACACGGGGGGGGGGGGGGGGTGGGGTACTGAGTAGTGTACATAGTGTGTAAGTAGTGACTAGTGTACATAGTGTGTAGTGTACTGACTAGTGTACATAGTGCGTAGTGTACTGACTAGTGTACATAGCGTGTAGTGTAGTGACTAGTGTACATAGCGTGTAGTGTACTGAGTAGTGTACATAGTGTGTAAGTAGTGACTAGTGTACATAGTGTGTAGTGTACTGACTAGTGTACATAGTGCGTAGTGTACTGACTAGTGTACATAGCGTGTAGTGTAGTGACTAGTGTACATAGCGTGTAGTGTACTGACTAGTGTACATAGCGTGTAGTGTAGTGACTAGTGTACATAGCGTGTAGTGTACTGACTAGTGTACATAGCGTGTAGTGTAGTGACTAGTGTACATAGCGTGTAGTGTACTGACTAGTGTACATAGTGTGTAGTGTACTGACTAGTGTACATAGCGTGTAGTGTAGTGACTAGTGTACATAGCGTGTAGTGTACTGACTAGTGTACATAGCGTGTAGTGTACTGACTAGTGTACATAGCGTGTAGTGTACTGACTAGTGTACATAGCGTGTAGTGTAGTGACTAGTGTACATAGCGTGTAGTGTAGTGACTAGTGTACATAGCGTGTAGTGTACTGACTAGTGTACATAGCGTGTAGTGTAGTGACTAGTGTACATAGCGTGTAGTGTACTGACTAGTGTACATAGCGTGTAGTGTAGTGACTAGTGTACATAGCGTGTAGTGTACTGACTAGTGTACATAGCGTGTAGTGTACTGACTAGTGTACATAGCGTGTAGTGTAGTGACTAGTGTACATAGCGTGTAGTGTACTGACTAGTGTACATAGCGTGTAGTGTACTGACTAGTGTACATAGCGTGTAGTGTAGTGACTAGTGTACATAGCGTGTAGTGTAGTGACTAGTGTACATAGCGTGTAGTGTACTGACTAGTGTACATAGCGTGTAGTGTAGTGACTAGTGTACATAGCGTGTAGTGTAGTGACTAGTGTACATGGCGTGTAGTGTACTGACTAGTGTACATAGCGTGTAGTGTACTGACTAGTGTACATAGCGTGTAGTGTACTGACTAGTGTACATAGCGTGTAGTGTAGTGACTAGTGTACATGGCGTGTAGTGTACTGACTAGTGTACATAGCGTGTAGTGTAGTGACTAGTGTACATAGCGTGTAGTGTACTGACTAGTGTACATAGCGTGTAGTGTACATAGTGTGTAGTGTAGTGACTAGTGTACATAGCGTGTGGTGTAGTGACTAGTGTACATAGCGTGTAGTGTACTGACTAGTGTACATAGCGCGTAGTGTACTGACTAGTGTACATAGCGTGTAGTGTACTGACTAGTGTACATAGCGTGTAGTGTACTGACTAGTGTACATAGCGTGTAGTGTACTGACTAGTGTACATAGCGTGTAGTGTACTGACTAGTGTACATAGCGTGTAGTGTACTGACTAGTGTACATAGCGTGTAGTGTAGTGACTAGTGTACATAGCGTGTAGTGTAGTGACTAGTGTACATAGCGTGTAGTGTACTGACTAGTGTACATAGCGTGTCGTATAGTGACTAGTGTACATAGCGTGTAGTGTACTGACTAGTGTACATAGCGTGTAGTGTAGTGACTAGTGTACATAGCGTGTAGTGTAGTGACTAGTGTACATAGCGTGTAGTGTACTGACTAGTGTACATAGCATGTCGTATAGTGACTAGTGTACATAGCGTGTAGTGTACTGACTAGTGTACATAGCGTGTAGTGTAGTGACTAGTGTACATAGCGTGTAGTGTACTGACTAGTGTACATAGTGTGTCGTATAGTGACTAGTGTACATAGCGTGTAGTGTACTGACTAGTGTACATAGCGTGTAGTATAGTGACTAGTGTACATAGCGTGTAGTGTAGTGACTAGTGTACATAGTGTGTAGTGTAGTGACTAGTGTACATAGCGTGTAGTATACTGACTAGTGTACATAGCGCGTAGTGTACGGTGTAGTTTTGCAATCTTCCTTCTCTTTGTTGATCTGAGTAGACGGGATTCAAAATGGCGGCTGCTATTGATGGTTGTCAGTGCAGAGTGAATGTTTTGTCTTTATCTTGATACGTGAACAAAAGACCAGCTCCACCTTGTGGCTCAATATTTAACTCTTTAACTTTAAATAAAAGCTTTAGGAACATGCAAAATCTAGAGACCAATCTTAAACGGTTCAGAGGATGATAAGGCAAGGCAAGGCAAGTTTATTTGTATAGCACATTTCAACAACAAGGTAATTCAAAGTGCTTCACATAAAACCATTAAAAGCATCAAAACATAAGGCAAAAGAAAAGGAGATTTCAAAAACAATTAAAAAACAGTGTAAGAAATAAAATGCAGTAGTAAAATGCAGAAATGCAGGAAATTGATTAATATATTAATTGAATGTGGTTCAATTAAAGGCAGCAAACAGAAAGGTCTTCAATCTTGATGTAAAGGAGCTGAGGGTCTCAGCAGACCTGCAGCTTTCTGGGACTTTGTTCCAGATATGTGGAGCAGAAAAACTGAACGCTGCTTCTCCATGTTTAGTTCTGACTCTGGGAACAGAAAGTAGACCGGTCCCAGATGACCTGAGGGGTCGGGATGGTTCATAAGGTAGCAGCAGATCAGAGATGTATTTTGGCCCAAAACCATTCAGTGCTTTGTAAACCAACAGCAGGATTTTAAAGTCAATTCTTTGTTGGATAAGACCCGATCCAGAACCTGGAGGTGAACTAATCCAAACAGAGAAGGAATAGAACGGCCCAGAAGGAATATAATATAATGTACACGATATAATGTTATAATATGAATGTTTTGTTATTTCTCTCTACAAGACGACAAGTAAACAACTTTTAAAATGCTTGTTTTCTGAATGGAGTCTGGTTTCATCAGTGCTATGCTAAGCTAACATTGTAGCAGCTCCATCAACACTCAACACATCGTCATCTAGCCGTAAATAAGTCTTTGAACCATCTCAAGAGAAATGAGTTCCTCATGATGACACGTTCAGGAGCGTCGGGACATCGGAGTACTCACCACCCAAAGCTTGCTTCATCACAAAGTCCATGCTGGCTGCTGATTGGTGCAGAAGTTCTTCTCAAAAACCAAAGAGGACTTAGCAGGTAGCCTCAGTCTCCCCTCTCTCCTGTCTTCAGCGAGTCTCTTCTGGACCTGAGAGAGACCACATGAGACCACATGAGACCAGAATGAACAAAGGGAACCTCAGCTTTACACACATCAACAGAGACAGTAAACACGAGGAGAGGTGATGTGATCCTCTTCACACTCTGGTCCCCCAAAGACACAGATCACATTCTGGAAACATCTGATCAATAAATGATGTCACAACAACAACAACACCACCACCAGAGGATCAGAGATCTTCTATTGCTAACAGGTCATTAATGAAACAATGAAACAATGAGGTTCATTTCTGTTTAAATTACTTCCAACACACACTCTCACTCACTCACACACTCACTCACTCACTCACTCACACTCACTCACTCACACTCACTCACTCACTCACTCACACTCACTCACTCACACTCACTCACTCACTCACACTCACTCACTCACTCTCACTCACTCACTCACTCACTCACTCACTCACTCACTCACTCACTCTCACTCACTCACTCACTCACACTCACTCACTCACTCACACTCACTCACTCACTCACACTCACTCACTCACTCTCACTCACTCACTCACTCACTCACTCACTCACTCACTCACTCACTCTCACTCACTCACTCACTCACACTCACTCACTCACTCACACTCACTCACACTCACTCACTCACTCTCACTCACTCACTCACTCACTCACTCACTCACTCACACACTCACTCACTCACTCACTCACTCACACACTCACTCACTCACACACTCACTCTCACACACACTCACTCACTCACACACTCACTCACTCTCACACACACTCACTCTCACACACACTCACACACTCACTCACTCTCACACACACTCACTCTCACACACACTCATCATTGGCTGCAAACAAGACTATCTGGAAGAGGTGGTGGAGAGGAGGACACTGAAGAAACTATTATCCATGTTGGATAACCAGGACCACCCTCTCCACCACCTCCTGCAGGGACAGAGGAGCACTTTCTCCAACAGACTGATGCAGCTCCGCTGTCACAAGGACAGATTCAGAAAAACATTCCTGCCCACTGCCATCAGACTTTATAATAAAACACCTCGGGCCAGATCGTCGTCCTTCACATGACTACAACGCTACACGGCTGTTGCTTGTTGTTGGTGATCCTGGCTCTACTGTCCAGGTTGTTTAGTTTACTAGTTGCTAATTTTATTTAATTAATACCACTATATTCAATATCTGCTCTGTTATTTTATTGTACTGTAGATATTGTGCATTCCATGTTATATTTTACTCTGTAAATTGCTGCTGAAACAAACTAATTTCCCCCTGGGGATAAATAAAGTTTACATCTATCTATCTATCTATCTATCTATCTATCTATCTATCTATCTATCTATCTATCTATCTATCTATCTATCTATCTATCTCACTCTCACACACACTCACTCTCACACACACACACACTCTCTCTCACACACACTCACACTCACTCCCACACACTCACTCACTCACCCTCACTCTCACACACTCACTCACTCACTCACACACTCACACACGCACGCACACATACACACTCACTCACTCTCACACACTCTCACACACTCTCACACGCACTCACTCACTCACTCACACACTCACACACGCACACACTCACTCTCACACACACACTCTCACACACTCTCACACGCACTCACTCACACACTCTCACGCGCACTCACTCACTCACCCTCACTCACTCACACACTCTCACACACTCACCCTCACTCTCACACACTCTCACACGCACACACTCACTCTCACACACACACTCTCACACGCACTCACTCACACACTCTCACACGCACTCACCCTCACTCTCACACACACACTCACACACTCTCACACGCACTCACTCACACACTCTCACACGCACTCACCCTCACTCACCCTCACTCTCACACACACTCACCCTCACTCTCACACACACACTCACACACTCTCACACGCACACACTCACTCTCACACACACACTCACACACTCTCACACGCACTCACTCACACACTCTCACACGCACTCACTCACTCACCCTCACTCTCACACACACTCACCCTCACTCTCACACACTCACTCACTCACTCACACACTCACACACGCACGCACACATACACACTCACACACACACACACTCACTCTCACACACACACTCTCACACGCACTCACTCACTCACTCACACACGCACACACTCACTCTCGCACACGCACGCACACACACACATGTCAAACTAAAGATCTGATTGGTTGAACACTATGACAATCAACAATATCGTCTCCATTCACTTAAAGTGCACATGGATTCACCTGTGAGTCTGCAGGCCTCTGGCTCTGTTCTACCTAGAGACACAGAGGTGAGATCTGATTGGATAAAAGCTCTACTTAAAACAAGCTGCACTGGAAGCAGAGCAACTGAGGAAGACAGTAGCTGTGCAATGACAACATAAGATAATGGGAAAAATATGTTTATAAATTATAATACATGTAGTGCATTTCAGAAACATTATTAAATTATAAAATAGATATAGCTTTGTGATTCTGTTTAGGCCAGCAGAGAAGACCTTGCAGGCCCTGACGGCCCACCACTGATATAAACTATTTATGAGTTGTGGAATGAAGCAGAGACCTCCAGCAGCCAATCAGCTGCTGTGTTGTGAAGCTACTTCCTGGTCTGGTCGATGGAGCTCTTCTTCTTCAGATGGAGAACAGACTGACTTCAGATAGTCTAATATTCTGGACCCTTGTAGACCAGCTGCTATAATCAAACAACAATGTATCTGATTCTGTTAATATGTATCATTAATGATCAATAACTACTATCAGCAGAAAAAAAAGAAAGAAAACGTGACCAGGAATGTCAAAGATGTATCTGCTCCGTCTATTCTAGTACATGTAGTATAAAGTACTTAAATACAGTCATAGTACATGTAGTATAAAGTACTTAAATACAGTCATAGTACATGTAGTATAAAGTACTTAAATACAGGCGTAGTACATGTAGTATAAAGTACTTAAATACAGTCGTAGTACATGTAGTATAAAGTACTTAAATACAGGCGTAGTACATGTAGTATAAAGTACTTAAATACAGGCGTAGTACATGTAGTATAAAGTACTTAAATACAGTCATAGTACATGTAGTATAAAGTACTTAAATACAGTCATAGTACATGTAGTATAAAGTACTTAAATACAGGCGTAGTACATGTAGTATAAAGTACTTAAATACAGGCGTAGTACATGTAGTATAAAGTACTTAAATACAGTCATAGTACATATAGTATAAAGTACTTAAATACATTCATAGTACATGTAGTATAAAGTACTTAAATACAGTCATAGTACATGTAGTATAAAGTACTTAAATACAGTCATAGTACATGTAGTATAAAGTACTTAAATACAGTCATAGTACATGTACTATAAAGTACTTAAATACAGGCGTAGTACATGTAGTATAAAGTACTTAAATACAGTCATAGTACATGTAGTATAAAGTACTTAAATACAGGCGTAGTACATGTAGTATAAAGTACTTAAATACAGGCGTAGTACATGTAGTATAAAGTACTTAAATACAGTCATAGTACATGTAGTATAAAGTACTTAAATACAGTCATAGTACATGTAGTATAAAGTACTTAAATACAGGCGTAGTACATGTAGTATAAAGTACTTAAATACAGGCGTAGTACATGTCGTATAAAGTACTTAAATACAGTCATAGTACATGTAGTATAAAGTACTTAAATACATTCATAGTACATGTAGTATAAAGTACTTAAATACAGTCATAGTACATGTAGTATAAAGTACTTAAATACAGTCATAGTACATGTAGTATAAAGTACTTAAATACAGTCATAGTACATGTAGTATAAAGTACTTAAATACAGGCGTAGTACATGTAGTATAAAGTACTTAAATACAGTCATAGTACATGTAGTATAAAGTACTTAAATACAGGCGTAGTACATGTAGTATAAAGTACTTAAATACAGGCGTAGTACATGTAGTATAAAGTACTTAAATACAGTCGTAGTACATGTAGTATAAAGTACTTAAATACAGGCGTAGTACATGTAGTATAAAGTACTTAAATACAGGCGTAGTACATGTAGTATAAAGTACTTAAATACAGGCGTAGTACATGTAGTATAAAGTACTTAAATACAGGCGTAGTACATGTAGTATAAAGTACTTAAATACAGGCGTAGTACATGTAGTATAAAGTACTTAAATACAGGCGTAGTACATGTAGTATAAAGTACTTAAATACAGGTGTAGTACATGTAGTATAAAGTACTTAAATACAGTCGTAGTACATGTAGTATAAAGTACTTAAATACAGGCGTAGTACATGTAGTATAAAGTACTTAAATACAGGCGTAGCACATGTAGTATAAAGTACTTAAATACAGGCGTAGCACATGTAGTATAAAGTACTTAAATACAGTCGTAGTACATGTAGTATAAAGTACTTAAATACAGGCGTAGCACATGTAGTATAAAGTACTTAAATACAGGCGTAGCACATGTAGTATACAGTACTTAAATACAGTCGTAGTACATGTATAAAGTACTTAAATACAGGCGTAGCACATGTAGTATAAAGTACTTAAATACAGGCGTAGCACATGTAGTATAAAGTACTTAAATACAGTCGTAGTACATGTAGTATAAAGTACTTAAATACAGGCGTAGCACATGTAGTATAAAGTACTTAAATACAGGCGTAGCGCATGTAGTATAAAGTACTTAAATACAGTCGTAGTACATGTAGTATAAAGTACTTAAATACAGGCGTAGCACATGTAGTATAAAGTACTTAAATACAGGCGTAGTACATGTAGTATAAAGTACTTAAATACAGGCGTAGTACATGTAGTATAAAGTACTTAAATACAGGCGTAGTACATGGAGTATAAAGTACTTAAATACAGGCGTAGTACATGTAGTATAAAGTACTTAAATACAGGCGTAGTACATGTAGTATAAAGTACTTAAATACAGGCGTAGTACATGTAGTATAAAGTACTTAAATACAGTCGTAGTACATGTAGTATAAAGTACTTAAATACAGGCGTAGTACATGTAGTATAAAGTACTTAAATACAGGCGTAGCACATGTGGTATAAAGTACTTAAATACAGGCGTAGCACATGTAGTATAAAGTACTTAAATACAGGCGTAGCACATGTAGTATAAAGTACTTAAATACAGTCGTAGCACATGTAGTATAAAGTACTTAAATACAGGCATAGCACATGTAGTATAAAGTACTTAAATACAGGCGTAGCACATGTAGTATAAAGTACTTAAATACAGGCGTAGCACATGTAGTATAAAGTACTTAAATACAGGCGTAGCACATGCAGTATAAAGTACTTAAATACAGTCGTAGCACATGTAGTATAAAGTACTTAAATACAGGCGTAGCACATGTAGTATAAAGTACTTAAATACAGGCGTAGCACATGTAGTATAAAGTACTTAAATACAGGCGTAGCACATGTAGTATAAAGTACTTAAATACAGTCGTAGTACATGTAGTATAAAGTACTTAAATACAGGCGTAGCACATGTAGTATAAAGTACTTAAATACAGGCGTAGCACATGTAGTATAAAGTACTTAAATACAGGCGTAGCACATGTAGTATAAAGTACTTAAATACAGGCGTAGTACATGTAGTATAAAGTACTTAAATACAGTCATAGTACATGTAGTATAAAGTACTTAAATACAGGCGTAGTACATGTAGTATAAAGTACTTAAATACAGTCATAGTACATGTAGTATAAAGTACTTAAATACAGGCGTAGTACATGTAGTATAAAGTACTTAAATACAGGCGTAGTACATGTAGTATAAAGTACTTAAATACAGGCGTAGTACATGTAGTATAAAGTACTTAAATACAGGCGTAGTACATGTAGTATAAAGTACTTAAATACAGGCGTAGTACATGTAGTATAAAGTACTTAAATACAGGCGTAGTACATGTAGTATAAAGTACTTAAATACAGGCGTAGTACATGTAGTATAAAGTACTTAAATACAGTCGTAGTACATGTAGTATAAAGTACTTAAATACAGGCGTAGTACATGTAGTATAAAGTACTTAAATACAGGCGTAGCACATGTAGTATAAAGTACTTAAATACAGGCGTAGCACATGTAGTATAAAGTACTTAAATACAGTCGTAGTACATGTAGTATAAAGTACTTAAATACAGGCGTAGCACATGTAGTATAAAGTACTTAAATACAGGCGTAGCACATGTAGTATAAAGTACTTAAATACAGTCGTAGTACATGTATAAAGTACTTAAATACAGGCGTAGCACATGTAGTATAAAGTACTTAAATACAGGCGTAGCACATGCAGTATAAAGTACTTAAATACAGTCGTAGCACATGTAGTATAAAGTACTTAAATACAGGCGTAGCACATGTAGTATAAAGTACTTAAATACAGTCATAGTACATGTAGTATAAAGTACTTAAATACAGTCATAGTACATGTAGTATAAAGTACTTAAATACAGGCGTAGTACATGTAGTATAAAGTACTTAAATACAGGCGTAGTACATGTAGTATAAAGTACTTAAATACAGTCATAGTACATATAGTATAAAGTACTTAAATACATTCATAGTACATGTAGTATAAAGTACTTAAATACAGTCATAGTACATGTAGTATAAAGTACTTAAATACAGTCATAGTACATGTAGTATAAAGTACTTAAATACAGTCATAGTACATGTACTATAAAGTACTTAAATACAGGCGTAGTACATGTAGTATAAAGTACTTAAATACAGTCATAGTACATGTAGTATAAAGTACTTAAATACAGGCGTAGTACATGTAGTATAAAGTACTTAAATACAGGCGTAGTACATGTAGTATAAAGTACTTAAATACAGTCATAGTACATGTAGTATAAAGTACTTAAATACAGTCATAGTACATGTAGTATAAAGTACTTAAATACAGGCGTAGTACATGTAGTATAAAGTACTTAAATACAGGCGTAGTACATGTCGTATAAAGTACTTAAATACAGTCATAGTACATGTAGTATAAAGTACTTAAATACATTCATAGTACATGTAGTATAAAGTACTTAAATACAGTCATAGTACATGTAGTATAAAGTACTTAAATACAGTCATAGTACATGTAGTATAAAGTACTTAAATACAGTCATAGTACATGTAGTATAAAGTACTTAAATACAGGCGTAGTACATGTAGTATAAAGTACTTAAATACAGTCATAGTACATGTAGTATAAAGTACTTAAATACAGGCGTAGTACATGTAGTATAAAGTACTTAAATACAGGCGTAGTACATGTAGTATAAAGTACTTAAATACAGGCGTAGTACATGTAGTATAAAGTACTTAAATACAGGCGTAGTACATGTAGTATAAAGTACTTAAATACAGTCATAGTACATGTAGTATAAAGTACTTAAATACAGTCATAGTACATGTAGTATAAAGTACTTAAATACAGGCGTAGTACATGTAGTATAAAGTACTTAAATACAGGCGTAGTACATGTCGTATAAAGTACTTAAATACAGTCATAGTACATGTAGTATAAAGTACTTAAATACATTCATAGTACATGTAGTATAAAGTACTTAAATACAGTCATAGTACATGTAGTATAAAGTACTTAAATACAGTCATAGTACATGTAGTATAAAGTACTTAAATACAGTCATAGTACATGTAGTATAAAGTACTTAAATACAGGCGTAGTACATGTAGTATAAAGTACTTAAATACAGTCATAGTACATGTAGTATAAAGTACTTAAATACAGGCGTAGTACATGTAGTATAAAGTACTTAAATACAGGCGTAGTACATGTAGTATAAAGTACTTAAATACAGTCATAGTACATGTAGTATAAAGTACTTAAATACAGGCGTAGTACATGTAGTATAAAGTACTTAAATACAGGCGTAGTACATGTAGTATAAAGTACTTAAATACAGGCGTAGTACATGTAGTATAAAGTACTTAAATACAGGCGTAGTACATGTAGTATAAAGTACTTAAATACAGGCGTAGTACATGTAGTATAAAGTACTTAAATACAGGCGTAGTACATGTAGTATAAAGTACTTAAATACAGGCGTAGTACATGTAGTATAAAGTACTTAAATACAGTCGTAGTACATGTAGTATAAAGTACTTAAATACAGGCGTAGTACATGTAGTATAAAGTACTTAAATACAGGCGTAGCACATGTAGTATAAAGTACTTAAATACAGGCGTAGCACATGTAGTATAAAGTACTTAAATACAGTCGTAGTACATGTAGTATAAAGTACTTAAATACAGGCGTAGCACATGTAGTATAAAGTACTTAAATACAGGCGTAGCACATGTAGTATACAGTACTTAAATACAGTCGTAGTACATGTATAAAGTACTTAAATACAGGCGTAGCACATGTAGTATAAAGTACTTAAATACAGGCGTAGCACATGTAGTATAAAGTACTTAAATACAGTCGTAGTACATGTAGTATAAAGTACTTAAATACAGGCGTAGCACATGTAGTATAAAGTACTTAAATACAGGCGTAGCGCATGTAGTATAAAGTACTTAAATACAGTCGTAGTACATGTAGTATAAAGTACTTAAATACAGGCGTAGCACATGTAGTATAAAGTACTTAAATACAGGCGTAGTACATGTAGTATAAAGTACTTAAATACAGGCGTAGTACATGTAGTATAAAGTACTTAAATACAGGCGTAGTACATGGAGTATAAAGTACTTAAATACAGGCGTAGTACATGTAGTATAAAGTACTTAAATACAGGCGTAGTACATGTAGTATAAAGTACTTAAATACAGGCGTAGTACATGTAGTATAAAGTACTTAAATACAGTCGTAGTACATGTAGTATAAAGTACTTAAATACAGGCGTAGTACATGTAGTATAAAGTACTTAAATACAGGCGTAGCACATGTGGTATAAAGTACTTAAATACAGGCGTAGCACATGTAGTATAAAGTACTTAAATACAGGCGTAGCACATGTAGTATAAAGTACTTAAATACAGGCATAGCACATGTAGTATAAAGTACTTAAATACAGGCGTAGCACATGTAGTATAAAGTACTTAAATACAGGCGTAGCACATGTAGTATAAAGTACTTAAATACAGGCGTAGCACATGTAGTATAAAGTACTTAAATACAGGCGTAGCACATGCAGTATAAAGTACTTAAATACAGTCGTAGCACATGTAGTATAAAGTACTTAAATACAGGCGTAGCACATGTAGTATAAAGTACTTAAATACAGGCGTAGCACATGTAGTATAAAGTACTTAAATACAGGCGTAGCACATGTAGTATAAAGTACTTAAATACAGTCGTAGTACATGTAGTATAAAGTACTTAAATACAGGCGTAGCACATGTAGTATAAAGTACTTAAATACAGGCGTAGCGCATGTAGTATAAAGTACTTAAATACAGGCGTAGTACATGTAGTATAAAGTACTTAAATACAGGCGTAGTACATGTAGTATAAAGTACTTAAATACAGGCGTAGTACATGTAGTATAAAGTACTTAAATACAGGCGTAGCACATGTAGTATAAAGTACTTAAATACAGGCGTAGCACATGTAGTATAAAGTACTTAAATACAGGCGTAGTACATGTAGTATAAAGTACTTAAATACAGTCATAGTACATGTAGTATAAAGTACTTAAATACAGGCGTAGTACATGTAGTATAAAGTACTTAAATACAGTCATAGTACATGTAGTATAAAGTACTTAAATACAGGCGTAGTACATGTAGTATAAAGTACTTAAATACAGGCGTAGTACATGTAGTATAAAGTACTTAAATACAGGCGTAGTACATGTAGTATAAAGTACTTAAATACAGGCGTAGTACATGTAGTATAAAGTACTTAAATACAGGCGTAGTACATGTAGTATAAAGTACTTAAATACAGTCGTAGTACATGTAGTATAAAGTACTTAAATACAGGCGTAGTACATGTAGTATAAAGTACTTAAATACAGGCGTAGCACATGTAGTATAAAGTACTTAAATACAGGCGTAGCACATGTAGTATAAAGTACTTAAATACAGTCGTAGTACATGTAGTATAAAGTACTTAAATACAGGCGTAGTACATGTAGTATAAAGTACTTAAATACAGGCGTAGCACATGTAGTATAAAGTACTTAAATACAGTCGTAGTACATGTATAAAGTACTTAAATACAGGCGTAGCACATGTAGTATAAAGTACTTAAATACAGGCGTAGCACATGTAGTATAAAGTACTTAAATACAGGCGTAGCGCATGTAGTATAAAGTACTTAAATACAGTCGTAGTACATGTAGTATAAAGTACTTAAATACAGGCGTAGCACATGTAGTATAAAGTACTTAAATACAGGCGTAGTACATGTAGTATAAAGTACTTAAATACAGGCGTAGTACATGTAGTATAAAGTACTTAAATACAGGCGTAGTACATGTAGTATAAAGTACTTAAATACAGGCGTAGTACATGTAGTATAAAGTACTTAAATACAGGCGTAGTACATGTAGTATAAAGTACTTAAATACAGGCGTAGTACATGTAGTATAAAGTACTTAAATACAGGCGTAGTACATGTAGTATAAAGTACTTAAATACAGGCGTAGTACATGTAGTATAAAGTACTGAAATACAGGCGTAGTACATGTAGTATAAAGTACTGAAATACAGGGGTAGTACATGTAGTATAAAGTACTTAAATACAGGCGTAGTACATGTAGTATAAAGTACTTAAATACAGGCGTAGTACATGTAGTATAAAGTACTTAAATACAGTCGTAGTACATGTAGTATAAAGTACTTAAATACAGGCGTAGTACATGTAGTATAAAGTACTGAAATACAGGGGTAGTACATGTAGTATAAAGTACTTAAATACAGGCGTAGTAAACTAGTTATTTCATGAAGGAGAGATTTGTTGTCTGGGACAGAACAGAATCTGTTGTCACTGAACATCACGAATGCATGGAAACCATCTCACATCCTCCTTATAGACCTCACCCCCTCCCCCCTCCTCCCTCCTCCATCCTCCATCCTTATAGACGGAGCTGCAGACCTCACCCTCTCATCCCTCAGGCGGCGGAGGATGGAGGATGGAGAGGGGGGAGGAAACAGGATACATATCACCAACGAGGCGTTGGTCCATTTGTCTTGTGGTTGGGTGGCTGAAGGAGGAGAAAGAGCGAGAGAGAAGGAAAGGAGGCGAGGGGAGGGGGGATGTAAAGAGAGAAACGAGGACAGCAGAGAGCGGAAAGAGGGAGAGGTAGGAAACAACGATAGAGAGAGAAGAGGAAAAAATATCTCGAGCTAAATGTAAAGAGATAGAAGGAGGGAGTATATAGGAGAGGAAGAGAACAAAGAGAAAGTGGTGGAGGAAACAAGAAGGAGTTGATGTGGAAGAATGTGAAGCAACAGAACAGAGAGCAGAGGTGAGGAGATGAGAGGAAGTGACAAGAGTGTGAGAGAAGCAAAGGAAGCAAGGGATGGACTGAGGAGACAAAGAGAGTGAAAGAAAGGAGAGAAGTAAAGGAAGTGAAATGGGTCATCAGGAAGAAGAAGTGAGCTTCCTTCTCTCTTCTGTCAAAGACTCAAATCTGCTTCAGGCTGAAACGATCAACATGAACTTTGAGTCTAACATGAAACAAGAAGGTTTATTTCTTTAGCCACCGGAGCACGACTTCACAAGTTTCAAACATTTGTGGAGTGAGAGGAGTTATGTTGGGCATTCGGGGTCCGTAGTCCAGTTCATTTAGTTCAAAGACATGAAAACTCTTGTCTGTACAAAACTGAACAACTGCGTATCTGAATATCCGTTTCTCTGATGAAAAGTTGGTCTGAAGACTCAATTGACAGACTAAAGACTCACCCCTCAGACTAAAGACTCACCCCATGTTCTAAAGACTCACCCCTCGGACTAAAGACTCACCCCTCGGACTAAAGACTCACCCCTCTGACTAAAGACTCACCCCTCGGACTAAAGACTCACCCCTCGGTCTAAAGACTCACTCCTCGGACTAAAGACTCACCCCATGTTCTAAAGACTCACCCCTCGGACTAAAGACTCACCCCTCGGACTAAAGACTCACCCCATGTTCTAAAGACTCACCCCTCAGACTAAAGACTCACCCCATGTTCTAAAGACTCACCCCTCGGACTAAAGACTCACCCCTCGGACTAAAGACTCACCCCTCGGACTAAAGACTCACCCCTCTGACTAAAGACTCACCCCTCGGACTAAAGACTCACCCCTCGGTCTAAAGACTCACTCCTCGGACTAAAGACTCACCCCTCGGTCTAAAGACTCACCCCTCGGACTAAAGACTCACTCCTCGGACTAAAGACTCACCCCTCGGTCTAAAGACTCACCCCTCTGACTAAAGACTCACCCCTCGGTCTAAAGACTCACCCCTCGGACTAAAGACTCACCCCTCAGACTAAAGACTCACCCCTCGGACTAAAGACTCACCCCTCGGACTAAAGACTCACCCCTCGGACTAAAGACTCACCCCTCGGACTAAAGACTCACCCCTCGGACTAAAGACTCACCCCTCAGTCTAAAGACTCACTCCTCGGACTAAAGACTCACTCCTCGGTCTAAAGACTCACCCCTCAGACTAAAGACTCACCCCATGTTCTAAAGACTCACTCCTCGGACTAAAGACTCACTCCTCGGTCTAAAGACTCACCCCTCGGTCTAAAGACTCACCCCTCGGACTAAAGACTCACTCCTCGGACTAAAGACTCACCCCTCGGTCTAAAGACTCACCCCTCTGACTAAAGACTCACCCCTCGGTCTAAAGACTCACCCCTTGGTCTAAAGACTCACCCCTCGGACTAAAGACTCACCCCTCGGACTAAAGACTCACCCCTCGGTCTAAAGACTCACCCCTCGGACTAAAGACTCACCCCTCGGACGAAAGACTCACCCCTCGGACTAAAGACTCACCCCTCGGACTAAAGACTCACCCCTCTGACTAAAGACTCACCCCATGTTCTAAAGACTCACCCCTCGGACTAAAGACTCACCCCTCGGTCTAAAGACTCACCCCTCGGACTAAAGACTCACCCCTCGGACTAAAGACTCACCCCTCAGACTAAAGACTCACCCCATGTTCTAAAGACTCACCCCTCGGACTAAAGACTCACCCCTCGGACTAAAGACTCACCCCTCGGACTAAAGACTCACCCCTCTGTCTAAAGACTCACTCCTCGGACTAAAGACTCACTTCTCGGTCTAAAGACTCACTCCTCGGTCTAAAGACTCACCCCTCGGTCTAAAGACTCACTCCTCGGACTAAAGACTCACTTCTCGGTCTAAAGACTCATGGTCTAAAGACTCACCCCTCGGTCTAAAGACTCACCCCTCGGACTAAAGACTCACCCCTCGGACTAAAGACTCACCCCTCGGACTTAAGACTCACTCCTCGGACTTAAGACTCACTCCTCGGACTAAAGACTCACCCCTCGGACTTAAGACTCACTCCTCGGACTAAAGACTCACCCCTCGGACTAAAGACTCACCCCTCGGTCTAAAGACTCACCCCTCGGACTAAAGACTCACTCCTCGGACTAAAGACTCACCCCTCGGACAAAAGACTCACCCCTCGGACTAAAGACTCACCGCTCGGACTAAAGACTCACCGTATTTGCATTCTTTATACTTCTGATAACGAGGGTTACATAGGATTTGATTTTGTAGGATGTAGACGAATTACAGTGCATTCATCTCCGTTGGGACGGCTATGAACGCTGCATGAGAACAGCCCGAACCTTCACATGTGATCATCAGGGATTCTGAGAAAACAACAGCGTCTACAATCACACAACCAGCAGAAGAACTAAATCCAGAGAAAGTAAAAGCACTGCAGTGAGAATGAACACGGAACATCTACAACATCTTCCACCAGTGAGAATCTTGTATTTTTAACATATTAAGAGTCAGTTTTCTGTTGAACATGTTTGTACGACGTACAGGATGTACAGCTCGTTGGATAACCACGTCCATCAACCGGAGGAGAAGCAGGACGAGACACTGAATTAGTGATCACAGGCTGTGCAGCTTGTTCGTAGCAGACATAAAGTCCTCAGAGGAACTTGTGCTGCATAATGCAGAGCTGGGTGGTTGTCTCCAGCCTGAGTGGGTCAGATGTGGGTGAGAGGGACTTTCGTCATGTCGAGGTTCTGCAGCAGCATCGAGGTCACAACACGTCAGACTGAGAAAGCTCTGGTTGAAATGTTAAACTTGACAGATCAAGTATCAGAATGATGATTTGAGGAACTACTTAACGTTGCTCGCAGTGGCGGCTGGTCAATAGAGGGCCATGGGGCATGGCCCCACCATCAGCCACACAAAAAATAAATAAAAAAATTATAATAATCATAAATTATACAAATTGTCAATATTTGTGTTTTTGAACGATGGAATGTACCCAGTAATGTGTGTAAAATATGATATCTGCGCAAAATATATGCTTTTCCTGCTCGTCCTCTCTGTCTGTGTGCACGACACTCTGAGAACGAGCAGCTTGGGGGGCCTGATCGTTTTGGCCCAAAAGAGGCGGGTCTATGAAGCAGTTTAGCCAATTGCTGATTCAAGATATAAATGAGTGACATACAATTTAGCCAATCAGCGCCCTCAAATAGATTCAGCTATGGGCCAGAACGATCAGGCCCCCCTCGCTGCACGTTCTCGTCAGGCGAGCGCGAGCACTACTCCTCCAACCCCCGTTTGAGAGGAGAACTTTGAGGAGATTCTGCAGCCAAAGAGCTGATATCAGATCAGCCTGACCTCACAATCAGACAGCAGACTCGCGGGAAAGGGAAGCAGTACATGAAGCTTCTGTACCAGCTGAACACCAGACAGGTTAGCTAGCTGGATGACGTCATGCTAATAACTTATTCAGCTTTTTAAAACAACGGGGACGGATCCAGCACGGACAGTTAGGGGAGTGAGGGATGAGGAGGTAAGGAAACATGAGAACACCAGAGTAGGGAGTGAGGGATGAGGAGGTAAGGAAACATGAGAACACCAGGGTAGGGAGTGAGGGATGAGGAGGTAAGGAAACATGAGAACACCACAGTAGGGAGTGAGGGATGAGGAGGTAAGGAAACATGACAACACCAGAGTAGGGAGTGAGGGATGAGGAGGTAAGGAAACATGAGAACACCAGGGTAGGGAGTGAGGGATGAGGAGGTAAGGAAACATGAGAACACCACAGTAGGGAGTGAGGGATGAGGAGGTAAGGAAACATGACAACACCAGGGTAGGGAGTGAGGGATGAGGATGTAAGGAAACATGAGAACACCAGGGTAGGGAGTGAGGGATGAGGAGGTAAGGAAACATGAGAACACCAGGGTAGGGAGTGAGGGATGAGGAGGTAAGGAAACATGAGAACACCAGGACACACATGGAGAACTCTGTCAAGCTACATGTTAAACAAAGTGAACATCTTTTCTTCTACATAGCCTCAGTCTCATCTGCTTAACTTGGTCATGGAGGCATCAACATGTAATAGAGATGTTAAATTAACAGTGAAAACTCATCATAGCTTAATTTGACATCAGTATTCATAATTACACTTCATGTTTACTTCTCCTGATCTTTACCTCCTATAACAAGGTCCATAGGGGCATCTCAATCAATGAACATGTTATATTATATTATATAAGATATATACTGATTTTTTTCATGTTGGAATACATGTTAAATATTTAACTGCCAAGTAATAATGCGTGTTTGATACTTACATTTTTTTGCATTAAATCATACTGGGATGTTTGCTGAAATTGATAAGATGGCCCTACCTAGAACATGTTCCACCAGCCGCCACTGGTTGCTCGTGTATCCCGTCGCTGTGGGTAGCGTAGCGTAGCATTGCGGAGTGATACAGTGACTTAATGCATCAACAGCATGGCTGCTGTCAGAGTTCTAATATAGACTTACAGAGACACAATAATGTGATTTAGAAGTTAAAATGATAAGTTATAGTTGTTATTGGTCATGTTTATATTTGGTACAATGAACAGATAAAAAATGATTGAAATGATGTCAATATATATCGTACGATAAGTTGATAACGTAAATATTGGTGATTCATCCTGTGGGGACCATGAATGTCTGAAGCAAAGTGTTGATCCTTAATGCACAGAGAAGATCAATGAATGACATCAGTAATGAGAATCAGCAGCGGTCAGCAGTGTTCGTGTGGTGGAGACTGTTCAGACTAACAGGGAATATAAACGCTGTGTTTCTCTCTCAGAGCTCCGTCAGGGTGAAGAGGGCTGTGGTAAGAGGCCAGCGGCATGCTGGGAAGGTGGGCGGTGGTGCTGTGTGGGCGGGAGCTCTGCTACGCCAACCGCTCAGAGACTGAATGTAGCTGAGAGACGGAGAGAGAAGTGAAAACACTGAAACAGAACTACTCAGAGAAACAAACACGGTGATGATGCTTCCTGTGTCTTCATGGTCTGTTACTGATGATGATCATCTTCTCTGCATTATATCTGATGATCACTGTCCAATAAACACACATTCACGGTTCCCAGAAGATGAATCCTACTGACGTCTAAGTGAAATACATCGAGAATATTTCACCATGAAACCAGAAAATACTGCGTCTCCTCCTCATCGTCTCCTTCCCTGCGTCTCCTCCTCATCGTCTCCTTCCCTCCGTCTCCTTCCCTGCGTCTCCTTCCCTGCGTCTCCTTCCCTGCGTCTCCTTCCCTGCGTCTCCTCATCGTCTCCTTCCCTGCGTCTCCTCCTCATCGTCTCCTTCCCTCCGTCTCCTTCCCTGCGTCTCCTTCCCTGCGTCTCCTTCCCTGCGTCTCCTCCTCATAGTCTCCTTCCCTGCGTCTCCTTCCCTGCGTCTCCTCCTCATAGTCTCCTTCCCTGCGTCTCCTTCCCTGCGTCTCCTCCTCATCGTCTCCTTCCCTCCGTCTCCTTCCCTGCGTCTCCTTCCCTGCGTCTCCTTCCCTGCGTCTCCTCCTCATCGTCTCCTTCCCTGCGTCTCCTTCCCTGCGTCTCCTCCTCATCGTCTCCTTCCCTGCGTCTCCTTCCCTGCGTCTCCTCCTCATCGTCTCCTTCCCGCCGTCTCCTTCCCTGCGTCTCCTTCCCTGCGTCTCCTTCCCTGCGTCTCCTCCTCAACGTCTCCTTCCCTGCATCTCCTCCTCAATGTCTCCTTCCCTGCGTCTCCTTCCCTGCATCTCCTTCCCTGCGTCTCCTCCTCATCGTCTCCTTCCCTGCGTCTCCTTCCCTGTGTCTCCTCCTCATCGTCTCCTTCCCTGCATCTCCTCCCTGCGTCTCCTCCCTGCGTCTCCTTCCCTGCGTCTCCTCCACATCGTCTCCTTCCCTGCGTCTCCTCATCGTCTCCTTCCCTCCGTCTCCTTCCCTGTGTCTCCTTCCCTCCGTCTCCTTCCCGCCGTCTCCTTCCCTGCGTCTCCTTCCCTGCGTCTCCTTCCCTGCGTCTCCTCCTCATCGTCTCCTTCCCTGCGTCTCCTTCCCTGTGTCTCCTCCTCATCGTCTCCTTCCCTGCGTCTCCTCCCTGCGTCTTCTTCCCTGCGTCTCCTCCCTGCGTCTCCTCCACATCGTCTCCTTCCCTGCGTCTCCTCCCTGCGTCTCCTCCCTGCGTCTCCTTCCCTGCGTCTCCTCCCTGCGTCTCCTTCCCTGCGTCTCCTCCCTGCGTCTCCTCCACATCGTCTCCTTCCCTGCGTCTCCTTCCCTGCATCTCCTTCCCTGCGTCTCCTCCCTGCGTCTCCTCCCTGCGTCTCCTCCACATCGTCTCCTTCCCTGCGTCTCCTCCCTGCGTCTCCTCCCTGCGTCTCCTCCACATCGTCTCCTTCCCTGCGTCTCCTCCCTGCGTCTCCTACACATCGTCTCCTTCCCTGCGTCTCCTCCCTGCGTCTTCTTCCCTGCGTCTCCTCCCTGCGTCTCCTCCACATCGTCTCCTTCCCTGCGTCTCCTCCCTGCGTCTCCTCCCTGCGTCTCCTTCCTGCGTCTCCTTCCCTGCGTCTCCTCCCTGCGTCTCCTCCCTGCGTCTCCTTCCTGCGTCTCCTCCCTGCGTCTCCTCCCTGCGTCTCCTTCCCTGCGTCTCCTCCCTGCGTCTCCTTCCCTGCGTCTCCTCCCTGCGTCTCCTCCACATCGTCTCCTTCCCTGCGTCTCCTTCCCTGCGTCTCCTCCCTGCGTCTCCTCCACATCATCTCCTTCCCTGCGTCTCCTTCCCTGCATCTCCTTCCCTGCGTCTCCTTCCCTGCGTCTCCTCCCTGCGTCTCCTCCACATCGTCTCCTTCCCTGCGTCTCCTCCCTGCGTCTCCTCCACATCGTCTCCTTCCCTGCGTCTCCTCCCTGCGTCTCCTTCCCTGCGTCTCCTCCCTGTGTCTCCTCCACATCGTCTCCTTCCCTGCATCTCCTCCCTGCGTCTCCTCCCTGCGTCTCCTCCACATTGTCTCCTTCCCTGCGTCTCCTCCCTGCGTCTCCTTCCCTGCGTCTCCTCCCTGCGTCTCCTCCACATCGTCTCCTTCCCTGCGTCTCCTTCCCTGCGTCTCCTCCCTGCGTCTCCTCCACATCGTCTCCTTCCCTGCGTCTCCTTCCCTGCGTCTCCTCCCTGCGTCTCCTCCACATCATCTCCTTCCCTGCGTCTCCTCCACATCATCTCCTTCCCTGCGTCTCCTTCCCTGCGTCTCCTCCACATCATCTCCTTCCCTGCGTCTCCTTCCCTGCATCTCCTCCCTGCGTCTCCTTCCCTGCGTCTCCTCTTCAGGACTATGGTGCTGATCCACGGCAACAGGTGCCAAATGGTTGTTACCGCGGCAACAGTGGCACTTTTTACCTGCTATACTTTAAAGAGGACGGCGATACGCAGGATGATTACTACTAATACTACTACTAATACTACTACTAATACTACTACTAATTAGGGGTGGGAATCACCAGAGATCCCGCGATACGATATTATCACGATACTGCGATATTATCACGATTCTGCAATATTCTGAGTATTGCGATAACATTGGCCTATATTGCGATTTATTACTTTTTTCAACTTCAAATGATGTCCCCAAAGGAAAACTGTGTCAACATGTTTTATCTGATGAGATAAAGTTTTCAGTCTGTTCATCTCACTTCAATCATTTTTATTGCAGCAGAATATGATTGTCGAGCAGACAGACTGACCAACAACGTCATAAATGTTGCATGAACCTGACAAACTGAACTGTTTGTATTACTACATAGTCCAACTTAACTAAATGCAAACGTGTGGACTCAGCATATGAACTATAACTTGTATAAGTAGGATATTAGAGTTATATAACTCAGCATATGAACTATAACTTGTATTAGTAGGATATTAGAGTTATATAACTCAGTATATGAACTATAACTTGTATAAGTAGGATATTAGAGTTATATAACTCAGTATAACTTGTGATGCGTGGACGTGGAGGCAGAGAGACAGTGATGCGCTGCACTCTCCCCATGAGCCGGCTGATGTTGGCAGGTTTAACCCCGTTGTGAGGCCAGATGTCCTCTGTTTTGACCAACTTCCTACCAATCACACCAGAAAACAACTCAGCACCATCTAGTGGACTGAAAAAGTAATTAATTAGATTTTTCTAGTAATATATATATTTTTTTTAATAGTTTATATAATAAAAGATCGATACTTGGCGTCTGTGTATCGATACAATATCGCCACGCAAAATATCGCGATACCATGCTGTATAGATTTTTCCCCCACCCCTACTACTACTACTACTACTACGACTACTACGACTACTACTACTACTACTACTACTACGACTACTACGACTACTACTACTACTACTACTACTACGACTACTACTACTACTACTACTACTACGACTACTACTACTACTACTATTACTATTACTACTAATACTACTACTAATTCTACTAATACTACTACTAATAATACTACTACTACTAATACTACTAATACTACCACTACTACTAATACTACTACTACTACTACTACTACTAATACTACTACTACTACGACTAATACTACTACTACTACTACTACTACTACTACTACTACTACTACTACTACTACTACGACTACTACTACTACTACTACTACTACTACTACGACTACTACTACTACTACTACTACTACTACTAATACTACTATTACCAATACTACGTACTACTGGAGCTGAACTTGTACTCTGTTTATATTGTATAAATATTTATCAGGTGTTTAGCTCAAACAGTCATATTTAAAGAGAGTTGAGCACATACTGTCATATTGTCATAAGATGTAAACGTTCTTGTGTGTTAATGAATCGTTCAGACCTGAGATCAGAAAGTGACATCATTTATATCTACAGAAAGGTGAGCAGGTTAGTAAGCCCGTCTGTCATTGGCTGGAACAGATCTTAATGAACAACAGGGTGAATAGATGGAAATATTATGAATTCAAAACACTGAACTCATAACTTCCATTAAACACTATTGCACTATTATAACTAATATGTATTTAAAAGCTGTGACCGTTAAAGCGAGCCATTAGTACTGTTGTGTTTAAATGTAGCAGGAATTGACGAGGTCAGAGTCATCCATCCCATAATACAGACCTTCAGCTAGCAAAAAAGTCCATGAAATGTCTGAGTGGTCATTAAAAAGCAATAAATGTCAAAATGTTTTATAATGAGACTTCTAATGGGACACAGAAGAGAACAGGTGAGAGAGACATAGCAATGAATCATCAGGTCTGATCAGAGGAATGACATCAGCTCCCAGAGAACAGCCAATCAGGAGAGAGGGCGTGGCTGAGAGGGCGGGGTTTATCATTTAATGACTCAGGTTGTTCTTATCATAGATATCCTAGATCATAAATTCACATGAAATCATGAAGCAGGAAGTATTAACACCGCAAAAAGAAACACAGGAGAGGGGGGGGGGGGGTATAGTTGTCTCAACCTAACCAAGTAGTTTAGTTGTCGAAACCTAAGTAGTTTAGTTATCTAAACCTAACTAAGTAGTTTAGTTGTCTCAAACTAACTGAGTAGTTTAGTTGTCTCAACCTAATTGAGTAGTTTAGTTGTCTAAACCTAACTAAGTAGTTTAGTTATCTAAACCTAACTAAGTAGTTTAGTTGTCTCAACCTAACTGAGTAGTTTAGTTGTCTCAACCTAATTGAGTAGTTTAGTTGTCTAAACCTAACTAAGTAGTTTAGTTATCTAAACCTAACTAAGTAGTTTAGTTGTCTCAACCTAACTGAGTAGTTTAGTTGTCTCAACCTAATTGAGTAGTTTAGTTGTCTAAACCTAACTAAGTAGTTTAGTTGTCGAAACCTAACTAAGTAGTTTTGTTGTCTAAACCTAACTAAGTAGTTTTGTTGTCTAAACCTAACTAAGTAGTTTTGTTGTCTCAACCTAACTAAGTAGTTTTGTTGTCTAAACCTAACTAAGTAGTTTAGTTGTCTCAACCTAACTAAGTAGTTTTGTTGTCTCAACCTAACTGAGTAGTTTAGTTGTCTCAACATAACTAAGTAGTTTAGTTGTCTTAAACTAACTAAGTAGTTTTGTTGTGTCCTGTGAATTTTGAAAAGACTGTATTTCATGCAACGAGCAGAAAGACACGTGTTGCTGGACTTTTGTGGGAAAAAACGCACGAAAACTTTCCAGAACATATCGTGTTGTTTGAGGAGACACTAACAAGGTCGAGTGGCGCCTTGTGATTGTAAACAGAGAAATAACATCCAAAAACTAGATGCAAAAGGTCTCTTCGTCTACTTTCTATTAGCGTCTCATTCATTTCAGTGTAAGGAGGGTTTCCTCTCAGCGTTCTCTGTACAGACAGTGAACATGTTTAGAGTCAGAGATGCTATACAGAGAAAAGATGCAGACTGATGATGGAACTCATTCTTCTCAGAGAGCCTGAAGTCCAAACATTAGTAACGCAAAGAGCAGGTTCTATGACAGCGATGCCACCATCAGCAGGAGGTCTCAGTTACACCGCTAACGTAACTCCTGCTCTACGCCTCTAAGGGCTGACCCTCTGTGAGCAACAAGTTAGTCTCTCAGCTTCACAAACAGGAAGTGTTTGTGTGTGCACAGAAACACCGACAGACACAAAGACTATCACTGAAAATATCGCCAAAAATAAAGCGTTCACTTTAACCAGTGTGTATGAACATTAAAGTGTGAGCTCCTCAGTGAAACTATGAAGTCATGATTGATTCATCTGAGACCAACAGTCATGTGACATCAAGGAGGAGACACTTTGACTGAACTTCAGGCTTAAGCTGAGCATTTACCACCACATGTGTAGTGATGTAATCATTGTGGGCGTGGCCTCATTCACGACAACATCGTCAGACGAGTGGACAGTTTTTAGAAATGACGCAGCAGAATGAGATATATCGTCTTTTCTTTAAATTCCATTCTTCCTTTTTAAAACCTGGTGCCTACGTTACCCACAATGCAACTCAACCTACGACATCTACGTTTTGTAGATGTCACACGTCGGACACGTGAGTCCAACTGTCAACAGGAAGAAGAAATGTTCATCATCATTTCAAAGAGGTTTTCGTTGAAATGTAGTTCAGTCTCTGTGATTGGCTGATTGTATTACACACACACACACATGCATACACACACACACACACACACACATGCATACACACACATGCATACACACACACACACACATGCATACACACACACACATGCATACACACGCACACACACACATGCATACACACACACATGCATACACACACACACACACACATGCATACACACACATGCATACACACACACACATGCATACACACACACACACACACATGCATACACACACACACACATGCATACACACACACATGCATACACACGCACACACACACATGCATACACACACACACATGCATACACACACACATGCATACACACACACACATGCATACACACACACATGCATACACACACACATGCATACACACGCACACACACATGCACACACACACATGCATGCACACGCACACATGCATACACACGCACACACACACATGCATACACACACACGCATATACACACACACACACTCATGCATACACACGCACACACACATGCATACACACACACACATGCATACACACGCACACACACACACACATGCATACACACGCACACACACATGCATACACACACACACGCATATACACACACACACTCATGCATACACACACACACACGCATATACACACACACACACACTCATGCATACACACACACACACACGCATATACACACACACACACTCATGCATACACACACACACACACTCATGCATACACACTCACGCATGTTGGGGTCTGAGCATATGACTTCAACATGTGCTGTGAACAAAGAGAATCAGGCCTTCCCTTTTTCAAGCAAAGGTTTCATCCTGATTGTGGTTTGATGAGAGCAAACCTCCTCTGGGAGGAATTTCACACTAGGGTGTGAATTTCCCCCCCCCAAAAAAAACCATGGTCACCTGAAGGCACCGCTGCAATCTCATTGGCCGAGGGCCAAGAGACCCCAGGACCCCTGTGGTTCAACCACTGTTCTACAAAACTGCCGGCAACTCACATCTCAACGCTTTTCCCTTCGACCTCGGTCGAGCTAGGGAGCACGCAAACGCTCTCTTCGCTCGGACCCCCGTCCAGGCCACAGAAGATTCAGCTTTCCCCTCCAGCGTCACGCTAGCGACGCTGGCCACGAGGAAGCAACGGCCTTCTCCCCTCATCAAACCCTGACAGGTCACGAGCCATTTCGCTGGTCGAAACAGACAGTGCTCCACTTTGAGTAAGGCTCCCTTACCCCGCTGAGACGGATCCCTCCAACGAGACCCGTCTCCGCTCCTTTTTCTTTTTGTGCACACATACCGGCAGGAGGAAAGACGACTAAGCCTCAATCCTTCACCGATGATTCCCGGTAAGACGCGCAGACACGCCGTCTCATCCGAAGTTAACTGTCCTCCCTGCAGCGAGTACAGATCGGACCTGCGTTTGCTCCAGAGCCACGCCAACGGACCGAAGCCGCACCAGCAAAAGCCGTGCGAGACACAGCGCCCGCTGCAAGGCCGCGCTGAAAGCAGCCCCCCCCCCCCCTCCCTTTCCCTCGAGGGAACGGGCCATTCTTCAACGGACCCCTCTCTCCTCTGCGAGGAAGCGTCTCACAGTAACATTCATTGCATCTGGGCATAGCTTAGCTTAAATTAACTTAAGTTTAATTCAGGCCATTCATTTATATGTTGATATTCCCGTGTTTTTGTGTGTTTAAGTTACTGTCGCGTGATATCGAGGTATTGCGCAACTCCTCGCGGATCACAAGATCCGCTCTATGGTGCATTCCCGTATTCTGTTTGTGTTAAGACACTGTCGCATTATACGGAGGTATTTACGCAATCATTACGGACCAGAGAAGCTCCGCTGTATTTGTGTATTAACTGCTATGACTGTCGTTTGGGGATTACTTTCATTCATTGTATTCCACTCCGTGTGGGATTTCTCTCTTCATTAACTCGACTCTGTGAGTGAGCTGAGGGTCGTTGCTTATCACGGCATAAGTTACCGGCAGTTCAAAGACGACAGCGGTATACTTATGCGTGATAAAACCAGCAAACTCAGGCTCCCTACAACATCGCACGCCGAAGTGTGAGTCACGTCGAGTTCTCGCTCCTTTTTCTTTTCTTCCTCCTCTCACGTAACACACACACACACAGCTCCTATCTCAGCCCCTGGGTAACCCTGTTGCCCCCGATCGCCTCCCAACACACGTGTGCGCCGACACACGTGATCACACACAGCTGACCCCCCACCGCCATTTTGTCTAAGTCCCTCGACTCCGCCATCTGGTGGTAGGTTTTAGCTATAGCTCTTTAAGGCCCCTCCCCTTTTGTCTGCGTCACTCGACGCCGCCATCTTTGGAGTTTTTAGCTGTAGTGTTAAGACCCCCCTTCCTCTTCCCACGCACACACACACACACACTGACATACACCCTCACCCATTTTATTCATTCTTTAGTTTAGGCATATAAAATTGTATGATAACGTTTGTTGGTTACAATATTAATTGATTTGATCATTTACTATTTTGATTTAATAAACTCTGTTATACTTTAAGGAGTAGTCGTCTGTGATTACTTGTGCATATGTATTTGATGAAACTGTATCTAGTAGTCTGTGCTCGAATTCAACCCTTCACTGTCACTGAATGCATAGTCATACGCAGACTATTGACATTATGAGTGACCACTAATTATGAGACTTAGTTTTATCGTTTGGTTATTGGTCCCTGTTTGCAGGGTGGTGCCCCGTTATTATTAATAATCATTAATAATTGTTACATACATTAATAATTCTATTGATGTCAAGAATTCAGTTTCTTAAATGCTGATAACCCAAACACGCTCCTTAGATTCCCAACACGCATATATACACACACACACACACACACACACATGCACACACATGCATACACACACACACATGCATACACACGCACACACACACACATGCATACACACACACACACATGCATACACACACACACACACACTCATGCATACACACACACACACGCATATACACACACACACTCATGCATACACACACGCATATACACACTCATGCATACACACACGCATATACACACACACACACACTCATGCATACACACACACACACTCATGCATACACACACACGCATATATACACACACACACACACACTCATGCATACACACACTCATGCATACACACACACACACACACTCATGCATACACACACACGCATATACACACACACACACACACTCATGCATACACACACACGCATATATACACACACACACACGCATATACACACACACACACACTCATGCATACACACACACACTCATGCATACACACACACGCATATACACACACACACACACTCATGCATACACACACACGCATATATATACACACACACACACACACACACACACACTCATGCATACACACACACGCACACACTCATGCATACACACACACGCATATACACACACACACACACACACTCATGCATACACACACACGCATATATACACACACACACACACGCATATACACACACACACACACTCATGCATACACACACACGCATATACATACACACACACACACACACAGCTCGAGGTTCTCTCAGAAATAATCAATGAGCTGGCAGCTATAAATAATTCAGACTCCACCGTCCATCACCTCCACAAGCTGCTGCTCCACAGACCTCCTCATTTAGGAGCAGGAACTGAATTACCAGCCTCCTACTCTTCCCTCTAATCTTCCTCCTGTTCCTCCTACTCTTCCTCCTCTCTGTCTCATCATAGGCGAGACATGGAGGTGAGAGAGGAGATCTACCTTCACCTGAATGACAACACCGTAGAGAGGAGAAGGAAAGGAAAGGAGAGGAGAAGGAAAGGAAAGGAGAGGAGGAAAGAAGCAGAGGAGAGGAAAAGAGAGGAAATAGGAGAGAGGAGAGGAACGTAGAGGTGGGAGAAAAGAGAAGAGGAGAGAGATCCGATCCGCAGCACGCGGTCCGTTTCCGCATGTTTCATGAAGGCATCCATCAGGTGCAGCCTGATGACCGTCTGTAGACCGGGAGGACGCTCACTCCTCACCCGCCGCAGCGTCTCTCTCTTCTTCACCTCTTCTCAAACACAAAGACTCGGACATCAGAATCACGATGCGCTTCCTCTCACGAGACGTTTTACTGACCTGAAGCTTCCGACGAGAGAACCGACCAGAGTGCTGCCGAACCTCCGAGTGATGCACCTCCCACATCCTCTCTCCTAGATCCTCCTCTCTCTCCTCCCCGTCTCCTCCTCTCCCTCTCTCTCTCTGTCGCTCTCTCTCTCTCTCTGTCTGTCTCTCTCTCTCGCTCTCTCTCTCTCTCTCTCTCTCTCCCGCCCCGTCTCTCTCTCTCTCTGTCGCTCTCTCTCTCTCTCTGTCTGTCTCTCTCTCTGTCTCTCGCTCTCTCTCTCTCTCTCTCTCTCTCTCCCGCCCCGTCTCTCTCTCTCTCTCTCTCTCTCTCTCTCTCTCCCGCCCCGTCTCTCTCCTGACATTATTGTCCTTCATGTTTGCTGCAAGGCAGCTGTGAGTGAACTGTTCTACTGTGAACTGTTCTACTGTGAACTGTTCTACTGTGAACTGTTCTACTGTGACCTGTTCTACTGTGAACTGTTCTACTGTGAACTGTTCTACTGTGACCTGTTCTAATGTGAACTGTTCTACTGTGAACTGTTCTACTGTGAACTGTTCTACTGTGAACTGTTCTAATGTGAACTGTTCTACTGTGACCTGTTCTACTGTGAACTGTTCTACTGTGACCTGTTCTACTGTGAACTGTTCTACTGTGAACTGTTTTACTGTGAACTGTTCTACTGTGACCTGTTCTACTGTGAACTGTTCTACTCTGTCCAGATGTGAGTGAACTGTTCTACTGTGAACTGTTCTACTCTGTCCAGATGTGAGTGAACTGTTCTACTGTGAACTGTTCTACTCTGTCCAGCTGTGAGTAAACTGTTCTACTGTGAACTGTTCTACTGTGAACTGTTCTACTGTGACCTGTTCTACTGTGAACTGTTCTACTGTGAACTGTTCTACTGTGACCTGTTCTACTGTGAACTGTTCTACTGTGAACTGTTCTACTGTGACCTGTTCTACTGTGAACTGTTCTACTGTGACCTGTTCTACTGTGAACTGTTCTACTGTGACCTGTTCTACTGTGAACTGTTCTACTGTGTCCAGATGTGAGTGAACTGTTCTACTGTGACCTGTTCTACTGTGAACTGTTCTACTGTGAACTGTTCTACTGTGACCTGTTCTACTGTGAACTGTTCTACTGTGACCTGTTCTACTGTGACCTGTTCTACTGTGAACTGTTCTACTGTGAACTGTTCTACTGTGACCTGTTCTACTGTGAACTGTTCTACTGTGTCCAGATGTGAGTGAACTGTTCTATTGTGAACTGTTCTACTGTGAACTGTTCTACTGTGACCTGTTCTACTGTGAACTGTTCTACTGTGACCTGTTCTACTGTGAACTGTTCTACTGTGAACTGTTCTACTGTGAACTGTTGTACTGTGTCCAGATGTGAGTGAACTGTTCTACTGTGACCTGTTCTACTGTGAACTGTTCTACTGTGAACTGTTCTACTCTGTCCAGCTGTGAGTGAACTGTTCTACTGTGAACTGTTCTACTGTGAACTGTTCTACTGTGTCCAGATGTGAGTGAACTGTTCTACTGTGACCTGTTCTACTGTGACCTGTTCTACTGTGAACTGTTCTACTCTGTCCAGCTGTGAGTGAACTGTTCTACTGTGACCTGTTCTACTGTGAACTGTTCTACTGTGAACTGTTCTACTGTGACCTGTTCTACTGTAAACTGTTCTACTCTGTCCAGCTGTGAGTGAACTGTTCTACTGTGACCTGTTCTACTGTGTCCAGATGTGAGTGAACTGTTCTACTGTGACCTGTTCTACTGTGAACTGTTCGACTGTGAACTGTTCTACTGTGACCTGTTCTACTGTGACCTGTTCTACTGTGAACTGTTCTACTGAGAACTGTTCTACTGTGACCTGTTCTACTGTGACCTGTTCTACTCTGTCCAGCTGTGAGTGAACTGTTCTACTGTGAACTGTTCTACTGTGAACTGTTCTACTCTGTCCAGCTGTGAGTGAACTGTTCTACTGTGACCTGTTCTACTGTGACCTGTTCTACTGTGAACTGTTCTACTGTGAACTGTTCTACTGTGTCCAGATGTGAGTGAACTGTTCTACTGTGACCTGTTCTACTGTGAACTGTTCTATTGTGAACTGTTCGACTGTGAACTGTTCTACTGTGACCTGTTCTGCTGTGAACTGTTCTACTGTGACCTGTTCTACTGTGACCTGTTCTACTGTGAACTGTTCTACTGAGAACTGTTCTACTGTGACCTGTTCCACTGTGACCTGTTCTACTGTGACCTGTTCTACTCTGTCCAGCTGTGTGTGAACTGTTCTACTGTGAACTGTTCTACTCTGTCCAGCTGTGAGTGAACTGTTCTACTGTGACCTGTTCTACTGTGAACTGTTCTACTGTGTCCAGATGTGAGTGAACTGTTCTATTGTGAACTGTTCTACTGTGAACTGTTCTACTGTGACCTGTTCTACTGTGAACTGTTCTACTGTGACCTGTTCTACTGTGAACTGTTCTACTGTGAACTGTTCTACTGTGAACTGTTGTACTGTGTCCAGATGTGAGTGAACTGTTCTACTGTGACCTGTTCTACTGTGAACTGTTCTACTGTGAACTGTTCTACTCTGTCCAGCTGTGAGTGAACTGTTCTACTGTGAACTGTTCTACTGTGAACTGTTCTACTGTGAACTGTTCTACTGTGTCCAGATGTGAGTGAACTGTTCTACTGTGACCTGTTCTACTGTGACCTGTTCTACTGTGAACTGTTCTACTCTGTCCAGCTGTGAGTGAACTGTTCTACTGTGACCTGTTCTACTGTGAACTGTTCTACTGTGAACTGTTCTACTGTGACCTGTTCTACTGTAAACTGTTCTACTCTGTCCAGCTGTGAGTGAACTGTTCTACTGTGACCTGTTCTACTGTGTCCAGATGTGAGTGAACTGTTCTACTGTGACCTGTTCTACTGTGAACTGTTCGACTGTGAACTGTTCTACTGTGACCTGTTCTACTGTGACCTGTTCTACTGTGAACTGTTCTACTGAGAACTGTTCTACTGTGACCTGTTCTACTGTGACCTGTTCTACTGTGACCTGTTCTACTCTGTCCAGCTGTGTGTGAACTGTTCTACTGTGAACTGTTCTACTCTGTCCAGCTGTGAGTGAACTGTTCTACTGTGACCTGTTCTACTGTGAACTGTTCTGCTGTGAACTGTTCGACTGTGAACTGTTCTACTGTGACCTGTTCTACTGTGACCTGTTCTACTGTGACCTGTTCTACTGTGAACTGTTCTACTCTGTCCAGATGTGAGTGAACTGTTCTACTGTGAACTGTTCTACTGTGAACTGTTCTACTGTGAACTGTTCTACTGTGAACTGTTCTACTGTGAACTGTTCTACTGTGTCCAGATGTGAGTGAATTGTTCTACTGTGAACTGTTCTACTCTGTCCAGATGTGAGTGAACTGTTCTACTGTGAACTGTTCTACTCTGTCCAGCTGTGAGTAAACTGTTCTACTGTGAACTGTTCTACTGTGACTTGTTCTACTGTGACCTGTTCTACTGTGAACTGTTCTACTCTGTCCAGATGTGAGTGAACTGTTCTACTGTGAACTGTTCTACTGTGAACTGTTCTACTGTGACCTGTTCTACTGTGAACTGTTCTACTGTGAACTGTTCTACTGTGTCCAGATGTGAGTGAACTGTTCTACTGTGAACTGTTCTACTGTGACCTGTTCTACTGTGAACTGTTCTACTCTGTCCAGCTGTGAGTGAACTGTTCTACTGTGAACTGTTCTACTGTGAACTGTTCTACTCTGTCCAGCTGTGAGTGAACTGTTCTACTGTGAACTGTTCTACTGTGACCTGTTCTACTGTGACCTGTTCTACTGTGAACTGTTCTACTCTGTCCAGCTGTGAGTAAACTGTTCTACTGTGAACTGTTCTACTGTGACTTGTTCTACTGTGACCTGTTCTACTGTGAACTGTTCTACTCTGTCCAGCTGTGAGTGAACTGTTCTACTGTGAACTGTTCTACTGTGAACTGTTCTACTCTGTCCAGCTGTGAGTGAACTGTTCTACTGTGAACTGTTCTACTGTGACCTGTTCTACTGTGACCTGTTCTACTGTGAACTGTTCTACTCTGTCCAGCTGTGAGTAAACTGTTCTACTGTGAACTGTTCTACTGTGACTTGTTCTACTGTGACCTGTTCTACTGTGAACTGTTCTACTCTGTCCAGCTGTGAGTGAACTGTTCTACTGTGAACTGTTCTACTGTGAACTGTTCTACTCTGTCCAGCTGTGAGTGAACTGTTCTACTGTGAACTGTTCGACTGTGAACTGTTCTACTGTGACCTGTTCTACTGTGACCTGTTCTACTGTGAACTGTTCTACTGTGAACTGTTCTACTGTGAACTGTTCTGCTGTGAACTGTTCGACTGTGAACTGTTCTACTGTGACCTGTTCTACTGTGACCTGTTCTACTGTGACCTGTTCTACTGTGAACTGTTCTACTCTGTCCAGATGTGAGTGAACTGTTCTACTGTGAACTGTTCTACTGTGAACTGTTCTACTGTGAACTGTTCTACTGTGAACTGTTCTACTGTGTCCAGATGTGAGTGAATTGTTCTACTGTGAACTGTTCTACTCTGTCCAGATGTGAGTGAACTGTTCTACTGTGAACTGTTCTACTCTGTCCAGCTGTGAGTAAACTGTTCTACTGTGAACTGTTCTACTGTGACTTGTTCTACTGTGACCTGTTCTACTGTGAACTGTTCTACTCTGTCCAGATGTGAGTGAACTGTTCTACTGTGAACTGTTCTACTGTGAACTGTTCTACTGTGACCTGTTCTACTGTGAACTGTTCTACTGTGAACTGTTCTACTGTGTCCAGATGTGAGTGAACTGTTCTACTGTGACCTGTTCTACTGTGAACTGTTCTACTCTGTCCAGCTGTGAGTGAACTGTTCTACTGTGAACTGTTCTACTGTGAACTGTTCTACTCTGTCCAGCTGTGAGTGAACTGTTCTACTGTGAACTGTTCTACTGTGACCTGTTCTACTGTGACCTGTTCTACTGTGAACTGTTCTACTCTGTCCAGCTGTGAGTGAACTGTTCTACTGTGACCTGTTCTACTGTGAACTGTTCTACTGTGAACTGTTCTACTGTGACCTGTTCTACTGTAAACTGTTCTACTCTGTCCAGCTGTGAGTGAACTGTTCTACTGTGACCTGTTCTACTGTGTCCAGATGTGAGTGAACTGTTCTACTGTGACCTGTTCTACTGTGAACTGTTCTACTGTGAACTGTTCTACTGTGAACTGTTCTACTCTGTCCAGCTGTGAGTGAACTGTTCTACTGTGAACTGTTCTACTGTGAACTGTTCTACTGTGACCTGTTCTACTGTGAACTGTTCTACTCTGTCCAGCTGTGAGTGAACTGTTCTGCTGTGATCTGTTCTACTGTGAACTGTTCTACTGTGAACTGTTCTACTGTGTCCAGATGTGAGTGAACTGTTCTACTGTGACCTGTTCTACTGTGAACTGTTCTACTGTGAACTGTTCGACTGTGAACTGTTCTACTGTGAACTGTTCTACTGTGAACTGTTCGACTGTGAACTGTTCTACTGTGACCTGTTCTACTGTGAACTGTTCTACTGTGAACTGTTCTACTGTGACCTGTTCAACTGTTCTACTGAGAACAGTTCTACTGTGACCTGTTCTACTGTGACCTGTTCTACTCTGTCCAGCTGTGAGTGAACTGTTCTACTGTGAACTGTTCTACTGTGAACTGTTCTACTGTGTCCAGATGTGAGTGAACTGTTCTACTGTGACCTGTTCTACTGTGAACTGTTCGACTGTGAACTGTTCGACTGTGAACTGTTCTACTGTGTCCAGATGTGAGTGAACTGTTCTACTGTGACCTGTAGTAGAACAGTTCACTCACATCTGGACACAGTAGAACAGGTCACAGTAGAACAGTTCACTCACAGCTGGACAGAGTAGAACAGTTCACAGTAGAACAGGTCACAGTAGAACAGTTCACAGTAGAACAGTTCACAGTAGAACAGGTCACAGTAGAACAGTTCACTCACAGCTGGACAGAGTAGAACAGTTCACAGTAGAACAGGTCACAGTAGAACAGGTCACAGTAGAACAGTTCACAGTAGAACAGTTCACTCACAGCTGGACAGAGTAGAACAGTTCACAGTAGAACAGTTCACAGTAGAACAGTTCACTCACAGCTGGACAGAGTAGAACAGTTCACAGTAGAACAGGTCACAGTAGAACAGTTCACTCACATCTGGACACAGTAGAACAGTTCACAGTAGAACAGTTCACAGTAGAACAGGTCACAGTAGAACAGTTCACAGTAGAACAGTTCACAGTAGAACAGTTCACTCACATCTGGACAGAGTAGAACAGTTCACAGTAGAACAGGTCACAGTAGAACAAGTCACAGTAGAACAGTTCACAGTAGAACAGTTTACTCACAGCTGGACAGAGTAGAACAGTTCACAGTAGAACAGTTCACTCACATCTGGACAGAGTAGAACAGTTCACAGTAGAACAATTCACTCACATCTGGACACAGTAGAACAGTTCACAGTAGAACAGTTCACAGTAGAACAGTTCACAGTAGAACAGTTCACAGTAGAACAGTTCACTCACATCTGGAGTTCTACTGTGAACTGTTCTACTGTGACCTGTTCTACTGTGAACTGTTCTACTGTGACCTGTTCTACTGTGAACTGTTCTACTGTGAACTGTTCTACTGTGTCCAGATGTGAGTGAACTGTTCTACTGTGACCTGGTCTACTGTGAACTGTTCTACTGTGACCTGTTCTACTGTGAACTGTTCTACTGTGAACTGTTCTACTGTGAACTGTTCTACTGTGACCTGTTCTACTGTGAACTGTTCTACTGTGTCCAGATGTGAGTGAACTGTTCTACTGTGAACTGTTCTACTGTGACCTGTGCTACTGTGAACTGTTCTACTGTGACCTGTTCTACTGTGACCTGTTCTACTGTGACCTGTTCTACTGTGACCTGTTCTACTGTGAACTGTTCTACTGTGTCCAGATGTGAGTGAACTGTTCTACTGTGACCTGTTCTACTGTGAACTGTTCTACTGTGAACTGTTCTACTCTGTCCAGCTGTGAGTGAACTGTTCTACTGTGACCTGTTCTACTGTGACCTGTTCTACTGTGAACTGTTCTACTGTGAACTGTTCTACTGTGAACTGTTCTACTGTGACCTGTTCTACTGTGAACTGTTCTACTGTGTCCAGATGTGAGTGAACTGTTCTACTGTGGCCTGATCTACTGTGACCTGTTCTACAGTGAACTGTTCTACTGTGAACTGTTCTACTGTGAACTGTTCTACTGTGACCTGTTCTACTCTGTCCAGCTGTGAGTGAACTGTTCTACTGTGAACTGTTCTACTGTGACCTGTTCTACTGTGAACTGTTCTACTGTGAACTGTTCTACTGTGACCTGTTCTACTGTGAACTGTTCTACTGTGAACTGTTCTACTGTGACCTGTTCTACTGTGAACTGTTCTACTCTGTCCAGCTGTGAGTGAACTGTTCTGCTGTGACCTGTTCTACTGTGAACTGTTCTACTGTGAACTGTTCTACTGTGTCCAGATGTGAGTGAACTGTTCTACTGTGACCTGTTCTACTGTGAACTGTTCGACTGTGAACTGTTCTACTGTGAACTGTTCTACTGTGAACTGTTCGACTGTGAACTGTTCTACTGTGACCTGTTCTACTGTGAACTGTTCTACTGTGAACTGTTCTACTGTGACCTGTTCTACTGTGAACTGTTCTACTGAGAACTGTTCTACTGTGACCTGTTCTACTGTGACCTGTTCTACTCTGTCCAGCTGTGAGTGAACTGTTCTACTGTGACCTGTTCTACTATGAACTGTTCTACTGTGAACTGTTCTACTCTGTCCAGCTGTGAGTGAACTGTTCTACTGTGAACTGTTCTACTGTGAACTGTTCTACTGTGACCTGTTCTACTGTGAACTGTTCTACTCTGTCCAGCTGTGAGTGAACTGTTCTACTGTGACCTGTTCTACTGTGAACTGTTCTACTGTGTCCAGATGTGAGTGAACTGTTCTACTGTGACCTGTTCTACTGTGAACTGTTCTACTGTGAACTGTTCTACTCTGTCCAGCTGTGAGTGAACTGTTCTACTGTGAACTGTTCTACTGTGAACTGTTCTACTGTGTCCAGATGTGAGTGAACTGTTCTACTGTGACCTGTTCTACTGTGAACTGTTCTACTGTGAACTGTTCTACTCTGTCCAGCTGTGAGTGAACTGTTCTACTGTGAACTGTTCTACTGTGTCCAGATGTGAGTGATCTGTTCTACTGTGACCTGTTCTACTGTGAACTGTTCTACTCTGTCCAGCTGTGAGTGAACTGTTCTACTGTGAACTGTTCTACTGTGAACTGTTCTACTGTGAACTGTTCTACTGTGTCCAGATGTGAGTGAACTGTTCTACTGTGACCTGTTCTACTGTGAACTGTTATACTGTGAACTGTTCTACTCTGTCCAGCTGTGAGTGAACTGTTCTACTGTGACCTGTTCTACTGTGACCTGTTCTACTGTGAACTGTTCTACTGTGTCCAGATGTGAGTGACCTGTTCTACTGTGACCTGTTCTACTGTGAACTGTTCTACTGTGAACTGTTCTACTCTGTCCAGCTGTGAGTGAACTGTTCTACTGTGAACTGTTCTACTGTGTCCAGATGTGAGTGAACTGTTCTACTGTGACCTGTTCTACTGTGAACTGTTCTACTGTGACCTGTTCTACTGTGAACTGTTCTACTCTGTCCAGCTGTGAGTGAACTGTTCTACTGTGAACTGTTCTACTGTGACCTGTTCTACTGTGAACTGTTCTACTCTGTCCAGCTGTGAGTGAACTGTTCTACTGTGAACTGTTCTACTGTGAACTGTTCTACTGTGTCCAGATGTGAGTGAACTGTTCTACTGTGACCTGTTCTACTGTGAACTGTTCTACTGTGAACTGTTCTACTCTGTCCAGCTGTGAGTGAACTGTTCTACTGTGACCTGTTCTACTGTGAACTGTTCTACTGTGACCTGTTCTACTGTGTCCAGATGTGAGTGAACTGTTCTACTGTGACCTGTTCTACTGTGAACTGTTCGACTGTGAACTGTTCTACTGTGACCTGTTCTACTGTGACCTGTTCTACTGTGAACTGTTCTACTGAGAACTGTTCTACTGTGACCTGTTCTACTGTGACCTGTTCTACTGTGACCTGTTCTACTCTGTCCAGCTGTGAGTGAACTGTTCTACTGTGAACTGTTCTACTGTGTCCAGATGTGAGTGAACTGTTCTACTGTGACCTGTTCTACTGTGAACTGTTCGACTGTGAACTGTTCTACTGTGAACTGTTCTACTGTGAACTGTTCTACTGTGACCTGTTCTACTGTGAACTGTTCTACTGTGACCTGTTCTACTGTGAACTGTTCGACTGTGAACTGTTCTACTGTGAACTGTTCTACTGTGAACTGTTCTACTGTGACCTGTTCTACTGTGAACTGTTCTACTGAGAACTGTTCTACTGTGACCTGTTCTACTGTGACCTGTTCTACTCTGTCCAGCTGTGAGTGAACTGTTCTACTGTGACCTGTTCTACTATGAACTGTTCTACTGTGAACTGTTCTACTCTGTCCAGCTGTGAGTGAACTGTTCTACTGTGAACTGTTCTACTGTGAACTGTTCTACTGTGACCTGTTCTACTGTGAACTGTTCTACTCTGTCCAGCTGTGAGTGAACTGTTCTACTGTGACCTGTTCTACTGTGAACTGTTCTACTGTGTCCAGATGTGAGT
This sequence comes from Ophthalmolycus amberensis, assembly GCA_024529925.1. Classification (NCBI taxonomy): domain Eukaryota; kingdom Metazoa; phylum Chordata; class Actinopteri; order Perciformes; family Zoarcidae; genus Ophthalmolycus; species Ophthalmolycus amberensis. The sequence continues at coordinate 175,394 of JAFEUB010001495.1, read as the reverse complement.
GAACTGTTCTACTGTGACCTGTTCTACTGTGAACTGTTCTACTGTGAACTGTTCTACTCTGTCCAGCTGTGAGTGAACTGTTCTACTGTGAACTGTTCTACTGTGAACTGTTCTACTGTGTCCAGATGTGAGTGAACTGTTCTACTGTGACCTGTTCTACTGTGAACTGTTCTACTGTGAACTGTTCTACTCTGTCCAGCTGTGAGTGAACTGTTCTACTGTGAACTGTTCTACTGTGTCCAGATGTGAGTGATCTGTTCTACTGTGACCTGTTCTACTGTGAACTGTTCTACTCTGTCCAGCTGTGAGTGAACTGTTCTACTGTGAACTGTTCTACTGTGAACTGTTCTACTGTGAACTGTTCTACTGTGTCCAGATGTGAGTGAACTGTTCTACTGTGACCTGTTCTACTGTGAACTGTTATACTGTGAACTGTTCTACTCTGTCCAGCTGTGAGTGAACTGTTCTACTGTGACCTGTTCTACTGTGACCTGTTCTACTGTGAACTGTTCTACTGTGTCCAGATGTGAGTGACCTGTTCTACTGTGACCTGTTCTACTGTGAACTGTTCTACTGTGAACTGTTCTACTCTGTCCAGCTGTGAGTGAACTGTTCTACTGTGAACTGTTCTACTGTGTCCAGATGTGAGTGAACTGTTCTACTGTGACCTGTTCTACTGTGAACTGTTCTACTGTGACCTGTTCTACTGTGAACTGTTCTACTCTGTCCAGCTGTGAGTGAACTGTTCTACTGTGAACTGTTCTACTGTGACCTGTTCTACTGTGAACTGTTCTACTCTGTCCAGCTGTGAGTGAACTGTTCTACTGTGAACTGTTCTACTGTGTCCAGATGTGAGTGAACTGTTCTACTGTGACCTGTTCTACTGTGAACTGTTCTACTGTGAACTGTTCTACTCTGTCCAGCTGTGAGTGAACTGTTCTACTGTGACCTGTTCTACTGTGAACTGTTCTACTGTGACCTGTTCTACTGTGTCCAGATGTGAGTGAACTGTTCTACTGTGACCTGTTCTACTGTGAACTGTTCGACTGTGAACTGTTCTACTGTGACCTGTTCTACTGTGACCTGTTCTACTGTGAACTGTTCTACTGAGAACTGTTCTACTGTGACCTGTTCTACTGTGACCTGTTCTACTGTGACCTGTTCTACTCTGTCCAGCTGTGAGTGAACTGTTCTAATGTGAACTGTTCTACTCTGTCCAGCTGTGAGTGAACTGTTCTACTGTGACCTGTTCTACTGTGAACTGTTCTACTGTGACCTGTTCTACTGTGTCCAGATGTGAGTGAACTGTTCTACTGTGACCTGTTCTACTGTGAACTGTTCGACTGTGAACTGTTCTACTGTGACCTGTTCTACTGTGACCTGTTCTACTGTGAACTGTTCTACTGAGAACTGTTCTACTGTGACCTGTTCTACTGTGACCTGTTCTACTGTGACCTGTTCTACTCTGTCCAGCTGTGAGTGACCTGTTCTACTGTGAACTGTTCTACTGTGTCCAGATGTGAGTGAACTGTTCTACTGTGACCTGTTCTACTGTGAACTGTTCTACTGTGAACTGTTCTACTCTGTCCAGCTGTGAGTGAACTGTTCTACTGTGAACTGTTCTACTGTGAACTGTTCTACTGTGTCCAGATGTGAGTGAACTGTTCTACTGTGACCTGTTCTACTGTGAACTGTTCTACTGTGAACTGTTCTACTCTGTCCAGCTGTGAGTGAACTGTTCTACTGTGAACTGTTCTACTGTGTCCAGATGTGAGTGATCTGTTCTACTGTGACCTGTTCTACTGTGAACTGTTCTACTCTGTCCAGCTGTGAGTGAACTGTTCTACTGTGAACTGTTCTACTGTGAACTGTTCTACTGTGTCCAGATGTGAGTGAACTGTTCTACTGTGACCTGTTCTACTGTGAACTGTTATACTGTGAACTGTTCTACTCTGTCCAGCTGTGAGTGAACTGTTCTACTGTGACCTGTTCTACTGTGACCTGTTCTACTGTGAACTGTTCTACTGTGTCCAGATGTGAGTGACCTGTTCTACTGTGACCTGTTCTACTGTGAACTGTTCTACTGTGAACTGTTCTACTCTGTCCAGCTGTGAGTGAACTGTTCTACTGTGAACTGTTCTACTGTGTCCAGATGTGAGTGAACTGTTCTACTGTGACCTGTTCTACTGTGAACTGTTCTACTGTGACCTGTTCTACTGTGAACTGTTCTACTCTGTCCAGCTGTGAGTAAACTGTTCTACTGTGAACTGTTCTACTGTGACCTGTTCTACTGTGAACTGTTCTACTCTGTCCAGCTGTGAGTGAACTGTTCTACTGTGAACTGTTCTACTGTGTCCAGATGTGAGTGAACTGTTCTACTGTGACCTGTTCTACTGTGAACTGTTCTACTGTGAACTGTTCTACTCTGTCCAGCTGTGAGTGAACTGTTCTACTGTGACCTGTTCTACTGTGAACTGTTCTACTGTGACCTGTTCTACTGTGTCCAGATGTGAGTGAACTGTTCTACTGTGACCTGTTCTACTGTGAACTGTTCGACTGTGAACTGTTCTACTGTGACCTGTTCTACTGTGACCTGTTCTACTGTGAACTGTTCTACTGAGAACTGTTCTACTGTGACCTGTTCTACTGTGACCTGTTCTACTGTGACCTGTTCTACTCTGTCCAGCTGTGAGTGAACTGTTCTACTGTGAACTGTTCTTCTGTGAACTGTTCTACTGTGTCCAGATGTGAGTGAACTGTTCTACTGTGACCTGTTCTACTGTGAACTGTTCTACTGTGAACTGTTCTACTCTGTCCAGCTGTGAGTGAACTGTTCTACTGTGACCTGTTCTACTGTGACCTGTTCTACTGTGAACTGTTCTACTGTGTCCAGATGTGAGTGACCTGTTCTACTGTGACCTGTTCTACTGTGAACTGTTCTACTGTGAACTGTTCTACTCTGTCCAGCTGTGAGTGAACTGTTCTACTGTGAACTGTTCTACTGTGAACTGTTCTACTGTGAACTGTTCTACTCTGTCCAGCTGTGAGTGAACTGTTCTACTGTGAACTGTTCTACTGTGACCTGTTCTACTGTGACCTGTTCTACTGTGAACTGTTCTACTCTGTCCAGCTGTGAGTGAACTGTTCTACTGTGACCTGTTCTACTGTGAACTGTTCTACTGTGAACTGTTCTACTGTGACCTGTTCTACTGTGAACTGTTCTACTCTGTCCAGCTGTGAGTGAACTGTTCTACTGTGACCTGTTCTACTGTGTCCAGATGTGAGTGAACTGTTCTACTGTGACCTGTTCTACTGTGAACTGTTCGACTGTGAACTGTTCTACTGTGACCTGTTCTACTGTGACCTGTTCTACTGTGAACTGTTCTACTGAGAACTGTTCTACTGTGACCTGTTCTACTGTGACCTGTTCTACTGTGACCTGTTCTACTCTGTCCAGCTGTGAGTGAACTGTTCTACTGTGAACTGTTCTACTGTGAACTGTTCTACTGTGAACTGTTCTACTCTGTCCAGCTGTGAGTGAACTGTTCTACTGTGACCTGTTCTACTGTGACCTGTTCTACTGTGAACTGTTCTACTGAGAACTGTTCTACTGTGACCTGTTCTACTGTGACCTGTTCTACTCTGTCCAGCTGTGTGTGAACTGTTCTACTGTGAACTGTTCTACTGTGAACTGTTCTACTGTGTCCAGATGTGAGTGAACTGTTCCACTGTGACCTGTTCTCCTGTGAACTGTTCTACTGTGAACTGTTCTACTGTGAACTGTTCTACTGTGAACTGTTCTACTGTGACCTGTTCTACTGTGAACTGTTCTACTGAGAACTGTTCTACTGTGACCTGTTCTACTGTGAACTGTTCTACTCTGTCCAGCTGTGAGTGAACTGTTCTACTGTGAACTGTTCTACTCTGTCCAGCTGTGAGTGAACTGTTCTACTGTGAACTGTTCTACTCTGTCCAGCTGTGAGTGAACTGTTCTACTGTGACCTGTTCTACTGTGTCCAGATGTGAGTGAACTGTTCTACTGTGACCTGTTCTACTGTGAACTGTTCGACTGTGAACTGTTCTACTGTGACCTGTTCTACTGTGACCTGTTCTACTGTGAACTGTTCTACTGAGAACTGTTCTACTGTGACCTGTTCTACTGTGACCTGTTCTACTGTGACCTGTTCTACTCTGTCCAGCTGTGAGTGAACTGTTCTACTGTGAACTGTTCTACTGTGAACTGTTCTACTGTGAACTGTTCTACTCTGTCCAGCTGTGAGTGAACTGTTCTACTGTGACCTGTTCTACTGTGACCTGTTCTACTGTGAACTGTTCTACTGTGAACTGTTCTACTGTGTCCAGATGTGAGTGAACTGTTCTACTGTGACCTGTTCTACTGTGAACTGTTCTATTGTGAACTGTTCGACTGTGAACTGTTCTACTGTGACCTGTTCTGCTGTGAACTGTTCTACTGTGACCTGTTCTACTGTGACCTGTTCTACTGTGAACTGTTCTACTGAGAACTGTTCTACTGTGACCTGTTCTACTGTGACCTGTTCTACTCTGTCCAGCTGTGTGTGAACTGTTCTACTGTGAACTGTTCTACTGTGAACTGTTCTACTGTGTCCAGATGTGAGTGAACTGTTCTACTGTGACCTGTTCTCCTGTGAACTGTTCTACTGTGAACTGTTCTACTGTGAACTGTTCTACTGTGACCTGTTCTACTGTGAACTGTTCTACTGAGAACTGTTCTACTGTGACCTGTTCTACTGTGAACTGTTCTACTCTGTCCAGCTGTGAGTGAACTGTTCTACTGTGAACTGTTCTACTCTGTCCAGCTGTGAGTGAACTGTTCTACTGTGAACTGTTCTACTCTGTCCAGCTGTGAGTGAACTGTTCTACTGTGAACTGTTCTACTGTGTCCAGATGTGAGTGAACTGTTCTACTGTGACCTGTTCTCCTGTGAACTGTTCTACTGTGAACTGTTCTACTGTGAACTGTTCTACTGTGAACTGTTCTACTGTGACCTGTTCTACTGTGAACTGTTCTACTGAGAACTGTTCTACTGTGACCTGTTCTACTGTGAACTGTTCTACTCTGTCCAGCTGTGAGTGAACTGTTCTACTGTGAACTGTTCTACTCTGTCCAGCTGTGAGTGAACTGTTCTACTGTGAACTGTTCTACTCTGTCCAGCTGTGAGTGAACTGTTCTACTGTGACCTGTTCTACTGTGTCCAGATGTGAGTGAACTGTTCTACTGTGACCTGTTCTACTGTGAACTGTTCGACTGTGAACTGTTCTACTGTGACCTGTTCTACTGTGACCTGTTCTACTGTGAACTGTTCTACTGAGAACTGTTCTACTGTGACCTGTTCTACTGTGACCTGTTCTACTGTGACCTGTTCTACTCTGTCCAGCTGTGAGTGAACTGTTCTACTGTGAACTGTTCTACTGTGAACTGTTCTACTCTGTCCAGCTGTGAGTGAACTGTTCTACTGTGACCTGTTCTACTGTGACCTGTTCTACTGTGAACTGTTCTACTGTGAACTGTTCTACTGTGTCCAGATGTGAGTGAACTGTTCTACTGTGACCTGTTCTACTGTGAACTGTTCTATTGTGAACTGTTCGACTGTGAACTGTTCTACTGTGAACTGTTCTGCTGTGAACTGTTCTACTGTGACCTGTTCTACTGTGACCTGTTCTACTGTGAACTGTTCTACTGAGAACTGTTCTACTGTGACCTGTTCTACTGTGACCTGTTCTACTCTGTCCAGCTGTGTGTGAACTGTTCTACTGTGAACTGTTCTACTGTGAACTGTTCTACTGTGTCCAGATGTGAGTGAACTGTTCTACTGTGACCTGTTCTCCTGTGAACTGTTCTACTGTGAACTGTTCTACTGTGAACTGTTCTACTGTGAACTGTTCTACTGTGACCTGTTCTACTGTGAACTGTTCTACTGAGAACTGTTCTACTGTGACCTGTTCTACTGTGAACTGTTCTACTCTGTCCAGCTGTGAGTGAACTGTTCTACTGTGAACTGTTCTACTCTGTCCAGCTGTGAGTGAACTGTTCTACTGTGAACTGTTCTACTCTGTCCAGCTGTGAGTGAACTGTTCTACTGTGAACTGTTCTACTGTGACCTGTTCTACTCTGTCCAGCTGTGAGTGAACTGTTCTACTGTGAACTGTTCTACTGTGAACTGTTCTACTGTGACCTGTTCTACTGTGAACTGTTCTACTGTGACCTGTTCTACTGTGAACTGTTCTACTGTGACCTGTTCTACTGTGAACTGTTCTACTGTGACCTGTTCTACTGTGACCTGTTCTACTGTGAACTGTTCTACTGTGACCTGTTCTACTGTGAACTGTTCTACTGTGACCTGTTCTACTGTGAACTGTTCTACTGTGAACTGTTCTACTCTGTCCAGCTGTTGCTGTCGTCCTGGTCCAGTAGGAGACAGTAGAACCAGGTCACACACTTCACGTCTCTAGGACGGAGAGCCCAGCAGCACATTGATCACACTCAACAGCAGGTTCACTGATATCTATACTGAATGAAGTCAACATGACGAACGCTTCTCTTCTGGGTGAAGAATTCAGTTTGTTTGTCTCCAATTTTAACAGCACGCCGATTCTCCAAATACATTGATTTCAGCGATTGGACGGCTGAGTGACGTGCGTGAGGTCACGCTGCAACGAATCAGAGACCTGAACCTCAATCAAACATCAGACTCCATGTGTTCACATCGAGCTGCATGCATGCTAAGCTACGCTAACCACATTCTGAACATAGACATGGAAGTAGTGTCCATCTTATCTATAAAAACAATAGTTAATAAATAACACGGTTTTTCTTAAATAATAATTGTATTATTATAATAAATCACTCGGTGTGTTTTATCTCATATATAATGTTCATGAATAAGATGTTCAGAGTCGATGAGAGACGAGCTGCAGAGAAGAGAAGATTTCTTTATTAATAATAATGTAAATATTACTGCTGCTGGAGGTGCGTTCAGGTGAGCAGCTGCTGCCTGTTTGATGAAACACTAATGTACTCGTTGTTAAAGTGTCATCAGCAGCCTCGCCTATCTCTGAACAAACACAGAGACAGCTGCTGCTGCTGCTAAACACACAGACTGCTGCTGCTGCTGCCACGGCACGGAAACAACACACCGAGGACACACCGACAACACACACATAACACACCAACAATACACACATAACACACCAACAATACACACATAACACACCAACAATACACACATAACACACCGAGGACACACCGACAACACACACATAACACACCAACAATACACACATAACACACCAACAATACACACAACACACCAACAATACACACATAACACACCAACAATACACACATAACACACCAACAATACACACATAACACCAACAATACACACATAACACACCAACAATACACACATAACACACCAACAATACACACATAACACACCAACAATACACACATAACACACCGAGGACACACCGACAACACACACATAACACACCAACAATACACACATAACACACCAACAATACACACATAACACACCAACAATACACACATAACACACCAACAATACACACATAACACACCGAGGACACACCGACAACACACACATAACACACCAACAATACACACATAACACACCAACAATACACACAACACACCAACAATACACACATAACACACCAACAATACACACATAACACACCAACAATACACACATAACACCAACAATACACACATAACACACCAACAATACACAAATAACACACCGAGGACACACCGACAACACACACATAACACACCAACAATACACACATAACACACCGAGGACACACCGACAACACACACATAACACACCGAGGACACACCGACAACACACACATAACACACCAACAATACACACATAACACACCAACAATACACACATAACACACCAACAATACACACATAACACACCAACAATACACACATAACACACCGAGGACACACCGACAACACACACATAACACACCAACAATACACACATAACACACCAACAATACACACATAACACACCAACAATACACACATAACACACCAACAATACACACATAACACACCAACAATACACACATAACACACCAACAATACACACATAACACACCAACAATACACACATAACACACCAACAATACACAAATAACACACCGACAACACACACAATACACACATAACACACAAACAATACACACATAACACACAAACAATACACACATAACACACCGAGGACACACCGACAATACACACATAACACACCAACAATACACAAATAACACACCGAGGACACACCGACAACACACACATAACACACCAACAATACACACATAACACAACAATACACACATAACACACCAACAATACACACATAACACACCAACAATACACATAACACACCAACAATACACACATAACACACCAACAATACACACATAACACAACAATACACACATAACACACCAACAATACACACATAACACACCAACAATACACATAACACACCAACAATACACACATAACACAACAATACACACATAACACACCAACAATACACACATAACACACCAACAATACACACATAACACACCAACAATACACACATAACACACCAACAATACACACATAACACACCAACAATACACACATAACACACCAACAATACACACATAACACACCAACAATACACATAACACACCAACAATACACAAATAACACACCGAGGACACACCGACAACACACACAACAAATAATATGGTTTTTATCTGTTGAAGATGTTTGTCTTTTAAGGTTTTTATCTGTTGAAGCTGTTTGTCTTTTAAGGTTTTTATCTGTTAAAGATGTTTGTCTTTTAAGGTTTTTATCTGTTGAAGATGTTTGTCTTTTAAGGTTTTTATCTGTTGAAGATGTTTGTCTTTTAAGGTTTTTATCTGTTGAAGATGTTTGTCTTTTAAGGTTTTTATCTGTTAAAGATGTTTGTCTTTTAAGGTTTTTATCTGTTGAAGATGTTTGTCTTTTAAGGTTTTTATCTGTTAAAGACGTTTGTCTTTTAAGGTTTTTATCTGTTGAAGATGTTTGTCTTTTAAGGTTTTTATCTGTTAAAGATGTTTGTCTTTTAAGGTTTTTATCTGTTAAAGACGTTTGTCTTTTAAGGTTTTTATCTGTTGAAGATGTTTGTCTTTTAAGGTTTTTATCTGTTGAAGATGTTTGTCTTTTAAGGTTTTTATCTGTTGAAGATGTTTGTCTTTTAAGGTTTTTATCTGTTGAAGATGTTTGTCTTTTAAGGTTTTTATCTGTTAAAGATGTTTGTCTTTTAAGGTTTTTATCTGTTGAAGATGTTTGTCTTTTAAGGTTTTTATCTGTTGAAGATGTTTGTCTTTTAAGGTTTTTATCTGTTGAAGATGTTTGTCTTTTAAGGTTTTTATCTGTTAAAGATGTTTGTCTTTTAAGGTTTTTATCTGTTAAAGATGTTTGTCTTTTAAGGTTTTTATCTGTTGAAGATGTTTGTCTTTTGTGGTTTTTATCTGTTGAAGATGTTTGTCTTTTAAGGTTTTTATCTGTTGAAGATGTTTGTCTTTTAAGGTTTTTATCTGTTAAAGATGTTTGTCTTTTAAGGTTTTTATCCGTTAAAGTTTTTTGTCTTTTAAGGTTTTTATCTGTTAAAGAGGTTTGTCTTTTAAGGTTTTTATCCGTTGATGTTTGTCTTTCAAGGTTTTTATCTGTTAAAGATGTTTGTCTTTTAAGGTTTTTATCTGTTGAAGATGTTTGTCTTTTAAGGTTTTTATCTGTTAAAGATGTTTGTCTTTTAAGGTTTTTATCTGTTGAAGATGTTTGTCTTTTAAGGTTTTTATCTGTTAAAGATGTTTGTCTTTTAAGGTTTTTATCTGTTAAAGATGTTTGTCTTTTAAGGTTTTTATCTGTTGAAGATGTTTGTCTTTTAAGGTTTTTATCTGTTAAAGATGTTTGTCTTTTAAGGTTTTTATCTGTTAACGATGTTTGTCTTTTAAGGTTTTTATCTGTTAAAGATGTTTGTCTTTTAAGGTTTTTATCTGTTAAAGATGTTTGTCTTTTAAGGTTTTTATCTGTTGAAGATGTTTGTCTTTTAAGGTTTTTATCTGTTAAAGATGTTTGTCTTTTAAGGTTTTTATCTGTTGAAGATGTTTGTCTTTTAAGGTTTTTATCTGTTAAAGATGTTTGTCTTTTAAGGTTTTTATCTGTTAAAGATGTTTGTCTTTTAAGGTTTTTATCTGTTAAAGATGTTTGTCTTTTAAGGTTTTTATCTGTTAAAGATGTTTGTCTTTTAAGGTTTTTATCTGTTAACGATGTTTGTCTTTTAAGGTTTTTATCTGTTGAAGATGTTTGTCTTTTAAGGTTTTTATCTGTTAAAGATGTTTGTCTTTTAAGGTTTTTATCTGTTAAAGATGTTTGTCTTTTAAGGTTTTTATCTGTTAAAGATGTTTGTCTTTTAAGGTTTTTATCTGTTAAAGATGTTTGTCTTTTAAGGTTTTTATCTGTTAACGATGTTTGTCTTTTAAGGTTTTTATCTGTTGAAGATGTTTGTCTTTTAAGGTTTTTATCTGTTAAAGATGTTTGTCTTTTAAGGTTTTTATCTGTTAAAGACGTTTGTCTTTTAAGGTTTTTATCTGTTGAAGATGTTTGTCTTGACACTGAAAACCTTTTGAGGCAAAGGAGAGATTAGAGCACAAGAGGAAAGTAAAGTAGGAAACTAAGAATCACAGGAGGAACAAAATCATATATTTATCTCATACTGACACACGTCGAACTTACAAATCTAAAAAACTACAAACTCCGACTGCCAGATAAATACACGAGTAAACAATCAACAGTTCCATCTGAGAGAAATCTCTCGATAATAGAAACAGACACCTCAGCAGAGCTCCTTCATCTGGATACGACAGATGTTGAGAAGCGTATTCCTGCAGCTGCTCCGTTATATTAGCGGTAGACGTAATACTTATTTAACGAGGACTACGTCACTCTGTAGTCTTCTGGAGGCTACGGTGAGTGAATGACGGGATGTTTACTGCTCACACCAGCGTTCAACAGGTAACATTAATATAAAGATAGAAACGGTCCTCATCAACAAACATCACGAGTCAAACCACGTTTACAAAGAGACACATTTTAATATCAAAAGACAATATATTACAGTAACGGGAGCCGAGTGTCGCTGCTGGAGGCAGCAAACAAACGGATCTGCTCGTCTCTCAGGAGTCGTTGGGGAGACCGAACAGCTTCACGGTTCCGGCCTCCCGGTTGTTGTCGTACTTGCCCTCCTTGTCGTCGCAGGCGTAGGCCAGCAGAGGCCTCTTGGGGTGCCAGGCCACGGTGAAGGTGGGAGAGTCACACTGAACCTCCCACAGCTTCTCTCCTGCACAAACAAAAGCACCATATTCACATGAAAAACAAAGGTCTCTTCAGATCTCAACTTTACTTTTCTAGTAGTTTGCATTGACGTTCAAGCAAACCAGGAAAAGAATTCACTTTAGAAGCGACTCAGATTTTACAGCAACAACGTGAATAACAGACAGAATGTTTGACAGAAGCGTCTCTGTGAATCTTTTAACAGCTGTAAACCTCACTCACCCGTCTCCACCTCTGCGATGTCGATGAAGTGATCCTCGGAGGCCGAGGCCAACATCTTCCCGTCGTGGCTGAAGCTCAGCGTCCTGACGGGCCAGTCCAACCTGCAGCGTCAGCAGAACGACAAGAACCCCATCAACCAATGAGAAGAGAGATTCAGCTAACGAGGGTCATGTGTCATAATTAAAGGAAGTGGGAGGAGTCACATGTTTCTAAATGTGTTTAAAGCTGATCAGACGATAATATTAATATTAGTATTTTAATATTAGTAGAATTAGATCCAGTGGCATCACACTCATGTGATCCGATAACTTTAGATCATTGTAAAGACCAAAAGTCCAAATTAATAAGTAAATTCTCATGTTTTTATTTTTCAATCCATATTTATTGACGTTTAATCCTAAAAAAAGTTTTTTTACAGCAGTAAAAAAATAATAATTAAAGATGATTTAATAAAAACAGACTTTAGAGAAATTGAGGATTTAGTTTGACTGTTATTAATAATAACGACAACAACATTATTGATAATAACAATAAATAAAACAATATTAATATGAACAATAATTTTATTAATAATAACAATAAAATTATTAATATTAACAATACTAATAACATTATATATGATAATACCAATAATATTAATGTTATTAATAATAATACCAATAATATTCATAATTTTAATAACATTAATAATATTGACGACAACAACAACAACAATCACGTACCTGGAGAAGCAGCGGACACACACCAGCTCCTCTACGTTCCACAGGCTCACCAGAGCGTCGGCGCTTCCTGTGGCGAAGTATTTCCCCGTCGGGTCGAACTTGATGCAGATACAGTTAGACGGGTGAGCGTTGATGGACTGGATGGGCTTCAGCTCCGGGTAACTAGACCAGAACACACATCGCTCATCATTACAGTCCGCTAACAGGAAGTGGACACCAGGAGAATGTGAGCCTCGTACAGGTGAACTACAGAGTCAGGTGATTAACCCAAGAACCCGAGAAGAAGAAGCTCCATTTACCTGTGTTTGGTTTGTGGAGATGAGTCAGAAATAAAACAGAGGCGACTGACAGCTTCCTGTTTCAAAATAAAATCTTCAGAATAAAGAAAACGACCTCACGATGAGATGTTTATTTGGATGAAGTCTGTCGCTCTGATCGTGGTGACAAACGCACGTCAGCTTAAACTCTCTCCGACGTCAGTTTAAACTCTTTAACGTCAGCTTAAACTCTTTAACGTCAGCTTAAACTCTCTCCGACGTCAGCTTAAACTCTTTAACGTCAGCTTAAACTCTTTAACGTCAGTTTAAACTCTTTAACGTCAGTTTAAACTCTTTAACGTCAGCTTAAACTCTCTCCGACGTCAGCTTAAACTCTCTCCGACGTCAGCTTAAACTCTTTAACGTCAGCTTAAACTCTTTAACGTCAGCTTAAACTCTTTAACGTCAGCTTAAACTCTTTAACGTCAGTTTAAACTCTTTAACTTCAGCTTAAACTCTTTAACGTCAGCTTAAACTCTTTAACGTCAGCTTAAACTCTTTAACGTCAGCTTAAACTCTTTAACGTCAGTTTAAACTCTTTAACGTCAGCTTAAACTCTAACGTCAGTTTAAACTCTTTAACGTCAGTTTAAACTGTTTAACGTCAGTTTAAACTGTTTAACGTCAGCTTAAACTGTTTAACGTCAGCTTAAACTGTTTAACGTCAGCTTAAACTCTTTAACGTCAGTTTAAACTCTTTAACGTCAGCTTAAACTCTTTAACGTCAGCTTGAACTCTAACGTCAGTTTAAACTCTTTAACGTCAGTTTAAACTCTTTAACGTCAGCTTAAACTGTTTAACGTCAGTTTAAACTCTCTTTAAAGAGTACCTCAGAATATAAACACGTAGAAGAAGAAGAGAGTCCTACCTCAGGACATTGATGCAGCCGTTGCCGTTGGTGAGGAAGAACATGTCGTTGTCATTGTTCCACGAGATCTCGTTCACCTCGAACTTGAACTGCTCCTCCGCTCTGGATCGGTGCGTCTTAGCATCGATGAACGTCACTACGTCGTCTTTATTACCCACAGCGATGGTCTGACCGTCGGGGCTCCAGCAGATGTTGATGTTCTCTCCTAGAAGAAGAAGTGACATGAAGATGTTCTCACTATGTTCTCTCCTTGAAGAGAAGACATGAAGATGTTCTCACTATGTTCTCTCCTAGAAGAAGAAGTGACATGAAGATGTTCTCACTATGTTCTCTCCTAGAAGAGAAGACATGAAGATGTTCTCACTATGTTCTCTCCTTGAAGAGAAGACATGAAGATGTTCTCACTATGTTCTCTCCTAGAAGAGAAGACATGAAGATGTTCTCACTATGTTCTCTCCTTGAAGAGAAGACATGAAGATGTTCTCACTATGTTCTCTCCTTGAAGAGAAGACATGAAGATGTTCTCACCATGTTCTCTCCGAAGAGAAGACATGAAGATGTTCTCACCATGTTCTCTCCTAGAAGAGAAGACATGAAGATGTTCTCACTATGTTCTCTCCTAGAAGAGAAGACATGAAGATGTTCTCACTATGTTCTCTCCTAGAAGAGAAGACATGAAGATGTTCTCACTATGTTCTCTCCTTGAAGAGAAGACATGAAGATGTTCTCACTATGTTCTCTCCTAGAAGAGAAGACATGAAGATGTTCTCACCATGTTCTCTCCTAGAAGAGAAGACATGAAGATGTTCTCACTATGTTCTCTCCTTGAAGAGAAGACATGAAGATGTTCTCACTATGTTCTCTCCTTGAAGAGAAGACATGAAGATGTTCTCACTATGTTCTCTCCTAGAAGAAGAAGTGACATGAAGATGTTCTCACTATGTTCTCTCCTAGAAGAGAAGACATGAAGATGTTCTCACTATGTTCTCTCCTAGAAGAGAAGACATGAAGATGTTCTCACTATGTTCTCTCCTAGAAGAGAAGACATGAAGATGTTCTCACTACGTTCTCTCCTTGAAGAGAAGACATGAAGATGTTCTCACTATGTTCTCTCCTTGAAGAGAAGACATGAAGATGTTCTCACTATGTTCTCTCCTAGAAGAGAAGACATGAAGATGTTTTCGCCATGTTCTCTCCTTGAAGAGAAGACATGAAGATGTTCTCACTATGTTCTCTCCTTGAAGAGAAGACATGAAGATGTTTTCGCCATGTTCTCTCCTTGAAGAGAAGACATGAAGATGTTCTCACCATGTTCTCTCCGAAGAGAAGACATGAAGATGTTCTCACTATGTTCTCTCCTTGAAGAGAAGACATGAAGATGTTCTCACTATGTTCTCTCCTTGAAGAGAAGACATGAAGATGTTCTCACTATGTTCTCTCCTAGAAGAGAAGACATGAAGATGTTTTCGCCATGTTCTCTCCTTGAAGAGAAGACATGAAGATGTTCTCACCATGTTCTCTCCGAAGAGAAGACATGAAGATGTTCTCACTATGTTCTCTCCTTGAAGAGAAGACATGAAGATGTTCTCACCATGTTCTCTCCGAAGAGAAGACATGAAGATGTTCTCACTATGTTCTCTCCTTGAAGAGAAGACATGAAGATGTTCTCACTATGTTCTCTCCTAGAAGAGAAGACATGAAGATGTTCTCACTATGTTCTCTCCTAGAAGAGAAGACATGAAGATGTTCTCACTATGTTCTCTCCTAGAAGAGAAGACATGAAGATGTTCTCACTATGTTCTCTCCTTGAAGAGAAGACATGAAGATGTTCTCACTATGTTCTCTCCTAGAAGAGAAGACATGAAGATGTTCTCACTATGTTCTCTCCTAGAAGAGAAGACATGAAGATGTTCTCGCCATGTTCTCTCCGAAGAGAAGACATGAAGATGTTCTCACTATGTTCTCTCCTAGAAGAGAAGACATGAAGATGTTCTCACTATGTTCTCTCCTAGAAGAGAAGACATGAAGATGTTCTCACTATGTTCTCTCCTAGAAGAGAAGACATGAAGATGTTCTCGCCATGTTCTCTCCTAGAAGAGAAGACATGAAGATGTTCTCACTATGTTCTCTCCTAGAAGAGAAGACATGAAGATGTTCTCGCCATGTTCTCTCCTAGAAGAGAAGACATGAAGATGTTCTCACTATGTTCTCTCCTAGAAGAGAAGACATGAAGATGTTCTCGCCATGTTCTCTCCGAAGAGAAGACATGAAGATGTTCTCACTATGTTCTCTCCTTGAAGAAGAAGTGACATGAAGATGTTCTATGAACTGAGGACCCACCTTTGGTGTTGACGGTGGCGATGCACTTGGTGGTGCGGACGTCCCATATGCGGATGGTCTTGTCTCCGGACGCCGTGACGAAGAGGTCCGGGTTGGTTGGATGCCAGCAGAGCTGATCCACGCTGTCGCTGTGGCCTCGGTAGTTGTTCTCCTTCACCTGGAGACAGACGTCAGGAATGTTTGTTTTTTGGTTTAAAGAACTACAAAATAGTCCACAAAACTACAAAACCACATCACTGGTACTCTAATAAAAACTCTTATTACACTTAATACCTGTGAGCTAAATGCTGCTTGTTTATTTCACGGTTATGTTAAACTCTAACATGTTGAATCTACAACGTTTAAATATAGTTATTTAAGGTTTGTTCATTCCTCATAAAGAACGTTTTAGGAAAACACTGAATTCTGGGAGATTACTGGTTTCTTAACGAACATCAAAAATAAAAAATAAATATAAAAATAAACAATTTAAAATCACTACGAAATATTCTTAAACTCAGCAAAGACGTTTTCAAAATATAAAATATAGCCGATAGCTAGACTGAGACTTTAATGTTATCAACTCGGACAGTGTACAACTTTATTGTCTATAAAGTTATTTATAGAAAAACTAAAGAAAACACAATAAACTAAAATAAAGAAAACACAATAAACTAAACTCGCACCATCGCAAATTCGCGTCACTCCAGTCTCATCGAGTCTGTGCACAGACTTTGTATGTAATCTACTAGCGTGAATAATTTGCGCCGCATTTGGTGTGAACGCACCTTTAGTGCGCCTATATACTGAAATTTACGGTAAACTTATTCATACGGCACAGATCGGGAGTGAGCGAAGGACTTTTCAAGGATTAACGCGGAAAGATTAACGTGAGACAACATTCGGTTTTCAAAATAAGATGTAAACTAAGCGTATATACATACTGCATACATGGAAATAAGATTAAATTAATTATATTCACATTAAGTATAAAACATGTTCCCCTGCAACTCGTGAGTTAAAGGGTAACAGGTTTGTGGATGAAGTGTCTTTATTCTTTGATTTGAGGTTTAAAATGAAGATATTAAAATGAATATCTGACTGACTAATGCGTTTGTGTTCAGGACATTTCTGACCACATATTAAATGTACCAATGAAGATATGTTACTCAGTAAAAGCGTCATTTTGAAGGTGCTATGAAACCATTGTTCTCGATCCACACAATGACTGATGTGTATTGAGGACATCTCTGACTCCGCCCATAAAGGAAGTCAAACAATTTGTACCAATTAAGAGATGTTTCAAAGTAAAAGTCATACCGAGTTAATATCTAATAAGCGAATACGTTAAATAATATTATTATGTCAGGTTGTCAGTAAGGGAGGAGTCAACGACGCCCTGAACACATACACATCAATCATTGTATTGAACCATTGAGAACGTTATTAGATACGCAGTTCATTCACTAGAGACGATGCTAACGTTAGCATGCTAGCAGAGCGCCGCGCGCAGCCTCCACTCACCAGCCGGTCCTTCTCCAGGACGAACACGCTCGCGGTCTTATCGAACGAGCCAGACGCGAGCCTCCTTCCGTCGCAGCTCCACGCGACCGAGTGTACTTTAGCCGTGTGAGCCGCGAACTCTCGGCTCTTGTTGTTGTTCTTGAAGCTCTCCTGCATCTCCGTGTAGTACCGCGACGCCATCTTGAGAACGTTACGTCACGTTTTAGCGGAAGTGTTTTAAAACAAACGTTGCTTTAGGGTGATTAGCGCCCTCTGCTGGTTCGGAGAGGAAACGCTACAAATACATTACATTCCATTAAATACCAACAAATACGAACTTTAACTCTTTCAATTTAATTGGAACCAAATCTAAGAATTGTAATCTTTAAACAATCTTACATTATTTTTACAGTTAAATCATAATATTCTGATTTAATGTCCATTTTAATTACACTATACTTGATATGTGAAGATCATACAGTATTGAACCATCATTAAATATTCTCATTCATCCCTTATTTATTTATTTATTTCTCACAGATACAGCTTATTTTTTAATAATCGCTTCATTTTTTAAGTTTTTATTTGTGAGCCTCAGGATTTATTTGGTTTATTTTCGTCTGATTTTGTCTTTTCTTTTATTTCTTTTCTTCATTTTCTTTTATTGTGTTTTCTTTCTATTCTTATTCTTTAGTGAATCATATTTATCTTATTTTGAAAGCATAAAAACTATAAAACTAATTTAAATGAGTCAGTGTAGAAGAGTTTAGTTGTTTTTAACTTATTTATTATAGTTTTATTGATGCTCATAATAAATTCAATAAATTGAATAATAACTTCAACCATAACTGTCTCAGATTGTTATTAAAGGTGAACTAATTACTTTATTCTACAAAATAAAAGAAACAGTTTTATTTTTATTTATTTCAAGTGATGCTAAGAGTGAAAATCCATGATTAAAAAAACATCCCAAAGATACACACACTCACACACACGCACGCACACACACACACTCACACACACGCACGCACACACACACTCACACACACGCACGCACACACACACACTCACACACGCACGCACACACACACGCACGCACACTCACACACACACGCACACGCACACACGCACACTCACGCACGCACACGCACACACTCACACACACGCACGCACACACACACACTCACACGCACGCACGCACACACACACTCACACACGCACGCACACACACACGCACGCACACTCACACGCACACGCACACGCACACACACGCACGCACACTCACGCACGCACACTCACACACTCACGCACATGCACGCACACTCACGCACACGCACGCACGCACACTCACACACTCACGCACATGCACGCACGCACACTCACACACTCACGCACACGCACGCACGCACACTCACACACTCACGCACACGCACACTCACACACTCACGCACATGCACGCACACACACGCACGCACACTCACACACACGCACACACTCACGCACACACTCACGCGCACACTCACGCACACTCACGCACACACTCACGCGCGCACACTCACACACACACACGCACGCACACTCACACACACGCACACACTCACGCGCACTCACACACACACTCACGCACACACTCACACACACACACTCACGCACACTCACGCACACTCACACACACACACGCACACACACACACGCACACACACACGCACACACACACGCACGCACACTCACACGCACACTCACACACACACGCACACTCACACGCACACTCACACGCACACTCACACACACACGCACGCACACTCACACGCACACTCACACACACGCACGCACACTCACACACACACACGCACGCACACTCACACACACGCACGCACACTCACGCACACTCACACGCACGCACTCTCACACACACACACGCACACTCACACACACGCACGCACGCACACTCACACACACGCACGCACACTCACGCACACTCACACGCACGCACTCTCACACACACACACGCACACTCACACACACGCACACACGCACGCACACTCACACACACACGCACACTCACACACACACGCACACACTCACGCACGCACACTCACACACACTCACGCACACTCACACACACGCACACACTCACTCACGCACACTCACACACACGCACGCACACACTCACGCACACACACACACGCACGCACACTCACACACACACTCACGCACACACTCACACACACTCACACACACACACTCACGCACACTCACGCACACTCACACACACACACGCACACACACACACGCACACACACACACACGCACACACACACGCACGCACACTCACACACACACGCACGCACACTCACATGCACACTCACACACACGCACGCACACTCACGCACACTCACACGCACGCACTCTCACACACACACACGCACACGCACACACACGCACACTCACACACACGCACGCACACTCACACACACACGCACACTCACACACGCACACACTCACGCACGCACACTCACACACACTCACGCACACTCACACACACGCACACACTCTGAGGAATGAACTGAGGAATGAACTGAGGAGGATCAAGGCGAGGAAGGCCACGGGTCCAGACGGCATCAGCTCAAGGCTCCTCAAAACCTGCGCAGACCAGCTGTGCGGGATAGCGGAGCACATATTCAACTTGAGCTTGAGGCTGAGGAAAGTACCACAGCTATGGAAGACATCCTGCGTGGTACCGGTACCAAAGAACCCGCGGCCCAAGGACCTCAACAGCTACAGGCCGGTGGCGTTGACATCCCACCTGATGAAGACCCTGGAGAGGCTGGTCCTTGCCCATCTCCGCCCTCTGGTGAGTTCATCCCTGGACCCACTTCAGTTCGCCTACCAGTCCGGCATCGGGGTGGATGACGCCGTCATCTTCCTGCTGCAGAGATGCCTCTCTCACCTGGAAAAGGCTGGAAGCACTGTGAGAGTCATGTTCTACGACTTCTCCAGTGTCTTCAACGCCATCCAGCCTTTGCTTCTGAGGGACAAGCTGGAGCAGACCGGGGTGGACCACCACCTCACTGCATGGATCCTGGACTACCTCACCAACCGTCCACAGTATGTGCGGATACGGGAGTGTGAGTCAGATCGGGTGTCCTGCAGCACAGGGGCCCCACAGGGAACCGTTCTAGCTCCATTCCTCTTCTCCATTTACACCTCGGACTTCAAACACAACTCTGCAAACTGCCACCTGCAAAAGTTCTCTGACGACTCTGCAATCGTCGGCCTCATCTCCGCCGATGATGACAGAGAATACAGGGAACTAAACCAGGACTTTTTAGGATGGTGCCAGCGGAACCGCCTCCACATCAACTCCAGCAAGACCAAGGAGCTGGTGGTGGACTTGGTGGACTTCCGCCGGGGTAAACGCCCTCCTCCGACACCGGTGAGCATCCAGGGACTGGACATTGAGGTCGTGAAGTCGTATAAGTACCTGGGTGTTCACTTGAACAATAAACTGGACTGGACTGACCACGCTCACGCTCTTTATAAAAAAGGACAGAGCAGACTCTTTCTGCTGAGGAGACTGAGGTCTTTTGGGGTGCAGGGAGCACTCCTGAAGACCTTCTTCGACTCCGTGGTGGCATCAGCCATCTTCTATGGAGTGGTCTTCTGGAACAGCAGCATCGCGGCAGCTGACAGGAGGAGACTGGACAAACTGGTGAGGAAGGCCAGCAGCGTGCTGGGATGTCCACTGGATACTGTGGAGGTGGTGGGAGACAGGAGGATGATGGCGAAGCTCTCATCCCTGATGAGCCACGCTTCCCACCCCATGCAGGACACTCTGGCAGCTCTGCACAGCTCCTTCAGTCACCGGCTGATTCACCCCCGGTGTCTGAGGGAGAGGTACCGCAAGTCCTTTCTCCCCGCTGCTGTCAGGCTGCACAACAAACTGCTCTCGGTGGACAACTAACACTTGAACACTTGAACACGAACACTTGCACACACTCTGAACACTTTAATTCATTCACCTGGTGCAATATCTCATCTAATCCGTGCAATATCCAATATGTTTAAGTATTTACCTGATCCGCCTGTATATTCTGTATATTCTGTATATTCTGTATATACTGGCATATTTAGTATATCTAATACTCTTCTTACTGTCGTATTTTATTACTGTTCTACTGTTTACTGTTTAGTTTATTATATTACTTGTTTTTTATCTTTATTTTATTACTTGTGAGCAATGCTGCTGTAATCCTGTAATTTCCCCACTGAGGGACTAATAAAGGATTATCTTATCTTATCTTATCTTATCTTATCTTATCTTATCTTATCTTATCTTACTCACTCACGCACACTCACACACACGCACGCACACACTCACGCACATTCACACACACGCACACTCACTCACGCACACTCACACACACGCACACACTCACTCACGCACACTCACACACACGCACACACTCACGCACGCACACTCACACACACGCACGCGCACTCACTCACGCACACATACTCACACACACTCACGCACACTCACACACACGCACACACTCACTCACACACACACGCACACTCACACACGCACGCACACACTCACGCACACACTCACACACACACGCACGCACACTCACACACACGCACACACTCACGCACGCACACTCACACACACACACACACACTCACACACACACACTCACGCACACTCTCACACACACACACACACACTCACGCACACTCACACACACGCACACACTCACGCACGCACACTCACACACACACGCACACTCACACACTCACGCACACACACTCACACACGCACACATCTAAAGTGAACCTCTGTCAGACACAGAACCTCCATGTGAAGAAGTGAACTATGAACCAGAACCAGGACCAGCAGAACTCCATCTGGTCATTTTTAACGTGTTTATTAAGAAATGAATGACGAGGTGTGAAAAGCTTCACCCAAATGTGAATTTATGTAATTGCATACTCTTTAAAATGGTTCTGAACGTTGCATCAGGTGAAGCTTGATAAATATATATATATATAAATACATATATATATATTTATATATATAGACAGAATAAACCCTTCAAAATAAAAGCACGGTGAGAACAGAGAAGGTGAGCATATATACAGGACTCGTTGCTGCTGACTCAGCGGAGGAAGACGTCGTTTAGTTTCAGGACCGTGTGAAGGTTCAGAGGTAGACGGAGAACACGAGCACCACGTTCCTCCAAAGATCTGATCCTCTGCTTTTACTTTGGAAAGGTGACATCCTGTCCCGTTGGACCCTGAGAACTTTCCTGTTGGATGTGATTCTAGAAACCCTCACAAGACCCTGATAGAGACCTGGTTCCTCTTCTTGATCTTAAGTCATGTTTAAATATCTGTGACTTCATGAAACAAGTGCAAATGTTAAGATTATTTAAATGTCTCAGTGTTACATTAAAGTTAGTACCATGAACTTCTATTTCCTGTTGGTTCTGTCGCCCCCTGTGGACTACAGTGGTGGTGTCTCTGAGCACCAGACTCCCTTTAGAAAACCTCTCATTCTACTGCAGCAGGGTCCGACAGTCTGCTCCTCTCAGTCCTGGTTCTGGTTCTCCCGTGCCTCCCTTCCCTCCAGCGGGTCCAGCAACACGTCCTGGGTCTCCAGCAGCGTGTCTCTTCTTGAGGATCTGGTTCTGTCCACGGTGGACCGGTCTCTGCTGGAGGATCTGGTTCTGTCCACGGTGGACCGGTCTCTGCTGGAGGATCTGGTTCTGTCCACGGTGGACCGGTCTCTGCTGGAGGATCTGGGTCTGTCCACGGTGGACCGGTCTCTGCTGGAGGATCTGGGTCTGTCTACGGTGGACCGGTCTCTGCTGGAGGATCTGGGTCTGTCCACGGTGGACCGGTCTCTGCTGGAATCTGAGCTGAAGGAGGTTCTGGTGAACCTGCATGAGTTCATCTGGTTTCACCAGAATCCGACCCGGTGGCTCCGATGACGAGCATCAAGAACAACTCTATAGAAACAGACCATCTTCTCTCTGAGGGTCTCTGTACTGATGGAGGTCTGATAGAGGACCAGGACTACACTGAGACTGGTTCATAGAGGACCAGGACTACACTGAGACTGGTTCATAGAGGATCAGGACTACACTGACACTGGTTCATAGAGGATCAGGACTACACTGAGACTGGTTCATATAGAGGATCAGGACTACACTGGGACTGGTTCATATAGAGGATCAGGACTACACTGAGACTGGTTCATATAGAGGATCAGGACTACACTGAGACTGGTTCATATAGAGGATCAGGACTACACTGGGACTGGTTCATATAGAGGATCAGGACTACACTGAGACTGGTTCATATAGAGGATCAGGACTACACTGGGACTGGTTCATATAGAGGATCAGGACTACACTGAGACTGGTTCATATAGAGGATCAGGTCTACACTGAGACTGGTTCATATAGAGGATCAGGACTACACTGGGACTGGTTCACATAGAGGATCAGGACTACACTGGGACTGGTTCATATAGAGGATCAGGACTACACTGAGACTGGTTCATATAGAGGATCAGGACTACACTGAGACTGGTTCATATAGAGGATCAGGACTACACTGGGACTGGTTCATATAGAGGATCAGGACTACACTGAGACTGGTTCATATAGAGGATCAGGACTACACTGAGACTGGTTACTATAGAGGATCAGGTCTACACTGAGACTGGTTCATATAGAGGATCAGGACTACACTGAGACTGGTTCATATAGAGGATCAGGACTACACTGGGACCGGTTCATATAGAGGATCAGGACTACACTGGGACTGGTTCACATAGAGGATCAGGACTACACTGGGACTGGTTCATATAGAGGATCAGGACTACACTGGGACTGGTTCATATAGAGGATCAGGACTACACTGGGACTGGTTCATATAGAGGATCAGGACTACACTGGGACTGGTTCATATAGAGGATCAGGACTACACTGGGACTGGTTCACATAGAGGATCAGGACTACACTGGGACTGGTTCATATAGAGGATCAGGACTACACTGAGACTAGTTCATATGGAGGATCAGGACTACACTGAGACTGGTTCATATAGAGGATCAGGACTACACTGGGACTGGTTCACATAGAGGATCAGGACTACACTGGGACTGGTTCATATAGAGGATCAGGACTACACTGAGACTAGTTCATATGGAGGATCAGGTCTACACTGAGACTGGTTCATATAGAGGATCAGGACTACACTGAGACTGGTTCATATAGAGGATCAGGACTACACTGAGACTGGTTCATATAGAGGATCAGGACTACACTGAGACTGGTTCATATAGAGGATCAGGACTACACTGAGACTGGTTCATATAGAGGATCAGGACTACACTGAGACTGGTTCATATGGAGGATCTGGACTACACTGGGACTGGTTCATATAGAGGATCAGGACTACACTGAGACTGGTTCATATAGAGGATCAGGACTACACTGAGACTGGTTCATATGGAGGATCAGGACTACACTGGGACTGGTTCATATAGAGGATCAGGACTACACTGAGACTGGTTCATATGGAGGATCAGGACTACACTGAGACTGGTTCATATGGAGGATCAGGACTACACTGGGACTGGTTCATATAGAGGATCAGGACTACACTGAGACTGGTTCATATGGAGGATCAGGACTACACTGGGACTGGTTCATATAGAGGATCAGGACTACACTGAGACTGGTTCATATAGAGGATCAGGACTACACTGGGACTGGTTCATATAGAGGATCAGGACTACACTGGGACTGGTTCATATAGAGGATCAGGACTACACTGGGACTGGTTCATATAGAGGATCAGGACTACACTGGGACTGGTTCATATAGAGGATCAGGACTACACTGGGACTGGTTCATATAGAGGATCAGGACTACACTGGGACTGGTTCATATAGAGGATCAGGACTACACTGGGACTGGTTCATATAGAGGATCAGGACTACACTGGGACTGGTTCATATGGAGGATCAGGACTACACTGGGACTGGTTCATATAGAGGATCAGGACTACACTGGGACCGGTTCATATAGAGGATCAGGACTACACTGAGACCGGTTCATATAGAGGATCAGGACTACACTGGGACTGGTTCATATAGAGGATCAGGACTACACTGGGACTGGTTCATATAGAGGATCAGGACTACACTGAGACTGGTTCATATAGAGGATCAGGACTACACTGAGACTGGTTCATATAGAGGATCAGGACTACACTGGGACTGGTTCACATAGAGGATCAGGACTACACTGGGACTGGTTCATATAGAGGATCAGGACTACACTGGGACTGGTTCATATAGAGGATCAGGACTACACTGGGACTGGTTCATATAGAGGATCAGGACTACACTGAGACTGGTTCATATAGAGGATCAGGACTACACTGAGACTGGTTCATATAAAGGATCAGGACTACACTGGGACTGGTTCACATAGAGGATCAGGACTACACTGGGACTGGTTCATATAGAGGATCAGGACTACACTGGGACTGGTTCATATAGAGGATCAGGACTACACTGAGACTGGTTCATATAGAGGATCAGGACTACACTGAGACTGGTTCATATAGAGGATCAGGACTACACTGGGACTGGTTCACATAGAGGATCAGGACTACACTGGGACTGGTTCATATAGAGGATCAGGACTACACTGAGACTGGTTCATATAGAGGATCAGGACTACACTGAGACTGGTTCATATAGAGGATCAGGACTACACTGGGACTGGTTCACATAGAGGATCAGGACTACACTGGGACTGGTTCATATAGAGGATCAGGACGTTTCTAACTCCTCATATGATAATAACTGTTTTTTGACAAAGCAGAGAAGAAGAAAGGGGCGTTCTTGTATCCAACGAGCCAATCAGAGCAGAGCGATTGAACTTAAACTTGTTGAGTCTGTTCCTGGTTCCCAGTCTCCTCTAAAGCCACCATCAAGCCAACATGTCCACTTGTACGCATTCAGCCATGTAGAATCTGAAGGTCAGATCTGTCATGATCCCCAGAGGACGAACCCTCTTTTACTAAAATAACATCAGAATTCATCAGAATGGTTGTTTTTTGTTTCTAAAAGTAAAGAACCTGAAGAGGAGTTTCAACACATGTAAATCATGTCTCAGTATTCAGAAGTATTATTATATTATTATATTCAGTATTGCTGACGATGACGATGAGGAGGAGAAGAAGAAGAAGAAGACGGTGACTTTAAAACGGATCTTCTGTTCATCAAATAGAAAAACAGAAAGACGTCGTCATAAAGCGTTAAAAGTCTTAAAGTACAAGAAGATAAAAAGTTCAGTGCAAACGGAGAGCAGGTTCTCCTCTGGATCCAGGTTCTTCTCAGGATCCAGGTTCTCCTCTGGATCCAGGTTCTTCTCTGGATCCAGGTTCTTTTCAGGATCCAGGTTCTCCTCTGGATCCAGGTTCTTCTCTGGATCCAGGTTCTTCTCTGGATCCAGGTTCTCCTCAGGATCCAGGTTCTCATCTGGATCCAGGTTCTCCTCTGGATCCAGGTTCTCCTCTGGATCCAGGTTCTCCTCAGGATCCAGGTTCTTCTCAGGATCCAGGTTCTCCTCTGGATCCAGGTTCTCCTCTGGATCCAGGTTCTCCTTAGGTTCCAGGTTCTTCAGAGACCTGATAGAATGTCAGTCATCGTACAAAGTCCCAGTTTAATCTAGACTGCATAAATAATATCGACTGCATTAAATGTTTAAGCCTTTTTAAAGCTATTTGCATGTTTCCCATCATGCATCACTCTTTTT
Source organism: Ophthalmolycus amberensis (assembly GCA_024529925.1). Taxonomy (NCBI): domain Eukaryota; kingdom Metazoa; phylum Chordata; class Actinopteri; order Perciformes; family Zoarcidae; genus Ophthalmolycus; species Ophthalmolycus amberensis. The sequence continues at coordinate 148,145 of JAFEUB010001495.1, read as the reverse complement.
ACTACTTGTTGTTGAATGTTTCCTTTTCCTTTAGAGGAGAACATGCAGATTATGGAGCAATCAATCGGTAATGAAACTTGTTTTTTGCTCAGCTGGTTTAACAGTCAGATGTTTTACAACGGCTGGATGAGGCGCTGTGGGGGGGGGGGGGGGCGGGTGGGCAGGGGGGGGTTTACCTTTGAACTCTGAACTCACTTCAGCTCCTTTCGAGAGAAGAAACGAATCAGACGAGAAAAACACTCAGATGTAAAAAGTAGCAGAATGTTTTCTACTCCGGTTGTGAGCACACCCTGACCCCGATGACATCACTCTCACATCAGCCAATGGCTGATCAGATGACCTCAGACGTCCATTTTCTAGCACTCGGCGGCGCCGCCGTCCTCGGCGGGTCGGACTCCGTTCGTCTGAACATCTAGACGGCGATCGTCCTCCGCCACGCTGTGGAGACGGAGACACGGGAAGATAAGGTGGGTCGAGGTGTAGAGGTGTAGAGGGGTGGAGGTGTAGAGGGGTGGTGGTGTAGAGGTGTGGAGGTGTAGAGGGGTCGAGGTGTAGAGGTGTGGAGGTGTAGAGGGGTGGAGGGGTGGAGGTGTAGAGGTGTGGAGGTGTAGAGGGGTGGAGGTGTAGAGGGGTCGAGGTGTAGAGGTGTGGAGGTGTAGAGGGGTGGAGGGGTGGAGGTGTAGAGGTGTGGAGGTGTAGAGGGGTGGAGGTGTAGAGGGGTGGAGGGATGGAGGTGTAGAGGGGTGGACGGGTGGAGGTGTAGAGGGGTGGAGGGATGGAGGTGTAGAGGTGTGGAGGTGTAGAGGGGTGGAGGGATGGAGGTGTAGAGGTGTGGAGGTGTAGAGGGGTGGAGGGGTGGAGGTGTAGAGGTGTGGAGGTGTAGAGGTGTGGAGGTGTAGAGGGGTCGAGGTGTAGAGGTGTGGAGGTGTAGAGGGGTGGAGGGGTGGAGGTGTAGAGGTGTGGAGGTGTAGAGGGGTGGAGGTGTAGAGGGGTGGAGGGATGGAGGTGTAGAGGGGTGGACGGGTGGAGGTGTAGAGGGGTGGAGGGATGGAGGTGTAGAGGGGTGGACGGGTGGAGGTGTAGAGGGGTGGAGGGATGGAGGTGTAGAGGGGTGGAGGTGTAGAGGGGTGGAGGGATGGAGGTGTAGAGGGGTGGAGGGATGGAGGGGTGGAGGTATGGAGGTGTAGAGGGGTGGAGGGGTGGAGGTGTAGAGGTGTGGAGGTGTAGAGGGGTGGAGGTGTAGAGGGGTGGAGGTGTAGAGGGGTGGAGGTGTAGAGGGGTGGAGGGGTGGAGGTGTAGAGGTGTGGAGGTGTGGAGGTGTAGAGGGGTGGAGGGGTGGAGGTGTGGAGGTGTAGAGGGGTGGAGGGGTGGAGGTGTAGAGGTGTGGAGGTGTAGAGGGGTGGAGGTGTAGAGGGGTGGAGGGGTGGAGGTGTGGAGGTGTAGAGGGGTGGAGGGGTGGAGGTGTAGAGGTGTGGAGGTGTAGAGGGGTGGAGGTGTAGAGGGGTGGAGGTGTAGAGGGGTGGAGGGGTGGAGGTGTAGAGGTGTGGAGGTGTAGAGGGGTGGAGGTGTAGAGGTGTGGAGGTGTGGAGGTGTAGAGGGGTGGAGGTGTAGAGGGGTGGAGGGGTGGAGGTGTGGAGGTGTAGAGGGGTGGAGGGGTGGAGGTGTAGAGGTGTGGAGGTGTAGAGGGGTGGAGGTGTAGAGGGGTGGAGGGATGGAGGTGTAGAGGGGTGGACGGGTGGAGGTGTAGAGGGGTGGACGGGTGGAGGTGTAGAGGGGTGGAGGTGTAGAGGGGTGGAGGGATGGAGGTGTAGAGGGGTGGACGGGTGGAGGTGTAGAGGGGTGGAGGTGTCGTGTTCCAAACCTGTCGATGCAGCCGTTACTGAGCGAATCCTTCTCGGTCAGGGAGCTGCAGGACCTCCTCTCCTGCCAGGAGCCTCCTCGGGGCTCCCTGCCGGTCTCAGAGCTCCTCCTTCTCCGGGCCACGACGGGTCCCGGTCCGGACCCCCGTCTCTCTGGACCGAGCTTTGGACCCGGTCCCTCCAGATCTCGGCCTGAGTCGCTGCTGGTGCGCCTCCCGTTCAGGCTGTCGAAGGACGAGACGTGGCTCATCTGAACGTCTGGCTCGTCTGGAGGATCACAGAGAAACAAGACATGAGACCAGAACCTCCACAGAGTCCCTGATCCTCCTGCAGACAATCCAACGAGAGACCAGAACCTCCACAGAGTCCCTGATCCTCCTGCAGACAATCCAACGAGAGACCAGAACCTCCACAGAGTCCCTGATCCTCTGGGACTATTGCTTCATTGATCTTTAAAAGGTAAATACTAGTGCTGGGCAATTAACACGTTATTATCGCTGTAGTGGCCATTTGTCGGCTAAATCAAACTTAAACAAATAATAATCAAATGCCACTGATGCACCGTGGTCGGTATCCTTACGCAACCAGAAGAGAGTAAAATGTCCAAGCATGATTCCATTTTTGTGTATTTATTAAATAAAGCAAATAAAACAAGCAAACAAACTCCTGTCGTGCTGTCTCTCCTGTCCTGTGCAGTGCAATGCTGCTGTGTAGCTGGTAAAAACTATACGCCCACCCCGGTGCATGCTGGTCCTATCTTTCTCCTCGTTTAAATAGCAACAGGTGCCCACAGTAATTACCCAAAAAATAATATAACTAAACAAATTACTATTAAAGAGAAAAAGAATCTTAATATATGAAACATCTACAATAATTAAACAATAAGATAAGATAAGATAAGATAAGATAAGATAATCCTTTATTAGTCCCTCAGTGGGGAAATTACAGGATTACAGCAGCACTGCTCACAAGTAATAAATATCAAGATAAAAATCAAGTAATATAATAAACTAAACAGTAAACAGTAGAACAGTAATAAAATAAGACAGTAAGAAGAGTATTAGATATACTAAATATGCCAGTATATACAGAATATACAGAATATACAGAATATACAGGCGGATCAGGTAAATACTTAAACGTATTGGATATTGCACGGATTAGATAAGGTATTGCACCAGGTGAATGAATTAAAGTGTTCAGAGTGTGCAAAGTGTTCAGAGTGTGCAAAGTGTTCAGTGTGTGCAAAGTGTTCGTGTTCAAGTGTTCAAGTGTTAGTGGTCCACCGAGAGCAGTTTGTTGTGCAGCCTGACAGCAGCGGGGAGAAAGGACTTGCGGTACCTCTCCCTCAGACACCGGGGGTGAATCAGCCGGTGACTGAAGGAGCTGTGCAGAGCTGCCAGAGTGTCCTGCATGGGGTGGGAAGCGTGGCTCATCAGGGATGAGAGCTTCGCCATCATCCTCCTGTCTCCCACCACCTCCACAGTATCCAGTGGACATCCCAGCACGCTGCTGGCCTTCCTCACCAGTTTGTCCAGTCTCCTCCTGTCAGCTGCCGCGATGCTGCTGTTCCAGAAGACCACTCCATAGAAGATGGCTGATGCCACCACGGAGTCGAAGAAGGTCTTCAGGAGTGCTCCCTGCACCCCAAAAGACCTCAGTCTCCTCAGCAGAAAGAGTCTGCTCTGTCCTTTTTTATAAAGAGCGTGAGCGTGGTCAGTCCAGTCCAGTTTATTGTTCAAGTGAACACCCAGGTACTTATACGACTTCACGACCTCAATGTCCAGTCCCTGGATGCTCACCGGTGTCGGAGGAGGGCGTTTACCCCGGCGGAAGTCCACCACCAGCTCCTTGGTCTTGCTGGAGTTGATGTGGAGGCGGTTCCGCTGGCACCATCCTAAAAAGTCCTGGTTTAGTTCCCTGTATTCTCTGTCATCATCGGCGGAGATGAGGCCGACAATTGCAGAGTCGTCAGAGAACTTTTGCAGGTGGCAGTTTGCAGAGTTATGTTTGAAGTCCGAGGTGTAAATGGAGAAGAGGAATGGAGCTAGAACGGTTCCCTGTGGGGCCCCTGTGCTGCAGGACACCCGATCTGACTCACACTCCCGTATCCGCACATACTGTGGACGGTTGGTGAGGTAGTCCAGGATCCATGCAGTGAGGTGGTGGTCCACCCCGGTCTGCTCCAGCTTGTCCCTCAGAAGCAAAGGCTGGATGGTGTTGAAGGCACTGGAGAAGTCGTAGAACATGACTCTCACAGTGCTTCCAGCCTTTTCCAGGTGAGAGAGGCATCTCTGCAGCAGGAAGATGACGGCGTCATCCACCCCGATGCCGGACTGGTAGGCGAACTGAAGTGGGTCCAGGGATGAACTCACCAGAGGGCGGAGATGGGCAAGGACCAGCCTCTCCAGGGTCTTCATCAGGTGGGATGTCAACGCCACCGGCCTGTAGCTGTTGAGGTCCTTGGGCCGCGGGTTCTTTGGTACCGGTACCACGCAGGATGTCTTCCATAGCTGTGGTACTTTCCCCAGCCTCAAGCTCAAGTTGAATATGTGCTCCGCTATCCCGCACAGCTGGTCTGCGCAGGATTTGAGGAGCCTTGAGCTGATGCCGTCTGGACCCGTGGCCTTCCTCGCCTTGATCCTCCTCAGTTCATTCCTCACTTGGTTGAGGGACACTCTGGGGGGTGGGGTGCTGTGTGTTGGAGTGGGGGTGGGTTGCTGGTCGTAGGGTGCTGGGTGTGAGAGGTGTGGAGGGGAGCCGAGTGCTGTGGGAAGGGGGTAATGATCCACAGTGGATGCAGATGATGGGGGTTGCAGCAGCAGGGAGGTCTGGGTGGGGGGAGGGGTGGATGGCTGGTCAAATCTGTTAAAAAATAAGTTCAGCTCATTCACCCACTTTTGGTCCCCCTCAGGCTGTTGGTTGGGCCCCTTGAACCCAGAAATCGCCTTGAGGCCCTTCCAGACCCCGGCGGTGTTATTCTGCTGCAGCTGGTCCTCCATCTTCATCCTGTAGACATCTTTCCCCTCCCTGATCTTCATCCTCAGCTCCCTCTGCACAGTCCTCAGCTCCTCTTTGTTGCCAGATCTAAAAACCCTCTTCTTCTCCTTGAGGAGGGCCTTTATCTCCGGAGAGATCCAGGGTTTGCCATTTGAGAAACACCGTACAGTCCTGGTGGGTACGGTGTTCTCAACACAGAAGTTAATATAGTCCGTGATGCAGTCGGTGAGACCGTCGATGTCTTCCCCATGGGCATCACTAAATACCTCCCACACAGTTGTCTCAAAACAGTCCTTCAGAGCCTCCTCGGCTCCATCGGTCCATCGTCTAACTGTGCGGGTCACAGCTGGCTGCTTCTGTGCAAGAGTTGTGTACACAGGCAGGAGGTGCACCAGGTTGTGGTCAGATCTGCCCAGGGGAGGGAGAGGTGATGATATGTATGCCTCCTTGGTGTTGGCATAAAGAAGGTCCAGTGTTTTATTGTCTCTGGTGTGGCATTTGACATACTGGGTGAATGTGGGCAGAGTGGAGGATGGAGGGGCATGATTAAAGTCCCCAGAGAGAAGGAGGAGGGCATTGGGGTGTTGTGTCAACAGCCTGCTTGTCGCCGAGTGGATGACGTCACAGGCCGCTTCCGCGTCAGCAGAGGGGGGGATATACGCAGCCACCATAATAACGTGCGAAAATTCCCTAGGCAGATAGTGTGGCCTCATGCTAACCGCTAACAGTTCAATGTCCGCTGTGCAGGTCTGCTCCTTAACAGTGATGTGCCCAGAGTTACACCATCTATCATTAACAAACACTGCCAGGCCTCCTCCCTTCCTCTTACCGCTCTCCGTTGTCCTGTCCGCCCGTATGATGCGGAACCCGTCTAGAGTAGCGTGCGTGTCCGGATTTAGCTCGGTTAGCCACGTCTCCGTAAACACCATGAGGCTAGACTCCCGGTATTCCCTCTGATGGCGAGTTAGCGCCGCTAGCTCGTCCATCTTGTTGGGCAGAGACCTCACGTTTCCCATGATGATGGAGGGGAGGACGGGTGTGTAGCGTCTTCTCCTGGCGCGACGTTCCGCGCCCGCACGGCATCCCCGTTTCTTCCTCCTCAGCTCGCGGGGAACAGCGGGTCTCTCGTCAGGTAGCACCGCCGTGTCCCGGAATGCTAACAGCTGGTCCCTAGCGTAAACAACTAACGTTAGTCCATGGCTGCACGCTGGATCCCCAGACACGGAGGTGCAAATTGCAATAAACAGCAGATAGACCACGACAAGCTCGACGTGTCTAGCTGCCATAATGCACCGATTAAGAACGGTAGCTAAAAAGAAGCGAAAAAAGTAACATAATATAAGAAAGCTAAGTAGTGAGCAGGAGCTACTGTAAAAAGCAGCCACTCGTGCGGCGCCGGAAGTACAAAAAGACTTATACTACTTATAAATGACATAACAAACTGCAATATCAAATAAATAGCTCCAACATTCCGGCCCCTAATTGTGCATAATATCACAATTATTATTCTCAAACGAGCTATTCCTACAATAAACATGACCTAAAGTTAATCTTCTTCTTGACACCTACAACAAAAAGAAAGATTAGAGCGAGAGAGAGAAAATAGAGGTCGAGAAAACATCAGTCCATGATGTTTAGTCTGCTGCTTCCAAAAGCAGACAGAGCTTCGTCACCGGCCTCTCCAGAATGCTGGTCCTGGTTTGAAGTCGCACAGACCGCACCAGCCCCTTTGTATCTGGTCTTGCCTCCAAAACTTTTCCCATCATCCAAGACCCTCTTGGAGCTGTGGAGTCCGCAACAAGGACAATGTCTCCAGTAGTGAGGCTTCTTCTTGGCCTTGTCCACTTTTGTCTCTCTTGCATCATAGGCAGGTACTCAGAGATCCATCTCTTCCAGAAGAGTTCAGCCATGTACTGTACTTGCTTCCACCTTTTCTTGATGTATAGATCACTTTGAATGAATAGTCCTGGTGGCATGATTGGTTTGCCCTTTAACATTAGAATGTGGTTTGGTGTGAGAGCTTCAAGGTCATCTGGGTCATCTGAGACTTTTGTGATGGGTCTGTCATTTAGAATTGCTTCAACCTCACAGAAAATAGTCTGGAGCCCTTAATCGTCCAGAATTTGCTGTTGCAGAACTGAGGTGAGAACACCTTTCACTGAACGAATCAGGCGCTCCCAGATGCCGCCTTGATGGGAAGCTGCTGGGGTGTTAAAGTTCCATTTTATGCCATCCTGGACCAAAGCCCTTTGAATTTTGTCATGATTCAGAACAGCCAGACTTTCCTTCAGCTCCCGGTTGGCTCCAACAAAGTTTGTGCCATTATCCGACCTGATAGTGGAGACTGCACCTCGTCTACAGATGAACCTTCGTACTGCATTTATACAGGAGTCTGTGTCTAGTGTATATGCCACTTCCAAATGCACAGCACGACTGGTTAGACAGGTGAAAAGCACTCCATATCTCTTCAGAAGACTTCTTCCTCTTTTAACATTGATGGGCCCAAAATAGTCAACTCCAACATTTGTAAAAGGAGCTTTATCAGGCAACACTCTCTCCTCCGGCAAGTCTGCCATCTTCTGTTCACCAAGCTTTCCTCTGTTGCGTCTACAAACAACACAGTCAGATATAACTTTCCTGGCAGCGGAGTTTGCATTGATGATCCAGTACTTTTGCCGTGACCTTGACAGCATGTGATTTCTTCCAGCATGTCCCAGCTGATGATGGATATGCCGCAAAATCAGCGTGGATACATGCAGGTCTTTGGCCAAAATAACTGGATGCTTGGATTCTGCTGGCAGTGCTGCTTTACTCAGCCGACCACCAACTCTGAGGATTTCATCATCCATTACTGGGTCTAGTTTGTACAGCGGACTTTCTTTGTGGATGTTTTTAAAGCATCCTTTCAGTGAAGCAATTTCAGCTTTGAACTTGTGTCGTTGTACATATTGAATGATTGACTGCTCTGCCTTAGCAAGATCTTCAGGTGTTATTCTTTGTCCTTTGAGTGTGGCTTTAAAGCTTTGAACTTTTCTTTCCACTTCATGCTCCTGATTCTTCAGATCGTCCTTTCTGAGGCCTGCAGAAGCACAAAACTCCTTTCTCTTCTGTCCCAATAACAAGAGACGTTCCTTGACCTTCAGAAACCAAGCCACAGATGTTTTTAGTCTAGTCCAAGATGAAAAATAGTAGATCAGGTGGTTGGTGGCATTTTCCAAATCCTTGATGATGGCATTTACCATTAAGTCCCTTTTGACCTCTGGGTCATCTGCAGAAATCACATCAAGATTCCCATCAAGTTTAGGCCACTCCTTCTTTGACTGATAGAGAAACTCAGGTCCATTTATCCATCTCCTGCCTTTCAGGAAATCCTCAGCTCTCATTCCTCTTGATGCTTCATCTGCTGGATTATCCTTGGAACCCACATATCTCCACTGATCTACATCTGCTGCTTCTCTGATGAAAGAGGTTCTGTTTGCCACAAAAGTGTGGAATCGTCTGGTTTCACTAGAGATATACTTAAGGACTGTTGTGCTGTCCGTCCAGAAGACTGACTTCTCCAGCTTGAGTTGCAACTCCTTCCGAAGCATTTTATCCACACGAACTGCAAGAACTGCGGCTGTGAGTTCCAGTCGAGGAATTGTGGTCTGCTTTAGTGGGGCAACTCTGGCCTTTCCCAAGAGAAATGCAACATGTACTTTATCATCAGTTTCCAATCTCACGTAAGACACAGTTCCATAGCCAACTTGACTGGCATCAGAAAAGTGGTGAAGTTGTGCTGTAGCAGGTTCTCCAAAGTCTCTGGGCTTAATACAGCGGTCCACTTTGAACTCAGACATCCTTTGCAGGTCCTCAAGCCAATTAGACCATTGTTCAGCGAAAGAGTGGGGAATAGCGTCATCCCAACCAAAGTTTCTCCTACAAAGCTCCTGCAGTAACAGCTTGGCTGGCATGCTGAATGGGGCTAGAAATCCCAAAGGGTCATAAAGTGAGCTGACCACTGACAAAATGCCTCTTCTGGTGTTTGGCTGTTGTTGTAGTGATGTCCTGAACTTGAACTTGTCAGTTTCAATGCACCACTCTAGTCCTAGTGCTCGCTCCATTGGAAGTTGGTCTGTATCCAAATCCAGTTCCACCATTTATTTTGGTCTTTTGTCCTCAGCGATTGACAGCAGCACTGTGCGGCTGTTGCTGATCCATCTTGAAAGATTGAATCCTCCTTTATGACAGAGAGCATTCAAATCTTTGATCATTTGCAGTGCCCCCTCCTCTGACGCCATGGATTTCAGGCAGTCATCCACATAAAAATTATGTTTGACTGTATTTGTCACTTCTGGAGGGAAATGTTGGACATTATCATCTGCAGTTCTCCTCAAAGCATAATTTGCACAACTTGGTGAGGATACAGCTCCAAACAGATGTACTTTCATCAGATACTCCAGTGGCAACTGCGCAGTGTCACCATCAGACCACCAGAGGAAGCGGAGAAAGTTGATGTGCTTTTCTGAGACATGAACTTGATGAAACATGGCTTGGATGTCGGCCATTACTGCAACGGGCTCTTGCCTAAATCGGACGAGGACTCCAATAAGAGTGTTAGTGAGATCAGGTCCCTGCAAGAGCTGGCAGTTCAGTGATGTCCCTTTAAAAGTTGCTCCACAATCAAAAACAACTCTTAGTTTGCCTTTTCTGGGATGATAGACTCCATGATGAGGGATATACCACACCTTTCCATCACTTTGTTCGAGTTGATCAGCAGGTACCATCTCAGCATATCCTTGAGTTATCATGTTGTTTAGGAATGCGGTATATTCCTCCTTAAATGGAACATTCTTGACAAATTTTCTTTTCAGGCTTCAGAGGCGCTGTTCTGCAACACAGCGATTGTTAGGCAAGACAGAATTTTCCTGTCTGAAAGGTAAGTCAATACAGTAATGGTCTCCAGTTAATACTGTTGTGTTGCTCATAACATTCATGAACTTGATGTCTTCTCTGGACATTTCAATCTGCTCCTCTGATGATCTCTCATTAAAGTCATGGTTATACTGTTTAACCAGCATTCCTTGCAGATGTTCCACAGAGATTCGGTTGGCTGTTACAGCAGGGCAGCCACTCTTACTTCTACTGCTTCCGCCGCGAAGTGGACCATTAATGACCCAACCAACTCTGGTTCTGACCGCATAAGGCCCTTCATCCTGGCTGTTTATCAGCTCCCAAGGCTCCATCACTTTTGGAGCATCAGTTCCAATTAGTAGCTCAACACCTGCGTCAATGTCGTGGAGCTTAACATCCTTGAGGTAAGACCATTGATCAAGATCCTCCTCTCGGGGGACGTTGAGTGCAGAAACAGGCATGCTCTTTTGAGTTAAAACATCAGGTAACTCAATGAAATCGTTTGTGCTCATACCAGACACTTCAAGGCCTGACAGAATATGTGCATTTACGATCTTCTTTTGATTCATTGTTCTCAGCAGAATACTAGTCTTTTTACCCTTCAAGTTCAGTTTTCTTGCCAAGTCCTCTGTACAGAATGTGCCGGAACTCCCTGGATCCAAGAAGGCATATGTCTGCACCGTTTTGTTACCTCTCTGGCTCTTGACTTTGACTGCGACAATAGAAAAGATGGAATTATCTTCATAACCAGCCCCAATATGGCCGCAGGTTTGAGACATGGTGGTTGAGACACTTGGAGGGCTCACAGACTGTTGGGCTTGTTGAAAGGTTGCTCTTTTGTCTTGCCACTCTATGTGAAGGACTCCTGGGTGCTTTTGGTGACACACATTGCAATCCAAGCGACTCCTGCAGTCTTTGCTTGTGTGGCCTACTTTCAGGCAACCAAAACAAATACCCTGTTCTTTGATAAAGTTTATTTTATCACGATGTCCTTTCACTTTAAACTGTGAGCATTTATCCAATGAGTGACAACTTTGTGTACAAAACAGACAGTTGTGAAGAGAGGAAGACTTGTTTTTGTTTCCTGTGTACTGAGTGATGACTCCTTCTTTCACTGCAGTAACGTTGGTGGCAAAGCTGCTTCCCTTTTTCCTTTGCTTCAAGTAACTAACGTTGGGGACCTTCAAGTTGGTAGGTTGTGAGTCCTGAATGTTGCCAAAAAGTGGATCTGAGGCAATTCTGACTTGTTTTTCAATGAAAGCAACAAGATCCTTAAACAGTGCTCTCCGGCCACTTCGCTCTTGCAGATCACAAGCAACATTTCTCCACCGTTCCCTTAACTTATAAGGAAGTTTCAAGATGATGCTCCTCATATTAGATGGTAGGTCCAGTTCCTTCATATGCATCATTTGCTCCGTTAGATTTGAGCATCCTCGAAGAAACAGGGAAAATGATTGCAATGCTTTAAGATCTTCACTTTTAACAGGCGTCCAGCTGAGAAGCTTTTCCATATACGTAGATGCAATTTTGTACTCATTTCCAAAGTGCTCTGCGAGAAGACTTTTGGCTCTGTGGTATCCCTGATCTGAAGGTAGATGTTGACAACTGCACACCAAGTCTCTTGGCTGCCCCCTGGTGTATTGTTCGAGAAAGTGCAAACAGTCACTCCAATTAGTTGTCTTCTCCTCCACTCCATTTTCAAAAGCTCTGATAAAAGACCTGTACTGAAGAGGGTCTCCATCAAACACAGGAATGTTTCTTACAGGCAGGACAGAGCACAGATTTTGCTGGACCAGCAGAGCAGCGATGTCATTTTGTCTTTGCATCACATTTACAATGTCATTCTGATGGGGTTGAGGTTGCACAAGTCCTGCTTGATTTTCATTCACAGTTTGTGTCGCTTGAACTGGAGCATCAGTCTTTACTAGCATCTCATCAATTTGTGTTTTTGACCTTTGTTTAGGCCTAACAACCTGTGGTTGCATTATGGGATCAGACACAGAAATAACATCCATTTCAACAGGAACAAAGGTGTAGGCATGGGGATTTAATAGTCTTGCTTCTTTGAACTTGTTCCTTTCAACATAAGAGTTCATTCCGTCTGAACATTTTGAGCCACGCTGGGATGAATTTATTTCCAAGACATGAAGCTTTGCATTTGTAGCTGCCAATTCCGTTTCAAGTTCCAATTGTTCCTTTTCTTTCTTCAACTTTTCCTTTTCCCTCTCCAACTTTTCCTTTTCCCTCTCCAACTTTTCCTCCTGAGCTTCTATTAGATGTTTCCTTTTTAGAGCAGCAACACGCTCCATCAGAGCTGCCTTGTCAGCCTCAGCTCTAATGCGTGCAGATGATGTTGATGAAATCCGTGATAGCTGGGAATGTGTCTTTACAGAGGTCATCTTTACACTTAACACATTAGAAGCACTATCCTCAGGGTTTATTTCATCTGCAACACTTTGGTGGTCGAGAGAATCTTTATTTGGCTGCACATATGGGTAACCCATTTCAGACAGCCAGCCTTTTACCCTTTCAGTGAGGTCATAGAACATTGTCATTTTTTCTTTGAAGTACAGATTTTGCCTTGTAACTTCATCTTGAGGTAAAGGTAAGCTCACAAAAGATGTATGCATGTCATTTGCATCTTGGTAACATTTGATGAATGTAAAAAGCTCAGCATTCACTGAATTTACATTTGTATTGGAAGTCATTAAGTCATTTATGTTTCTCAAACACTTTTTGGCTTGTTTGCATTGTGCGGTCCTCTTTTGCTGGTACATTTCCGTGTAGAGCTCCAAGCCTTTAGGAGTCATTTTAATGCCTCTTCTTGCTGCCGGCATTTCAACATCCTTCGCCTGAACGTCAGACATTTTGAACACTTCTTCCAAACTGCTTGTCACACATCAATCAAATCCGTCGGACGTGAATGCAGGTAAAGTGCAGCAAAAAACAGCAAAGGTGCTTACAGGCCGCTCCTCCAATTCGCCACACACACACACACTGAAGTCGGGCTTTTTAATGAATGAAAGCCGCCGATAGTGGTGCGCGGGTGTTGCGTAATGTTCATTTGTAGCGATTCAACGCAGTCAGGTTTAAACATCCAGAAGCACGTACATCACTGTGAATACAGACTTTTAAACTCCACTCGTTTCACCGTCTTCCTATACGGCAGTCGTATCACGTACCAGTTTCTTCTGAGATGTTTCAGCGCTGTGTTGATCTGGTCCAAAGCAGTTGTCCCGCTGACATTGAATCCAAGAGTGATGAATGAAACAATCCTCTTTGATCATCCATACAAAATCCAAAAACGATCCAACCAGTTGTGGCTTTGGTGGGATCGGTCCTTTGAGTCCAAGAGCTAAGTTTTTACTTTTAGTCCAAGGGCGTAGTTTTTACTTTATGTAGTGGCCATTTGTCGGCTAAATCAAACTTAAACAAATAATAATCAAACGCCACTGATGCACCGTGGTCGGTATCCTTACGCAGCCAGAAGAGAGTAAAATGTCCAAGCATGATTCCATTTTTGTGTATTTATTAAATAAAGCAAATAAAACAAGCAAACAAACTCCTGTCGTGCTGTCTCTCCTGTCCTGTGCAGTGCAATGCTGCTGTGTAGCTGGTAAAAACTATACGCCCACCCCGGTGCATGCTGGTCCTATCTTTCTCCTCGTTTAAATAGCAACAGGTGCCCACAGTAATTACCCAAAAAATAATATAACTAAACAAATTACTATTAAAGAGAAAAAGAATCTTAATATATGAAACATCTACAATAATTAAACAATACTACTTATAAATGACATAACAAACTGCAATATCAAATAAATAGCTCCAACAATCGCGTTAACGCATTCATTAATTAACGCCGACAATTATATTACACCATATATATATATTAGGGGTGTAACGGTTCAGAGAAATGTACTTGATTTTAAAATATATTTATTCATTACAACTAACATCATAAAGTTATTCTTTGACTTTGAACAATGATGGAACTATACCTGAGTGACCCATCTTCTGGGGTGTCTTCTTAGCAACACATAAGCATAAAAAACAAAAACTGCTCCTTAATGTTATGTAGTATTGTTACTTACATCTTGCAAAAGAGATTTTTAATCTCAATGGGACTACCTGGTTAAATAAAGGTTTGTTCGGTTCGTCATGCGTACCGAACCGTGAGCCTCGGTTCAATACGAATACGCGTATCGTTACACCCCTAATATTTATAATATATTATATTACGTTAACGCAGTTTATTTTTTATTAAGCGGACATGCGCGCGATCGTCTCGTTACAGGATCGTGACAAGCGATGAACAGCTGTTTGTGTGGCGTCTATTCCGTCTCTTCCTGTTTCCTTCACCTACATTCCCCTGGGTCCTAAGGCCCTCCAGTACAGCTTCTTATCACCCTCAAATACCACACATATTACGGTAATCAGCGTTATTATGTGTCTGACCTAAATACCAAAGAAAGCAAAAAATAAATTATTCATTTAAATTATTGTTTTCAAAGTGTTTTGTTTGTAATATGTATAATAAGCATCATTTAGTATCACTACTGAGAATTTAACAACATAAAAACATGACGTAGATAGGTTTGCAGTTTTCAAGAAGTATATTTAAATATCATCTCTTACACACATGAAGATGAAGTTGTGAACACCGGCTGAATATCTATGATCAGAATCATTATAACTGTGTTATAACTGCTGCTGTGTATTTTATACCTGGGCCTTCACTGTTGTCCTGCAGCTGAAATACCACCTTATAACCACATGATGGCGCCACAGTTATCAGTTTCTGAGGCTGTAACTATCTACGTATTACATGTACGTACCTATGTACGTATTAAATGTACGTAACGTTCGGTACGAAACTTGCGATACGTTTGAATAGTACTAGAGCATCTGGAAAAGCTTATATTCAGGAAAATATCATCTTTTCTGCGCTCATGGAGGACAGTGGTTCTCAGCTGGTCTCAGACGGTCTCAGTCCACCAGACGAGGTCCGTGATGAACTGGTCTCACAGTGTGAGAGGAGCAGGTCGCCCTCTTCTGGACACACACTGACACTGCAGCTCAGAGGCTTCCTAAGTCCTTTCCTAACCACTTCTCCTTGACCTCTATAAGGAAAACGTTCTTCGTGGCACTAGACGACGTCATGGTGACGTGACGGTGGATGTTTGCTGATGTGGTGAAACTACAAATGATCTGAGGAAGGACTACAAACATGGACGTCTCCTTCATTCGGCCGCTGAGAGAAGGAGAGACGCCTCAGTCCTTCCTTCCTTCTGTCCCACGTTAAGAGTTATATTTATTCATGTTGTTTAAGACACTTTGTTTTATTTACTTGTGATTCCTGATTTGTTTATTTTACATATTTGTTCCATGTTTGAAATAAATACATTTGAATACATTTTATGAAAATAAAGGTTAGCTTTAAATGTTGCCGCCGCAAGGAATTGTGGGACGGCATTTTATGTCCTTTCCTTTGGTAAAGGATGGTCCAGTGTCTCCTCTGCTAAAGGAGATAAGGAAAGGAAGCATTGAAGCTCCCTTTCCTGAGAGAAAAGACCAGCGTCTCAGCGGGAGACCAGATCCATCATGTGACCCTCAGAGACCAGATCCATCATGGGACCCTCAGAGACCAGACCCATCATGGGACCCTCAGAGACCAGATCCATCATGTGACCCTCAGAGACCAGATCCATCATGGGACCCTCAGAGACCAGACCCATCATGGGACCCTCAGAGACCAGATCCATCATGTGAGCCTCAGAGACCAGATCCATCATGTGATCCTCAGAGACCAGATCCATCATGGGACCCTCCGAGACCAGATCCATCATGTGATCCTCAGAGACCAGATCCATCATGGGACCCTCAGAGACCAGATCCATCATGTGATCCTCAGAGACCAGATCCATCATGTGATCCTCAGAGACCAGCTCCATCATGGGACCCTCAGAGACCAGATCCATCATGGGACCCTCAGAGACCAGATCCATCATGTGATCCTCAGAGACCAGATCCATCATGTGATCCTCAGAGACCAGATCCATCATGTGATCCTCAGAGACCAGATCCATCATGTGATCCTCAGAGACCAGATCCATCATGTGATCCTCAGAGACCAGATCCATCATGGGACCCTCAGAGACCAGATCCATCATGTGATCCTCAGAGACCAGATCCATCATGTGATCCTCAGAGACCAGATCCATCATGTGATCCTCAGAGACCAGATCCATCATGGGACCCTCAGAGACCAGATCCATCATGTGATCCTCAGAGACCAGATCCATCATGTGATCCTCAGAGACCAGATCCATCATGGGACCCTCAGAGACCAGATCCATCATGTGATCCTCAGAGACCAGATCCATCATGGGACCCTCAGAGACCAGATCCATCATGTGATCCTCAGAGACCAGATCCATCATGTGATCCTCAGAGACCAGATCCATCATGGGACCCTCAGAGACCAGATCCATCATGTGATTGTGAAGGATTTCAGTATTAGAAGCGTTATTAGTAGGATTTAATAACCCCCCTAGTGGTGAGTAGAAGTGTCACAATCATAAAAAGTCACAATATGTTTACTTATGGAATGTATTATGTTTACAATATTCTTACGTATAGAGGATATTATATGTTACAGTATTTTACTCATTGAATGTATTAAACCATAGAAGTATAGCCACTAAAGGTATTAAAACACTATGAATAGTTTTGAGGGTCAGAAAGAGATCATTGTGAGTGAGGCTTCACAGAGATGCAGCAGAGAGCAGAGGGACGGACAACTGACCAGCAGGTCACAGAGAGGAGGAGTTCAGGATGTTTGCCAGAAAGGTTCTGGTTCTCTCGTGTCCCCCTTCCCTCCAGCGGGTCCATCAGTCTGGAGGATGTTTTACTTGTAACAGAGTATTTTAGATCCGTTACCTCCAGAACCAGGTTCTCCCGCCTTGTTGCGTCTTCGTCTCAGGATCACCTCCAGCTCGCTGTCCTTCTTCTTCACCGACGGAGACGGCCCCGCCTCCTGAGAGCCTCGGCTGGGGCTCCTGTTCACCATCTCCTGGAGAACACGAGCGTCACTGCAGCAGCATTTAACCTGTCAATCAGCGTGTAGCCCCGCCCTAAAGCATCCCCTGCTTTATGGTCTGTGTGACTCTAAATGGACCATAATGTACTAAATGAACATCATGCTGTATTGAAGAAGACTTGAAACTAGAGATTGAGACCATAAACTCATGTTTACAATGTTTACTGAGGTAATAAATCAAGAGAGAAGTAGAGTCATTTTCTCATAGACTTCTATACAACCAGAGGAGTCGCCCCCTGGTGGACACTAGAGAGAATGCCGCGTTACCAGGATGCCCTTCAGCTCCTCCATGGCGCTCTCCTGTGGTTTCTCCTCACAGACTGGAGGCGGCTGGAAAGAAAAAACAAACAAATTATTTTTACTTTGACACAAGAGTTCAATCATGTGACTAATGCTACCTTCGGGAGACACTGAAAAGTTTGATATTTGAGCTTTTTGTGAGGAACAAATGTAACTGTAACTAAAAGTGATTGGGGGGGGGGGGGCAACAGTGACCTCACATCTCAAGATTGAGGCAAACATCAATATACTCACTTTTACTGCTGCTCTCTGCTGAATAAGAAGAAGAAGAAGAAGAAGAAGAAGAGTGACAGTGAAACAAAGATGGAGGAGGAACAATGAGCCGGATGTTATAATAAGAACTCCTTTAACCTGCTGCATTCATTAGTTTACTCATATTTAGTATTTTCTCATGAGTAGAAAATATGTATATATATACTGTATATATATATATACACAGTATATATATATATATATATATTTTGTCCATATATTTCTTCTGTGAGGTTTCTCACAGAAGAATACAAATAAAAATGTTCTCTGGTGTATAAAATGTTCCAGAGTGACACAGTTGTTATGAAGCCGTCTGTTAGCAGCAGCTAAACATTGATTGATTGATTGATAATGTGATGAAACAATAAGAGCTCATCATGTTGTTTTTAAATGTCACCACAGTGACAATAAAGCTGATTAAATACTGTGTCAATTGACTATTTTTGATTCTTTCAATGGGACACATTATTAGTATTGTTATTAAATTATTATTATAATAATAATATTTTTATTATTATATTATTATTATTATTATATTATTATTATTATTATTATTATATTATTATTATTATTATATAATAATAATAATAATTATTATATTATTATTATTATATTATTATTATTATTATATTATTATATCATTATTATTATATTATTATTATTATTATTATATTATTATTATTATTATATTATTATTATTATTATTATTATTATTATTATTATTATTATTATTATTATTATAATAATAATAATTATTATTACATTATTATTATTATAATTATTATATTATTATTATTATTATTATTATTATTATATTATTATTATTATTATTATTATTATTATTATTATTATTATTATTATTATTATTATTATTATTATTATATTATTATTATTATAATTATTATATTATTATTATTATTATTATTATTATTATTATTATTATTATCATCACCTTGCTCTCCTGACTCTTGACCGGCCTCAGGACGACTCCATGTTTGATTCTCTCCATCATCTCGTTCAGCGCCTTCGCCTTCACGTCTCCGTCCTCTCCAGCTGGACAGAAACAGGAAGTCCATAAAGTTATTATTTTCATAGGTCACCGTGATGATGTCACAAGATGTTACCTGTAGCACACAGGTGAGACTCACCTGCAGGCTGCTCCGAGGCCTTCACAGAGGTCTTGGAGCCTTTGGAGGTCTTCCTCATGATGGCGATCAGAGAGCTGAGAGAGACAGGAAGTGATGTCATGAGGAGACACAGGAAGTTGAAAATACTACACTGATGACAAGTCAATCGTGTTTTTACGTCCGTCCTCACCTGAGGGGGTTGCACCTGGCGGGGGGAGGAGGTGGGGGTGGGGGAGGCGGAGGAGGAGGAGGAGGAGGGGGGGGGGGGGGTAGGGGGCGGGGCCAGCCCGGGTTCAGGGGGAGGGGGGGCCGTGCTGGTTGTCACAGAGACCTCTTTATGGGTCTGCTGGAGCTCGTTGACTGTGGAGACAATAGAGACAATAGAAACAATAGAAACATAAATACTACTGACATCTGCTACAGTACGACTGTAATACTACTAACATGTACTACAGTACGACTACTAACATGTACTACAGCACTACGACAGATACATGACTGTCTGTCTCCTGGTTTCCCTGCAGAGTGACGCCTCCTCTCTCACTATCTGTGTTTGTTGCTCCAGGCTGAAGTCAGTTGGTGGTTCTGACTTCATGTGACCTATTTAAAGGGGACAGATGCCCTGTTGCATGCTGGGAGAAAGTTTGTGTTGCCAGCTTTCCTGCAGCAGATGGGTCGATGGTTTGTGTTGCAGTCAATGGAGGAATTGTGGGAGTTTGTAGAATAATAAAGTAAAATAGTCAACGTGTGCCTCATTTATGTACAAATATTTGATCAGCGTGTTCACCTCGGTCCTCCAGCTCCTCGTTCTTCTTCTCTGTTCGCTCCACTCGTCCCTCCATCTCCTTCTTCTCCACCTCCAGCAGCTCCAGCTGCCTCTGAAGAGCCTCCAGCTGCTTCTTCACACCGCTCTGCTCCAGCTGGGCCTCCAGAGTCTCCACCTACACACACACAAACACACACACACACACACATAAATAATTAAACAACCTGCTCAGATACTCTGTTCTCTACCTGCTCAGATACTCTGTTCACTACCTGCTCAGGTACTCTGTTCTCTACCTGCTCAGATACTCTGTTCACTACCTGCTCAGGTACTCTGTTCTCTACCTGCTCAGGTACTCTGTTCTCTACCTGTTCAGGTACTCTGTTCTCTACCTGCTCAGGTACTCTGTTCTCTACCTGCTCAGGTACTCTGTTCACTACCTGCTCAGGTACTCTGTTCTCTACCTGCTCAGGTACTCTGTTCTCTACCTGTTCAGGTACTCTGTACCTCCTGCTCAGGTACTCTGTTCACTACCTGTTCAGGTACTCTGTTCTCTACCTGCTCAGGTACTCTGTTCTCTACCTGTTCAGGTACTCTGTACCTCCTGCTCAGGTACTCTGTTCACTACCTGCTCAGGTACTCTGTTCACTACCTGCTCAGGTACTCTGTTCTCTACCTGTTCAGGTACTCTGTACCTCCTGCTCAGGTACTCTGTTCACTACCTGTTCATGTACTCTGTTCTCTACCTGTTCAGGTACTCTGTTCACTACCTGCTCAGGTACTCTGTTCTCTACCTGTTCATGTACTCTGTTCTCTACCTGTTCATGTACTCTGTTCTCTACCTGTTCAGGTACTCTGTTCACTACCTGTTCATGTACTCTGTTCTCTACCTTTTCAGGTACTCTGTTCACTACCTGTTCATGTACTCTGTTCTCTACCTGTTCAGGTACTCTGTTCACTACCTGCTCAGGTACTCTGTTCTCTACCTGTTCATGTACTCTGTTCTCTACCTGTTCAGGTACTCTGTTCTCTACCTGTTCATGTACTCTGTTCTCTACCTGTTCAGGTACTCTGTTCTCTACCTGCTCAGGTACTCTGTTCTCTACCTGCTCAGGTACTCTGTTCTCTACCTGCTCAGGTACTCTGTTCTCTACCTGTTCAGGTACTCTGTTCACTACCTGCTCAGGTACTCTGTTCTCTACCTGCTCAGGTACTCTGTACCTCCTGCTCAGGTACTCTGTTCACTACCTGCTCAGGTACTCTGTTCTCTACCTGTTCAGGTACTCTGTTCTCTACATGTTCAGGTACTCTGTTCTCTACCTGTTCAGGTACTCTGTTCTCTACCT
>JAFEUB010001495.1:0-122500 GCA_024529925.1 Ophthalmolycus amberensis | reverse complement strand
GGGTTAATATCATACTACGTACTGTACCTTTAACTTGTTGTTGGTACTGTGTTAATATCATACCACGTACTGTACCTTTAACTTGTTGTTGGTACTGTGTTAATATCATACTACGTACTGTACCTTTAACTTGTTGTTGGTACTGTGTTAATATCATACTACGTACTGTACCTTTAACTTGTTGTTGGTACTGTGTTAATATCATACTACGTACTGTACCTTTAACTTGTTGTTGGTACTGGGTTAATATCATACTACATACTGTACCTTTAACTTGTTGTTGGTACTGTGTTAATATCATACCACGTACTGTACCTTTAACTTGTTGTTGGTACTGGGTTAATATCATACTACATACTGTACCTTTAACTTGTTGTTGGTACTGTGTTAATATCATACTACGTACTGTACCTTTAACTTGTTGTTGGTACTGTGTTAATATCATACCACGTACTGTACCTTTAACTTGTTGTTGGTACTGTGTTAATATCATACTACGTACTGTACCTTTAACTTGTTGTTGGTACTGGGTTAATATCATACTATGTACTGTACCTTTAACTTGTTGTTGGTACTGGGTTAATATCATACTACATACTGTACCTTTAACTTGTTGTTGGTACTGGGTTAATATCATACTACGTACTGTACCTTTAACTTGTTGGTACTGGGTTAATATCATACCACGTACTGTACCTTTAACTTGTTGTTGGTACTGGGTTAATATCATACTACGTACTGTACCTTTAACTTGTTGTTGGTACTGGGTTAATATCATACTACGTACTGTACCTTTAACTTGTTGTTGGTACTGTGTTAATATCATACTACGTACTGTACCTTTAACTTGTTGTTGGTACTGTGTTAATATCATACTACGTACTGTACCTTTAACTTGTTGTTGGTACTGGGTTAATATCATACTACATACTGTACCTTTAACTTGTTGTTGGTACTGTGTTAATATCATACCACGTACTGTACCTTTAACTTGTTGTTGGTACTGTGTTAATATCATACTACGTACTGTACCTTTAACTTGTTGTTGGTACTGTGTTAATATCATACTACGTACTGTACCTTTAACTTGTTGTTGGTACTGGGTTAATATCATACTACGTACTGTACCTTTAACTTGTTGTTGGTACTGGGTTAATATCATACTACATACTGTACCTTTAACTTGTTGTTGGTACTGGGTTAATATCATACTACGTACTGTACCTTTAACTTGTTGTTGGTACTGGGTTAATATCATACCACGTACTGTACCTTTAACTTGTTGTTGGTACTGGGTTAATATCATACTACGTACTGTACCTTTAACTTGTTGTTGGTACTGGGTTAATATCATACTACATACTGTACCTTTAACTTGTTGTTGGTACTGTGTTAATATCATACCACGTACTGTACCTTTAACTTGTTGTTGGTACTGTGTTAATATCATACTACGTACTGTACCTTTAACTTGTTGTTGGTACTGTGTTAATATCATACTACGTACTGTACCTTTAACTTGTTGTTGGTACTGTGTTAATATCATACTACGTACTGTACCTTTAACTTGTTGTTGGTACTG
Source organism: Ophthalmolycus amberensis (assembly GCA_024529925.1). Taxonomy (NCBI): domain Eukaryota; kingdom Metazoa; phylum Chordata; class Actinopteri; order Perciformes; family Zoarcidae; genus Ophthalmolycus; species Ophthalmolycus amberensis. Next base: position 120,918 of record JAFEUB010001495.1, on the reverse strand, counting down.
GGTTAATATCATACTACGTACTGTACCTTTAACTTGTTGTTGGTACTTGGTTAATATCATACTACGTACTGTACCTTTAACATGTTGTTGGTACTGGGTTAATATCATACCACGTACTGTACCTTTAACTTGTTGTTGGTACTGGGTTAATATCATACTACGTACTGTACCTTTAACTTGTTGTTGGTACTGTGTTAATATCATACTACATACTGTACCTTTAACTTGTTGTTGGTACTGGGTTAATATCATACTACGTACTGTACCTTTAACTTGTTGTTGGTACTGGGTTAATATCATACCACGTACTGTACCTTTAACTTGTTGGTACTGGGTTAATATCATACTACGTACTGTACCTTTAACTTGTTGTTGGTACTGGGTTAATATCATACTACATACTGTACCTTTAACTTGTTGTTGGTACTGTGTTAATATCATACCACGTACTGTACCTTTAACTTGTTGTTGGTACTGTGTTAATATCATACCACGTACTGTACCTTTAACTTGTTGTTGGTACTGTGTTAATATCATACTACGTACTGTACCTTTAACTTGTTGTTGGTACTGGGTTAATATCATACTACGTACTGTACCTTTAACTTGTTGTTGGTACTGGGTTAATATCATACTACATACTGTACCTTTAACTTGTTGTTGGTACTGGGTTAATATCATACTACGTACTGTACCTTTAACTTGTTGTTGGTACTGGGTTAATATCATACCACGTACTGTACCTTTAACTTGTTGTTGGTACTGGGTTAATATCATACTACGTACTGTACCTTTAACTTGTTGTTGGTACTGGGTTAATATCATACTACATACTGTACCTTTAACTTGTTGTTGGTACTGTGTTAATATCATACCACGTACTGTACCTTTAACTTGTTGTTGGTACTGTGTTAATATCATACTACGTACTGTACCTTTAACTTGTTGTTGGTACTGTGTTAATATCATACTACGTACTGTACCTTTAACTTGTTGTTGGTACTGTGTTAATATCATACTACGTACTGTACCTTTAACTTGTTGTTGGTACTGGGTTAATATCATACTACGTACTGTACCTTTAACTTGTTGTTGGTACTGGGTTAATATCATACTACGTACTGTACCTTTAACATGTTGTTGGTACTGGGTTAATATCATACCACGTACTGTACCTTTAACTTGTTGTTGGTACTGGGTTAATATCATACTACGTACTGTACCTTTAACTTGTTGTTGGTACTGTGTTAATATCATACTACATACTGTACCTTTAACTTGTTGTTGGTACTGGGTTAATATCATACTACGTACTGTACCTTTAACTTGTTGTTGGTACTGGGTTAATATCATACCACGTACTGTACCTTTAACTTGTTGGTACTGGGTTAATATCATACTACGTACTGTACCTTTAACTTGTTGTTGGTACTGGGTTAATATCATACTACGTACTGTACCTTTAACTTGTTGTTGGTACTGGGTTAATATCATACTACATACTGTACCTTTAACTTGTTGTTGGTACTGTGTTAATATCATACCACGTACTGTACCTTTAACTTGTTGTTGGTACTGTGTTAATATCATACTACGTACTGTACCTTTAACTTGTTGTTGGTACTGTGTTAATATCATACTACGTACTGTACCTTTAACTTGTTGTTGGTACTGTGTTAATATCATACTACGCACTGTACCTTTAACTTGTTGTTGGTACTGGGTTAATATCATACTACGTACTGTACCTTTAACTTGTTGTTGGTACTGGGTTAATATCATACTACATACTGTACCTTTAACTTGTTGTTGGTACTGGGTTAATATCATACTACGTACTGTACCTTTAACTTGTTGTTGGTACTGGGTTAATATCATACCACGTACTGTACCTTTAACTTGTTGTTGGTACTGGGTTAATATCATACTACGTACTGTACCTTTAACTTGTTGTTGGTACTGGGTTAATATCATACTACATACTGTACCTTTAACTTGTTGTTGGTACTGTGTTAATATCATACCACGTACTGTACCTTTAACTTGTTGTTGGTACTGTGTTAATATCATACTACGTACTGTACCTTTAACTTGTTGTTGGTACTGTGTTAATATCATACTACGTACTGTACCTTTAACTTGTTGTTGGTACTGTGTTAATATCATACTACGTACTGTACCTTTAACTTGTTGTTGGTACTGGGTTAATATCATACTACGTACTGTACCTTTAACTTGTTGTTGGTACTGGGTTAATATCATACTACGTACTGTACCTTTAACATGTTGTTGGTACTGGGTTAATATCATACCACGTACTGTACCTTTAACTTGTTGTTGGTACTGGGTTAATATCATACTACGTACTGTACCTTTAACTTGTTGTTGGTACTGTGTTAATATCATACTACATACTGTACCTTTAACTTGTTGTTGGTACTGGGTTAATATCATACCACGTACTGTACCTTTAACTTGTTGGTACTGGGTTAATATCATACTACGTACTGTACCTTTAACTTGTTGTTGGTACTGGGTTAATATCATACTACATACTGTACCTTTAACTTGTTGTTGGTACTGTGTTAATATCATACCACGTACTGTACCTTTAACTTGTTGTTGGTACTGTGTTAATATCATACCACGTACTGTACCTTTAACTTGTTGTTGGTACTGTGTTAATATCATACTACGTACTGTACCTTTAACTTGTTGTTGGTACTGGGTTAATATCATACTACATACTGTACCTTTAACTTGTTGTTGGTACTGGGTTAATATCATACCACGTACTGTACCTTTAACTTGTTGTTGGTACTGGGTTAATATCATACTACGTACTGTACCTTTAACTTGTTGTTGGTACTGGGTTAATATCATACCACGTACTGTACCTTTAACTTGTTGTTGGTACTGGGTTAATATCATACTACGTACTGTACCTTTAACTTGTTGTTGGTACTGGGTTAATATCATACTACATACTGTACCTTTAACTTGTTGTTGGTACTGTGTTAATATCATACCACGTACTGTACCTTTAACTTGTTGTTGGTACTGTGTTAATATCATACTACGTACTGTACCTTTAACTTGTTGTTGGTACTGTGTTAATATCATACTACGTACTGTACCTTTAACTTGTTGTTGGTACTGTGTTAATATCATACTACGTACTGTACCTTTAACTTGTTGTTGGTACTGGGTTAATATCATACTACGTACTGTACCTTTAACTTGTTGTTGGTACTGGGTTAATATCATACTACGTACTGTACCTTTAACATGTTGTTGGTACTGGGTTAATATCATACCACGTACTGTACCTTTAACTTGTTGTTGGTACTGGGTTAATATCATACTACGTACTGTACCTTTAACTTGTTGTTGGTACTGTGTTAATATCATACTACATACTGTACCTTTAACTTGTTGTTGGTACTGGGTTAATATCATACTACGTACTGTACCTTTAACTTGTTGTTGGTACTGGGTTAATATCATACCACGTACTGTACCTTTAACTTGTTGGTACTGGGTTAATATCATACTACGTACTGTACCTTTAACTTGTTGTTGGTACTGGGTTAATATCATACTACGTACTGTACCTTTAACTTGTTGTTGGTACTGGGTTAATATCATACTACATACTGTACCTTTAACTTGTTGTTGGTACTGTGTTAATATCATACCACGTACTGTACCTTTAACTTGTTGTTGGTACTGTGTTAATATCATACTACGTACTGTACCTTTAACTTGTTGTTGGTACTGTGTTAATATCATACTACGTACTGTACCTTTAACTTGTTGTTGGTACTGTGTTAATATCATACTACGTACTGTACCTTTAACTTGTTGTTGGTACTGGGTTAATATCATACTACGTACTGTACCTTTAACTTGTTGTTGGTACTGGGTTAATATCATACTACATACTGTACCTTTAACTTGTTGTTGGTACTGGGTTAATATCATACTACGTACTGTACCTTTAACTTGTTGTTGGTACTGGGTTAATATCATACCACGTACTGTACCTTTAACTTGTTGTTGGTACTGGGTTAATATCATACTACGTACTGTACCTTTAACTTGTTGTTGGTACTGGGTTAATATCATACTACATACTGTACCTTTAACTTGTTGTTGGTACTGTGTTAATATCATACAACGTACTGTACCTTTAACTTGTTGTTGGTACTGTGTTAATATCATACTACGTACTGTACCTTTAACTTGTTGTTGGTACTGTGTTAATATCATACTACGTACTGTACCTTTAACTTGTTGTTGGTACTGTGTTAATATCATACTACGTACTGTACCTTTAACTTGTTGTTGGTACTGGGTTAATATCATACTACGTACTGTACCTTTAACTTGTTGTTGGTACTGGGTTAATATCATACTACGTACTGTACCTTTAACATGTTGTTGGTACTGGGTTAATATCATACCACGTACTGTACCTTTAACTTGTTGTTGGTACTGGGTTAATATCATACTACGTACTGTACCTTTAACTTGTTGTTGGTACTGTGTTAATATCATACTACATACTGTACCTTTAACTTGTTGTTGGTACTGGGTTAATATCATACCACGTACTGTACCTTTAACTTGTTGGTACTGGGTTAATATCATACTACGTACTGTACCTTTAACTTGTTGTTGGTACTGGGTTAATATCATACTACATACTGTACCTTTAACTTGTTGTTGGTACTGTGTTAATATCATACCACGTACTGTACCTTTAACTTGTTGTTGGTACTGTGTTAATATCATACCACGTACTGTACCTTTAACTTGTTGTTGGTACTGTGTTAATATCATACTACGTACTGTACCTTTAACTTGTTGTTGGTACTGGGTTAATATCATACTACATACTGTACCTTTAACTTGTTGTTGGTACTGGGTTAATATCATACCACGTACTGTACCTTTAACTTGTTGTTGGTACTGGGTTAATATCATACTACGTACTGTACCTTTAACTTGTTGTTGGTACTGTGTTAATATCATACCACGTACTGTACCTTTAACTTGTTGTTGGTACTGGGTTAATATCATACTACGTACTGTACCTTTAACTTGTTGTTGGTACTGGGTTAATATCATACTACGTACTGTACCTTTAACTTGTTGTTGGTACTGGGTTAATATCATACCACGTACTGTACCTTTAACTTGTTGGTGGTACTGGGTTAATATCATACTACGTACTGTACCTTTAACTTGTTGTTGGTACTGTGTTAATATCATACTACGTGTAGATGACTAGCGGCAATTTTCCTTTTCGTCACCGAGAGGCTAAGTGGGGGAGATCTATACTTGCGGACGCGTTGGCTGTAACGTTAAATGATTTCCGGAATCCCGTGGATGAGTTTGGAGTGTTTATTTCGTGGGCAACAAATAAACGTTGATTCCAGATAACATACAAGTATAACTCAGATAATGACAGTACTAATGTGAGTAACGTGAAAAATAACGTGAAATAAGGCTCCCTCTCTCACCCCCTCTCCTTCCAATCCTTCCCCTAGTCTGATTCTGACAGCTGATAAACCCCCATTGTGACTATTCCCAGCACCACGTGACTCAATTACCGGAAGTGCACCGGAAGCGACAAAAAAGGGCATACAAAATGACACAGGCCACACCTGGCTCCTACACTACGTACTGTACCTTTAACTTGTTGTTGGTACTGGGTGAAGGTGTCAGGACTTCCGTCTGCAGCGTCCACAGCGATGCAGTCTGAGATGTTGGGAAGCAGCTCCTCCAAACACGGACTAGACGACAGACTCATGCACTTCAACTTCCTGTTCTCACAGTTCAGCTGGAGGTCAAAAGTCACAGCGGTCAATGACACATAATATATATATATATATATATATATATATATGTATATATATATATATATATATATATATATATATGTATATATGTATATATATATATATTAAATATGTGGGGGCAGTAACAGACAGTCGAGTCCGTGCAGACTCATCCTGACTCAGCTGTTCACTCTCTTCTCCTGCTAAAGCCAGCTGGACCCTGATAATGCTAATCACACAGTATTGATTATTGAGTGTGTGTCTGTGTGTGTGTCAGTGTGTGTGTGGGTGTGTGGGTGTGTGTGTGTGTGTGACTGACCTTTGTGGCCAGGGCCTCGGCATTTTCCCGGCACGACTTCTCGATCTCCAGCTGAGTCTGCAGAACGCTGACCTCCTCAATCACCATCTGAGACACTGAGGGGAGGACGGACACACACACACACACACACACACACACACACACACGCACATAAGTCTGAATGTAACTCAGACTTCTTAATTTCTGTCTCTGAGAGGAATCTTTGACACTCCGCTCTTTTTCTACCAGCGACTTAATGCGAAGCATAAATGACCAGCTGAGAGACGTCAGCTCTGCTTCTACCAGCAGCAACATGAAGCTAAAGAAAGAGACATTACATGAAAACAGTCTTTTCAAAATAAACTTCCATCTTCACAGGAAACAGCTCAGGAAGTTTCAGAATAAAACGTTGTATTTTCCAGTGATCCTCTTGAGGTCGTGAAAATGACCGAAGCGACACTTTAGCAACTAATTCCAGTTCAAACATTGTTTCCAGACTCGTCGGCACAGAGTTTGAAGAGACACTGAGCAAGTACCAGATATAATACTATATACATATATATATGTATATAGTATATACAACATTAAAAAATAGCTAAAACTGTGCAAATACACACTCAATTTGTTGGACTCTGCAGAACGGATGGTTGAGTTGACTGTTAAGTTCGTTGAACCTTTTGTGCTGCTACATTCACCTGTTCTGAGTTTAAAAAGGTGTTTTTTCATTAAGCTTGACATTAAACTAAGTCAAATTCCAGGTGATCTATTCTCTAGTGACCTAAAGTTAAACCTAAACCTAAACCAGGCCGAGCAGGAAACGCTGACGAGACATTTTGGTTTCGTTATTTCATAAGTAGGGTACATCCTCTGGGGACCATGAATGTTTGTACCAGATCATTTCACACAGGAACGACCGTCATCATCATCATGGAGGAGGAGTGTATATTATCTAATCTGAGCTCAACGAGCCTGAAGTCAGGTTCATTAACCCCCCAACACACACACATCCTTCCCCCCTCCTTTTTTGTCTGCTGCTGAATAATTCATGAGGATCTTTCAATAATTCATGTGAATAATATGACAGGAGCGACTGCTGTGTTCTCTGGGGAACCGGCGGATGAATAAATGAGAGGATGTATGAAAAAGACGGAAGGGAGGATGTGGCGGGACCCGCCATGGAAAACCAGGACCAGCGTTTCTGCTGACTCTGAAGACTTCAGGTCAAGGTTTCTTTTTGGTGCAGCAGGCAAATTTCTGATTTGTTTTTGACAACAGATTTTGGGGTTTGAGTTGAACCAAAAGGTTTATCGCCCGTTTATCTTCCAGCTTTTTATCTTTTAGTTTAAGAGAAACACAGAATGACCAGAAGATCTAAGTTGTGACATGTTTGATACACAGGTTCTGATTGTCTGTTGAATGAATATGACTATAAATATGACTGTCCAATGACTATTTAGAAATGTCTTCACATCATATTATTTGAAGATAATTTGACAAAGGATGGCAACGTATCTTCATCGAAAGGTTCATAGGATTTACTTTTACAAAAAGTACTTGGACAAACTACAAAACAAAACGACTTAGTTCGTTTTAGACAACAGAACTACTTAGTTAGGTCCAGAGAACTAAACCACTTAGTTCGTTTTAGACAACTAAACTACTTAGTTAGGTTGAGACAACTAAACTACTTGGTTAGGTCCAGACAACTAAACTACTTAGTTAGGTTGAGACAACTAAACTACTTAGTTAGGTCCAGAGAACTAAACTACTTAGTTCGTTTTAGACAACTAAACTACTTAGTTAGGTTGAGACAACTAAACTACTTGGTTAGGTCCAGACAACTAAACTACTTAGTTAGGTTGAGACAACAAAACGACTTAGTTCGTTTTAGACAACTAAACTACTTGGTTAGGTCCAGACAACTAAACTACTTAGTTAGGTTTAGACAACAAAACGACTTAGTTCGTTTTAGACAACAGAACTACTTAGTTAGGCTTAGACAACTAAACTACTTGGTTAGGTCCAGACAACTAAACTATTTAGTTAGGTTTAGACAACAGAACTACTTAGTTAGGTTTAGACAACTAAACTACTTAGTTCGTTTTAGACAACAGAACTACTTAGTTAGGTCCAGACAACTAAACTATTTAGTTAGGTTTAGACAACAGAACTACTTAGTTAGGTTTAGATCTCTCTATGAACTTCCTTCGATCAGCTTCCTGTCTGAAATGGTTCAGGTTGTAAAAGTAACTGAAATGTGACACTGAGGTGAACTCCAGGTGGAGTCTGTTGCTTCTCCCGTTTTCTTTTTAACAGACAGGTGAATGAACTGAATAACATCACCAACCTTTTCTCAATAATACCTCATTATGTTGTGCAAAGTGTCCTCAAAAACATCCACCCTTTGGGATTTAATTTGTAATCAATACGTTTCATCATTGAGAAAATAATATATTGTTTTTTTACACACATGCATCACTACATGCTTTTTAAAAATGTTACTGTTTAATAAAGTGACTGACTATCAATGAGTCAAGAAAGATTATTGTGTCTTTATCTGATTATTATTGATAAAGAGATCTTACCTGAGTGAACAGTCATGACTGAAGGTATCAGCTCTCCTCCAAACAGCTAATAATCAGAAGCTAATCTCTCTCCTCCTGTTGGCTTGGACCCCTCCTCCTCTTAAACACACCCCTTCAGATGACCAGGTGTGAGGAGAACAGGTGTGATGGGGGGGGGGGGGGGGTGAAGGTGTCAGGTGTCTGATTGTAGGCGGGACGATACATCGTCTTGTATCTTTATGCAACCAGTGAACAGGAAGTGACCATATAAGGACTGAGGAGGAGTGACGTAGAGACACCGTATACGTCTCTGGTAGAGACCTGTCAATCAGCGTGTAGCCCCGCCCTAAAGCATCCCCTGCTTTATGGTCTGTGTGACTCTAAATGGACCATAATGTACTAAATGAACATCATGCTGTATTGAAGAAGACTTGAAACTAGAGATTGAGACATGAACTCATGTTTACAATGTTTACTGAGGTAATAAATCAAGAGAGAAGTAGAGTCATTTTCTCATAGACTTCTATTCAACCAGAGGAGTCGCCCCCTGGTGGACACTAGAGAGAATGCAGCTTTAACACATGAAGATGATGGTGATGGTGATGATGATGATGATGATGATGAAGATGAACTGGACTCACCTCTCTTGATGTGCTTGAGTTGTCTCTCGGCCTCGTCTCTCTCCTCCGTCAGTCTGGAGCACTGAGGATGAGGAAGAAGCATCACACTTTAAACACAGAACCTGTCTAGTCCTCCTCCTCTTCATCAGTTCTGACACACCCTGCCTCTCTCTGCTCCTGCTGACTCCATGTTTTAACCTCTCATTATCTGCTGTCAGCATCATTGTAGTTCTATATTTAGGAGGAGCAGCTGTGAGGAGTCTGGATGTTGGAGGAGGAAAGTTTGGTGACAGCAGCTGAGTCAGCACTCATTTAGACAAAGTCTAAATCACTTCCTGTCACCTAAGAACCAGGAGCAGGAGGAGGAGGAGAAGAAGAAGAAGAGGAAGGAGAAGGAGGAGGACCTGACAGATGTTTAGATGTAAAGATGAATATCAGCTGTCTCCACTCGGTTCACTTCCTGTTTCTACCTTCAGTCTCTCTGAGCTCTCGTCTCCTTGAGGAGCTCAGAGGGTTCAGAGGGGTCACCGGTCAGAGAGCAAGGCATCTTTATGTGAGGGTTCGATTCCCTCCGCCGCTCTCTGAGGCGGTGGACTACACTTTGTGTTTCAAATAGAAACATAAAGTCTACTCAGCAGGAACGCACCTTCATCTGATCTTTAATGATAACTCAGCTAACTAGCCAGCCACAGAGGAGCAAGGCATTGTGGGAGTTGTAGTTGCTGAACGCTAACAGAATAATGTATCTTTCATGAGGAGACTCAGTCACACGAGCAAGGCATCAAGAGGGTCGGAGATAAATTGAATGAGTAATATTTCTTTGTATTTAGAAGGTCGATGGCACGAGCAAGGCACTCTTCATGGTCGGGGGTTCAATTCCCAGTGTCCCAGTGGCAAGGCACTACCACTGGAGGAAGGCAGGAAAAGGTTAGGAGTTCAAATCCCAAACAAAGCTGCCCATTTCTCTTTATGTAGGTCAATGCCCTGAGCAAGGCATTAACACACTTTTAGGGTTGTGGGTTCAATTCCCAGGAACTAAAGACTAACACCTTTCAGGGGGAGGTTGCAGGTCAATGTGGAGAGCAAGGCACTAGAGACTGCAGGTTTTAGGGGCTGGTCCTTGTAGGTCAAAGAGGGGTGGAGCCAAAGGGTTGTGTGTCCGATTCCTCTGGTAATTTAGCAAGGCATTAACACGGCAGGGAGCGTTCATTAATAAAATAATAAAATCTATAAATATCATATCAAAGCTGAGGCGAAGCTTTTTATTTCGTTGTGTTAATAAAACCACTTGTTTAAGCTCATTTCGTTATTAACAGACTGAAATAACGTGACGTATGTTTAAAGATATTTATTCAAACGTCTCTGATATTAATATATGATTTCTGTTCTCCGCTTTAATGGCGAGCTGCTCGTTTAGGGAGGGGTCCGGTTCTCTCCGTGAGAACGAGCCGGCGGGTGAGTCGGTCATACCGGCTTCAAAAGGTCCCGGATGTACCCGGAGAGACGGACCCGGATCCTGCAGGACTCGGGTCAGCAGAATAAAAGGGATTAGAGCTGTTTCTATTATTTGTATCTGGTTACCTCTGTTTGCATGTGCGCGTCCCTCCTCTCCTCCTCCTCCTCCTCACATCCCTCCATCTGCGCGGATGAAGAGCAGGGAAGCATTTCAGGAGAAGAGTGATTAAATAGTCCCTCCTTTTGTCCTCTTTATCCGACCGGACTCGATTGATGAAGATGAGATGTATTATTTATCTTCCTCTCTCAGACACATGTGATGGAGAGGAACTCGGTACTGCTGCCGGTGGACAGGATCCTCCTCTTCCTCCTCTTCCTCCTCCTCCTCTCACTGACAGCATCATCTGGCTCCCCTGAACCCCTCCTCCTCCTCTTCCTCCTCCTCCTCTTCCTCCTTCTCTTAAACCATTTGTGCAAAGTGATTCTGCTGCACGTCTTCAGCTGAGCTCTAAAGTTACAATAATATTGTTATAATAATAATATAATATAATTATAATATTATAATAATATATTGGTATAATAATAATAATATAATATTATTATAATATTATAATAATATAATGTTATAATAATAGAATGATATAATAATATAATAATAGAATGATATAATAATTTATATTATATTATTATAATATTATAATATTATATTATTATAATATTATAATATATACAATTTGTATATATATATAAAATATATACAGGGTTAAAGGTCAAACTTTAACTTACAGCTCTGTGAACACACTTTAACAAAGTGTGTGTGCGTGTCTGTGTGCGTGTGTGTGTGTGTGTGTGTGCGTGTGTGCGTGTGTGTGTGTGTGTGTGTGTGCGTGTGTGTGTGTGTCTGTGTGTGTGCGTGTGCGTGTGTGTGTGTGTCTGTGTGTGTGCGTGTGCGTGTGTGTGTGTGTCTGTGTGTGTGTGCGTTTGGGGAGATATCACTTCTACACCGACATCTAGAGGCGATTCTATGCAACTACAGATTCTCTCTTTGTTAAACACTTATCATATTATTGTATTATTATGAATGTTGTTGTTGTTGTTTTATAATAATTGTTGTTGTTGTTATAGACACATATTCAATAGAAGATCAAACATATTATCTTTTGTAACCTTTAGAAAACCTTCGTTCAATCAATAACTGTAGAAGATGTTTGTTTATATTGTTCATATATGTTTTATATTCATCTCTTCACGCAACTGAACACAGCTAATATTAGTATATTAAACATTGTGCTGTTTTGGATATAAATACTATATCTCATAAATACTGATGTGAAATAAAAAACACTGATAAATAAATAAAATACACAAATCATTTTAGAATAAATAAATCAAATAGAGATATATTAAAATATGAAGATACATATATTCAAATTTAATTATAAATAAAATAAAATTAACAATTAAACACAAATGACTGAGTCTAAGTCCCAACAATAAAACAAAATGTCTTTAATTTCAATAAATAACATTTCATTACATTTTTATTTCAAACAAAATACACAGTTGAATGACGTCAGAGTTGTATACATATTATATTTATATATCTTTCTTTTAATCAATTTAACAGGCGCATGTCACGTGACGTGAGGTCACGTGACAGACTGGAGTTGCTCGTAAACACGGAAGTAAAACTTCATCAGAACGAAACAGACCGGAGCCTGAGTTCCTCCTCAGTTTAGTTCCGTTACCGGACAGTTTACCGTCTCACCGTTAGTTTACCGGCTCTCCGTTACCGTTACTTCCTCCCGGTCTGAGTGAACACGATGGATACGGTTTTATTTTTAACTCTCGGTCTGGTTGTTTTTATAACTCCGGTAACGAGCAGCACTTCCGGTCTGAAGAAAGTCCCCAAGACTCAGGTGAGTCAGCACTAGTATATTACTGTAGTACTACTGTAGTACAAGTACAACTGTGACCCGCTTTACAAACCAGGAAAGTAAAAATAATACACAAACCTTGAAGCGGAAGTGAAGCTAAACTTGTGTGGAAGGCAGAAAACAACACATTCAGAGATCTAAACTACTTGATTGACTGTGTACTTTGTGTACAGATTCTGGGCTTCGACTGGAAGAACTGTGGAGCTCCAGATGCTCCAGCGGTGCTGAAGACTCTGACTGTGTCTCCTGATCCCATCGTGATACCTGGAGACCTGCAGGCCTCGGCCTCTGGGTCCACCACGGAGGAGCTGAGCGCTCCGCTGGCTGTGAGTACACAGAGTACTGTAGTACTGTAGTACTTTATATAGGCTGTGAGTACACAGAGTACTGTAGTACTTTATATAGGCTGTGAGTACACAGAGTACTGTAGTACTGTAGTACTTTACATAGGCTGTGAGTACACAGAGTACTGTAGTACTGTAGTACTTTATATAGGCTGTGAGTACATAGAGTACTGTAGTACTTTATATAGGCTGTGAGTGCACAGAGTACTGTAGTACTTTATATAGGCTGTGAGTACACAGAGTACTGTAGTACTAGTAGTGTCACTTGTGTGAGTACATGTGACCTCCTCAGAGCTCAGCTTTATATGTTCATCAGCATCATGTTTACACCTTTCACCTTCTCCTCCTCTTATCCTCCTCTTCCTCTTCCTCTTCCTCTTCCTCCTCCTCCTCCTCTCTTCTCCCCCCCAGGTGAACGTGACCCTGGAGAAGGAGGTGGCAGGTTTCTGGGTGAAGGTCCCGTGTGTGGAGGAGGTGGGCAGCTGTCACTATGAGGACTTGTGTGATCTGCTGACTCAGCTGGTTCCTCCTGGTCAGGACTGTCCTGAACCTCTTCACACCTACGGGCTGCCCTGTCACTGCCCCTTTAAGGCTGTGAGTACCCACACACACCAGTGTAATGTTAACCCATGAAGAAGAGCTGAGTACCCACACACACCAGTGTAATGTTAACCCATGAAGAAGAGCTGAGTACTCACACACACCAGTGTAGTGTTAACCCATGAAGAAGAGCTGAGTACTCACACACACCAGTGTAGTGTTAACCCATGAAGAAGAGCTGAGTACCCACACACACCAGTGTAGTGTTAACCCATGAAGAAGAGCTGAGTACCCACACACACCAGTGTAGTGTTAACCCATGAAGAAGAGCTGAGTACTCACACACCAGTGTAATGTTAACCCATGAAGAAGAGCTGAGTACACACACACACCAGTGTAGTGTTAACCCATGAAGAAGAGCTGAGTACTCACACACCAGTGTAGTGTTAACCCATGAAGAAGAGCTGAGTACTCACACACCAGTGTAATGTTAACCCATGAAGAAGAGCTGAGTACACACACACCAGTGTAGTGTTAACCCATGAAGAAGAGCTGAGTACTCACACACACCAGTGTAATGTTAACCCATGAAGAAGAGCTGAGTACTCACACACACCAGTGTAATGTTAACTCATGAAGAGCTGAGTACTCACACACACCAGTGTAATGTTAACCCATGAAGAAGAGCTGAGTACACTCACACACCAGTGTAATGTTAACCCATGAAGAAGAACTGAGTACTCACACACACCAGTGTAATGTTAACCCATGAAGAAGAGCGGAGTACTCGCACACCAGTGTAGTGTTAACCCATGAAGAACAACTGAGTACTCACACACACCAGTGTAATGTTAACCCATGAAGAAGAGCTGAGTACTCACACACACCAGTGTAATGTTAACCCATGAAGAAGAGCTGAGTACTCGCACACACCAGTGTAATGTTAACCCATGAAGAAGAGCTGAGTACTCACACACCAGTGTAGTGTTAACCCATGAAGAAGAGCTGAGTACTCGCACACCAGTGTAGTGTTAACCCATGAAGAAGAGCTGAGTACTCACACACACCAGTGTAATGTTAACCCATGAAGAAGAGCTGAGTACACACACACACCAGTGTAGTGTTAACCCATCAAGAAGAGCTGAGTACACACACACACCAGTGTAGTGTTAACCCATCAAGAAGAGCTGAGTACTCACACACCAGTGTAATGTTAACCCATGAAGAAGAGCTGAGTACACACACACACCAGTGTAATGTTAACCCATGAAGAAGAGCTGAGTACTCACACACACCAGTGTAATGTTAACCCATCAAGAAGAGCTGAGTACTCACACACCAGTGTAATGTTAACCCATGAAGAAGAGCTGAGTACTCACACACACCAGTGTAATGTTAACCCATGAAGAAGAGCTGAGTACACACACACACCAGTGTAGTGTTAACCCATCAAGAAGAGCTGAGTACACACATACACCAGTGTAATGTTAACCCATGAAGAAGAGCTGAGTACTCACACACACCAGTGTAATGTTAACCCATGAAGAAGAGCTGAGTACTCACACACCAGTGTAGTGTTAACCCATGAAGAAGAGCTGAGTACTCACACACCAGTGTAATGGTAACCCATGAAGAAGAGCTGAGTACACTCACACCAGTGTAATGTTAACCCATGAAGAAGAACTGAGTACTCACACACACCAGTGTAATGTTAACCCATGAAGAAGAGCTGAGTACTCGCACACCAGTGTAGTGTTAATCCATGAAGAAGAACTGAGTACTCACACACACCAGTGTAATGTTAACTCATGAAGAAGAGCTGAGTACTCACACACACCAGTGTAATGTTAACCCATGAAGAAGAGCTGAGTACTCACACACACCAGTGTAATGTTAACCCATGAAGAAGAGCTGAGTACTCACACACCAGTGTAGTGTTAACCCATGAAGAAGAGCTGAGTACTCACACACACCAGTGTAATGGTAACCCATGAAGAAGAGCTGAGTACACTCACACACCAGTGTAATGTTAACCCATGAAGAAGAACTGAGTACTCACACACACCAGTGTAATGTTAACCCATGAAGAAGAGCTGAGTACTCGCACACCAGTGTAGTGTTAACCCATGAAGAAGAACTGAGTACTCACACACACCAGTGTAATGTTAACCCATGAAGAAGAGCTGAGTACTCACACACACCAGTGTAATGTTAACCCATGAAGAAGAGCTGAGTACTCACACACACCAGTGTAATGTTAACCCATGAAGAAGAGCTGAGTACTCACACACCAGTGTAGTGTTAACCCATGAAGAAGAGCTGAGTACTCACACACCAGTGTAGTGTTAACCCATGAAGAAGAGCTGAGTACTCGCACACCAGTGTAGTGTTAACCCATGAAGAAGAGCTGAGTACTCACACACCAGTGTAGTGTTAACCCATGAAGAAGAGCTGAGTACTCACACACCAGTGTAGTGTTAACCCATGAAGAAGAGCTGAGTACTCGCACACCAGTGTAGTGTTAACCCATGAAGAAGAGCTGAGTACTCACACACCAGTGTAGTGTTAACCCATGAAGAAGAGCTGAGTACTCACACACCAGTGTAATGTTAACCCATGAAGAAGAGCTGAGTACTCGCACACCAGTGTAGTGTTAACCCATGAAGAAGAGCTGAGTACTCCCACACCAGTGTAATGTTAACCCATGAAGAAGAACTGAGTACTCACACACCAGTGTATGTAACATGTTACATGCTAAACTTCGTCCTGCTGTTATTCTAAAGAGGATTAAGCTCCTCCCTCCCCCCCCCTCAGGGCTCCTACTCCCTCCCTCAGTCAGACTTCTACCTCCCCTTCATGGACCTCCCCTCCTGGCTGACTAACGGTAACTACCGGCTCCAGGGCGTCCTCGGCCTCCAGGACAAACAGCTGGGATGTCTCCAGGTGTCTCTGTCCCTCCGCTCAGACTGACAGGGGTCAGATCCCCCTGCTCCTCCTCCTGCTCCTGCTCCTCCTGCTCCTGCTCCTGCTCCTCCTGCTCCTGCTCCTCCTGCTCCTGCTCCTCCTTCTGCTCCTGCTCCTCCTTCTGCTCCTGCTCCTCCTGCTCCTGCTCCTCCTGCTCCTGCTCCTCCTCCTTCTGCACTAAATCAAACAATCAGAAACATTCAGGAAACAAAAGCAGAAGCTGTGAAACTGATGAACCTCAGAGAGTCTGTGAACTGTTTGATGTGAGAGAAACAAGAAAGTGTTCAGGAACTACAATCTATCAAACAGTAGAAGAAGAACTGCTAATAACAGTAGTACTGTACAATACAACTAAATTAGGGTTAGGGTTACATTATTGTTTCTTGTTTGTGTCAAATGAGTGGAAAAGACAGAGAGGAAGTTCTCTGCTTTTCAAAATAAAGTGTCAACAAGGGTACAAAGGAAATGAATAAATATAAATATAGAACAATAAGTAGAAACATTGTCTTTAAATCCACTGGGAGCCAAAATGAAGTTTGTGTTTAATGTCTTTATTAATAATTACACGTTCAGACACAAAGTGCCTCTTTGAGAATCATTATTATTATTATTTGATTATTAAAACGTTCTTTCATCAAATAAAAGTGTTCCGATCAATTAAAGCTTTTTATTTTTTAAATATTAATTTAGTGATTTAATTCTTCACTTTATTGATTTATTGATTTATTTCATCTGTATTGTATTAAATGAACTGATGTTAAAGTTGATTTGTTCATGATTTAATAAAAAATGATTCAATAACCTGTTCTCAGCTGTAAATTATTAAATTACAAAGAAAAATAAAATATGTATTTAATCTCGACATGAGAGCAGCTCCCCCTCCTCTCCTCCCCCCCTTGTTTCCTCCCCTCCTCTCCTCCCCCCTTGGTTCCTCCCCTCCTCTCCTCCCCCTTGTTTCCTGCCCTCCTCTCCTCCCCCCTTGTTTCCTCCTCTCCTCCCCCCTTGTTTCCTCCCCTCCTCCCCCCTTGTTTCCTCCCCTCCTCTTCTCCCCCCTTGTTTCCTCCTCTCCTCCCCCTTGTTTCCTCCCCTCCTCTCCTCCCCCCTTGTTTCCTCCCCTCCTCTCCTCCCCCCCTTGTTTCCTCCCCTCCGCCCTTGTTTCCTCCCCTCCTCTCCTCCCCTTGTTTCCTCCCCTCCTCTCCTCCCCCCTTGTTTCCTCCCCTCCTCTCCTCCCCCCTTGTTTCCTCCTCTCCTCCCCCCTTGTTTCCTCCCTCCTCTCCTCCCCCCTTGGTTCCTCCTCTCCTCCCCCCTTGGTTCCTCCCTCCTCTCCTCCCCCCTTGGTTCCTCCTCTCCTCCCCCCTTGTTTCCTCCCTCCTCTCCTCCCCCCTTGGTTCCTCCCCTCCTCTCCTCCCCCCTTGTTTCCTCCCCTCCTCCCCCTTGTTTCCTGCCCTCCTCCCCCTTGTTTCCTCCCCTCCTCTCCTCCCCCCTTGTTTCCTCCTCTCCTCCCCCCTTGTTTCCTCCCCTCCTCTCCTCCCCCCTTGTTTCCTCCCCTCCTCCCCTCCGCCCTTGTTTCCTCCCCTCCTCTCCTCCCCCCTTGTTTCCTCCCCTCCTCTCCTCCGCCCTTGTTTCCTCCCCTCCTCTTCTCCCCCTTGTTTCATCCCCTCCTCTCCTCCGCCCTTGTTTCCTCCCCTCCTCTTCTCCCCTTGTTTCCTCCCCTCCTCTCCTCCGCCCTTGTTTCCTCCCCTCCTCTTCTCCCCCTTGTTTCATCCCCTCCTCTCCTCCGCCCTTGTTTCCTCCCCTCCTCTCCTCCCCCCATGTTTCCTCCTCTCCTCTCCTCCCCCCTTGTTTCCTCCCCTCCTCTCCTCCCCCTTGTTTCCTCCCCTCTTCTCCTCCCCCTTGGTTCCTCCCCTCCTCTCCTCCGCCCTTGTTTCCTCCCCTCCTCTCCTCCCCCTTGTTTCCTCCCCTCTTCTCCTCCCCCTTGTTTCCTCCCCTCCTCTCCTCCCCCCTTGTTTCCTCCTCTCCTCTCCTCCCCCCTTGTTTCCTCCCCTCCTCTCCTCCCCCTTGTTTCCTCCCCTCTTCTCCTCCCCCTTGGTTCCTCCCCTCTTCTCCTCCCCCTTGGTTCCTCCCCTCCTCTTCTCCCCCCTTGTTTCCTCCCCTCCTCTCCTCCCCCTTGTTTCCTCCCCTCCTCTCCTCCACCCTTGTTTCCTCCCCTCCCCTCCTCCCCCCTTGTTTCCTCTCCTCCTCTCCTCCCCCCTTGTTTCCTCCCTCCTCTCTCTGACCTTGTTTCCTCCCCTCCTCTCCTCCCCCCTTGTTTCCTCCTCTCCTCTCCTCCCCCCTTGTTTCCTCCCCTCCTCTCCTCCCCCTTGTTTCCTCCCCTCTTCTCCTCCCCCTTGGTTCCTCCCCTCCTCTCCTCCCCCCTTGTTTCCTCCCCTCCTCTTCTCCCCCCTTGTTTCCTCCCCTCCTCTCCTCCCACTTGTTTCCTCCCCTCCTCTCCTCCACCCTTGTTTCCTCCCCTCCTCTCCTCCACCCTTGTTTCCTCCCTCCTCTCTCTGACCTTCACCACGAGTCTGTTTCCTGCGACAGGAAGCTCGTTCACAGACGTAGGAGGAGGCGAGGGAGCAGGAGGCAGGATGAAGAGGAGGAGGTGAGGAGGTGAGAAGGAGACGAAGGTTTCTCCACAGTCACCTGTTGTCATGAAGATCCACCAATGAGAAGAAGGTTCTGAGGTCATCAGACAAACATGTGATGTCATCATTATTGTTTTTATTCATGTTTCAGGGTGTAAAATATCAATGAAATATATTAATTATGAATTTAAGTATTGAAGCTCTATATACTATTACTACTATATAGTACTACTATTACTACTATATAGTAAAGTCCTTTCTCCCCGCTGCTGTCAGGCTGCACAACAAACTGCTCTCGGTGGACAACTAACACTTGAACACGAACACTTTGCACACACTGAACACTTTGCACACACTGAACACTTTAATTCATTCACCTGGTGCAATATCTCATCTAATCCGTGCAATATCCAATACGTTTAAGTATTTACCTGATCCGCCTGTATATTCTGTATATTCTGTATATACTGGCATATTTAGTATATCTAATACTCTTCTTACTGTCTTATTTTATTACTGTTCTACTGTTTACTGTTTAGTTTATTATATTACTTGATTTTTATCTTTTATTTTATTACTTGTGAGCAATGCTGCTGTAATCCTGTAATTTCCCCACTGAGGGACTAATAAAGGATTATCTTATCTTATCTTATCTTATCTTATCTTAAATATATTATATACTACTATACTAAATATATAATGAGCACTTTTGTTTTTTTACTTTTACATTTATTTTTTAGCAAACTTATATAAAACATGTGATGTCATTTTAAGTTATCATATATTTGTGAAATTGTACGTTTTGTATAAGAACTCATGAATAATATCTTTAATGTTTAGATACGAGGTATGTAAATATAACATGTAAATATAATATGTAAATATAATATGTAAATATAATATATAAATATAATATGTAAATATAATATATAAATATAATATGTAAATATAATATGTAAATATATATGTAAATATAATATGTAAATATAATATGTAAATATAATATGTAAATATAATATGTAAATATAATATATAAATATAATATGTAAATATAATATGTAAATATAATATGTAAATATAATATATAAATATAATATGTAAATATAATATATAAATATAATATGTAAATATAATATGTAAATATATATGTAAATATAATATATAAATATAATATGTAAATATAATATATAAATATAATATGTAAATATAATATGTAAATATAATATGTAAATATAATATGTAAACTTTGTATCACATTTCTCTTATTGTCCTTAAATATAATGAACATCAACAATGTGTTTGTGTTCCACACTTCCTGACTCGACTCAGCTCTCAGCTCATTGGTTCCTCCTGAACCAACAGGAAACAGTGTTTTTATGAGGCACTACTTTCAGCTGCGGATGAATCCACGTGTGATGAATACGAGATCAAAAAGAAACAGAAAACCTGAAGAGTTCCGATCGTCTGAAGAGAAACGTTATGTTTTCAGAAACATTATCAGGTTTTGATGAAAACAAGCGAATAGACCCCCCCCCCCCACACACACACACGCACACACGCACACACACACACACACACACACACACACACAGAGTGTATCCTGTGGTATTTGTCTTCCACTCTGATCCTTATCTTTTCAACATGTGGGTCAGCAGATCAGATACATCCTGCTTTATAGTCCTGCTGGGAGTCAACTCAAGAGACTTCAGGTTGTGATGAGTTTCTGCAGACTGAGAGAGAAAAGCTTGACGGTCTCATGTTTCTTTAAGAAAGCAGGAGGGGCTTCTCTCTTTCTTTGTGTCCAGGCTGAAATAATTTGCATATGCCCCTCCTCCTCTCTCGGGATTGGCTCGGCATGTGGAGACCAACACATCCAAACTTTTCTCAGTTGGAGCTAAAACCTTTTTTTCCTGAGTTGAGGATGAAGTGAGAGCAGCTGAGAGAGGAAGAGGACGATGTCTTCATGAGCTTCACACAGTAACGGTCTCCTGGAGGTTCTTCTTGTTTCTAGGTGAGAAACCAACACTTCAGTTCACGAGTCAGAAGAAACTAGATTATTATGAAGGATTGTATATGTTTGTTACAGATAAACAGGATCTTTTTCACTTCTGTTTTAAACAGAAAACTGTTTTGATTTCAGTTCTAAAGTAAGAAACCAACATTTGATTTACTAGTTTGTTTTGTTTTGAGATTATTTTGAAGAAAAAATGGATTTAATCAAGATCTTAAACAGGATATTTTTCACTTCTATATGAAAAGAAAACAGTTTTGATTTCAGTTTTTAAAATGTTAAAGTGTTTATTTTCTGTCTGTTTAGGAGATTATCATCCTCACTTCACCTCATTATGCTGCCGGCTCTGCTTCTGGCTCTGAGTCTTTGCTCCGATGTTCGCTCCTCCGATCCGTCGTCGATAACAATCCAGTACCGGGTTTGGGAGGAGCAGCCGACGGGAACCCGGGTCGGCCGTCTGGTGGACGACCTCCGGCAGCGGGACGAAGGCGGCGGTCCTCTGGAGGATTTCCAGGTGGTGGAGCACGGGAAAGCCCTTCCCTTCTCCGTCAGCGCTCGAGACGGTGTCGTCTCCACCCAGGACCGGCTGGACCGGGAGGATCTGTGCCGCGGCTCGGACCTGTGCGAGCTGGCCTTCAGCGTCCTCTACAGGAGGAGCGGCGCCGTCAACTTCCTGCAGGTCCGCGTGGAGGTGATGGACCTGAACGACCACAGTCCCGGCTTCCCCGGCACGCTGCAGGAAGTGGAGATCTCGGAGACGGCCGGCATCAGGATGCGGATCCCTTTGGACCGGGCCGTGGACCCCGACGCTGGACCGAACGGCCTCCAGACGTACTCGCTGTCCGTCAACCAACACTTTGCTCTGGATGTGACGGTCGCGCCCGGTGGCACCAAACAGGCCGAGCTGGTGGTGATCAAAGAACTGGACAGGGAGGTTCAGGCCACGTTTGATCTCACCCTGGTGGCGTGGGACAAAGGGAACCCCCCCAGGTCCGGGAGCACATTAGTCCGTGTTAACGTTCAGGACTCGAACGATAACAGCCCCACGTTTGAGGATAGCACCCCCACCGTGGAGCTTTCTGAGGATACGGCACGTGGGACAACCATAATCCACCTCAAGGCCACCGACCCGGACCAAGGTGCCAACGGGGAGGTTGAGTATTCGCTCAGTAAGCACACGCGTCCGGAGGCTCATAAACTCTTCCATGTGGATCCGCAAACCGGAGCTGTGAGTCTCAAAGCACCGCTGGACCACGAGGCCCAAGCCTCCTATGAGGTGATCCTACAGGCCCGGGATCGCGGGCCCAACGCCATCCCCACACACTGCAAACTGCACGTCAAGCTCAGAGACGTCAACGACAACGCGCCCAGGATACACATGACCTGGACGCCACCCAACTCCCCCGTGGCGACCGTGCTGGAGGGAGCACCGGAGGACACCTTCCTGGCCCTGGTGATGGTCTCCGATGCGGATTCGGGAGAAAACGGCAAAGTGAGAGCTTACATTCAGCCAGCATCTGGCCCTTTTCGCCTGAAAAGGATCCACGGCGACAACTACATGATCGTTACCAACGGCAGCCTGGATCGAGAGAAGGTGATGCAGTACAACATCTCGCTGCTGGCCCAGGATTACGGAGACCCCCCACTGTCCTGTGTCAAACACCTGCCGGTCCACGTTCTGGACGAGAACGACAACGCCCCGGTGTTCTCAACCTCCCTCTACAAGGCCTCCTTCGAGGAAAATAACATGGCGGGCTACCACGTTCTCAAAGTCGAAGCCCACGACGTCGACCTGGAGTTCAGCGGACGAGTGTCCTACTTCATACGGAGCCCCAACGAAGTGGAAACCGACACCCGGTCTTTCTCTGTCCATCCGACCAGCGGCGTCATCAGCGTCCAGCGTCCGCTGGACTACGAGGAGTCCCACGCCTACTCCTTCACAGTGGAGGCCGTCGACCAGGGTCACCCGCCTCTCACCGGCACGGCCTCGGTGCAAATCGACGTTCGGGACGTGAACGACAACCACCCCGTCATCAAGGAGCCGAAACCCAGAAAGGGCGTGGCCTCTCTGAGCGTACCCGTCAATACGGACAAGGGGGAGATTGTGACGGAGCTCGGGAACGACATCGACGAGGGATCCACCTCTCTGCCGATCAATCGCCCGGTCAGAGACGGACTCGTTGGATTCCTTGCGTCCACCTTAAAAGCTGAAGATCCAGATTCGGGGCTGAACGGACAACTCAGCTACCTCATCGCCGACGGGAACATGGATGAACTGTTCTGGTTGGATCGGGTGACGGGCCAGCTGTTTGTGAACACCACCAACGCTACTGAGCTCGTTGGGAAAACCTTTAAGGTGAACGTCGCCGTGTCCGACATGGGGAGTCCCAGCTTGGCCACCGAGGCCACTCTGGAGGTGACTTTTATCAACCTCAAGGACCATCTGAAGAACTCGTCGCCCGGTAACCGCGGGCAGCTCAGCTTCACCATGATGATGGCGGTCTGCCTGGGGGCGACCTGCCTGCTGCTGCTGTTAGCCGTCGCTTTGGTGACGACGTTCTGCCGCCCGGAGAAACGGGATGTCCGGGCGTACAACTGCCGGCAGGCGGAGTCCACTTACGACCGCCACCCGCGACGCCCGCAGAAGAACATCAAGAAGTCTGACATCCAGCTGATTCCTGTCATCAGAGGGCCGAAGGAGGAGCCTCCCGAGGACGACGGCAGCGAAGTCCGGCCTCTGGCTCCGCCCCCGATGGCGTCGGACGACGAACAAACCGAGAGGCAGTACACGTTGACGCCATCGGTCATGAACACAAGCTTCCATTCCCAAGGATGCCCAGAAGGGGACGCCACCCACCAGTGCAGAACGCTACGGAAACCCGGAAACATCGAACTGGATGCCGTGTCGCACCGGAATCTCCGCAAAGCCAGGAACCCTTCGTCGTCGTCTTCTTCGGCCTCGCATTCGAGCACCTTGAGGCGCAAGGCGACCGCCAGAGGGGAGGAGGGGGCGGAGCCGGCGAGCTTAATGGCGTCCCAGGCGACTCTGAGGAGGCCGAGGACCTCGGAGGGACGAGGGGGAATCGACGCAGAACACCAGCAGATACTCAGACACCTGGTGCGACTGTCCATGGCTGCGTTCGGGGACGCCATCGAGCTTTCCTCAGCTTCACCTGAAGTGCAGGTGAGTTGTTGTTTGTCATGAATTACACCACTAAACTTTAACTCTTGTTCCTTACACATACGTTTAGTTACTTTGTCTGAACTTTGTTTATTGGTTCTTAGTCCTTAATTTTATGCCAGACGGCTTAAACTGATTGATTACAAGTTCTGAAGAAAATATAGAATTCATGATTTAACTAACGTGATACTTTCTTAAAGTATTGTTTGATCTGCTTTCTCTACTTGAGATTATTTACTACTAAACATTAAGGCCAATGTCGTTTACATTTAATTGACTGCCATCTAAAACGTTTTATTTCACTTGTGCTGAAACCACTATAGCTAACCCCCCCGCCCCCCTATGATGACTTACTCAGACAGCCTGACGAAGGTGTGTGTGTGTGTGTGTGTGTGTGTGTGTGGGGGGGGGGGGGGGGGGGGGGGGTATTATGGGGGGGTTGCTGAGTATTATAGTATTATTTGGGCCGCAGCTCTATCAAACACATCAAATGTACTTTAGTGAACTTTATTCTGTAAGTGTTCATTTTAGATTATGGGTCAATAACGTCTCTCATACTGGAGAACATTTATGCTTTTGCTCTTTCACAGTTTCCGTGTGAACTTCACAATATTCGTGCAGAACAAAATAAGCATGAAGAAGAAAAACAAAGTCCTCCGTTTAGTGTCCGTCGTCCTGTTGAACGAGGTTTTAACAGGAAAAGAACCCGTTCAGAACTTCACACCTCCCATTAAAATATCTAATATGTAATTCAGATATGGATTTACACCAAAAAACATCAGTTTTAATACCTTTAAAGGTTAAAACCAGCGTCACTGATGGTCAGAAGTGACCGCCAACGCCCCTCAGACAGAGAACAAAGAGCTGGACTCAGTCCGACGTCACGTGAATCCATCACAGACAGGGAGGAGGTTTTACCCAGAATACTCTTCTCCTCAACCCTCTTAGTCGGCCCAGTTGGCATTCCTGAGGCTTCGACATACACACAACACACACACACACACACACACACACACACACACACACACACACCTTCGTCCAGAGAAGAATAGGCTTTTAGGGGCCACTTCCTGTCTCTGCAGCAGCATGTGAGCAAAAACACACTAAAGTCACGGCTAAACAAAGTCATATATTAGTGTGTGAACACACATACACACACACACAAGGTTACTTTCCCCCGTGTGTGTGTGTGTGTGTGTGTGTGTGTTTCCTCCCTGCAGTCAGTGTGTATCCGCTGTATAACTGAGCTGTCAGCAGAGAGACTAAAGACAGGAACAGTTGATTCTAGCTGCTCCTCCATCAGTCCACCTAAACACAACATGAGGTCAGTATTCTGACCCCTTCTCTTCCTCCTCCTCCTCTTCCTCCCTGCAGCAGATCTCCCAGCTCCTCTCTCTCCTCCATCAGGGTCAGCTTCAGCCGAGGCCAAACTTCAGAGGAAACAAGTACTCTCATCGCAGGTCAGTGGGACTCCTCTTCCTCCTCGCCCTCCTCTTCCTCATGCTCATCTCTACTGATACCCAAACTCAATACATACCTCCTCCTCTTCTTCCTTCTGATCCCTCGATATACATCGCTCCATCATCGTCCTCTTCAATCCTCCTCCTCATGATGTTGATGATATCCTCTTCTTCTTCATCACTCTCTTCATCAGCACTAGTTTCAGGTTTCAGGCTGTGATCAGAGCACACACTGACAATAAAGGAGACACACTTCTGCCTCCTGATGTGTGTCTGTGTGTGTACGCGCGTGTGTGTGTGTGTGTGTGTGTGTGTAGATATGGAGGTCAGGACTGTTCTGATTGGCAGAGCACCAAAGACAGCGGACACGGAGAGAGCGAGGCTGGAGACGTGGACTGGGAACCAGAAGACTCAGACCATCAGCTGGAGGAGGGACTCCAGAACCTGCTCAACGGTACACACACACACGCACGCACGCACGCACGCACACACACACACACACAAAAAAAGATCCTGTTTTTGTGTGTGTGTGTGTGTGTGTTTTTGTATGTGTGTGTGTGTGTGTGTGTGTTTTTTGTATGTGTGTGTGTGTGTGTGTGTGTGTTTTTGTATGCGTGTGTGTGTGTGTGTGTGTGTGTTTTTGTATGCGTGTGTATGTGTGTGTGTGTGTGTTTTTGTGTGTGTGTGTGTGTGTTTTTGTATGTGTGTGTGTGTGTGTGTGTGTTTTTGTATGTGTGTGTGTGTGTGTGTGTGTTTTTGTATGCGTGTGTGTGTGTGTGTTTTTGTATGTGTGTGTGTGGGTGTGTGTGTTTTTGTGTGTGTGTGTGTGTGTTTTTTGTATGTGTGTGTGTGTGTGTTTTTGTATGTATGTGTGTGTGTGTGTGTGTTTTTTGTATGTGTGTGTGTGTGTGTTTTTGTATGTATGTGTGTGTGTGTGTGTGTTTTTGTGTGTGTGTGTGTGTTTTTGTGTGTGTGTGTGTGTGTTTTTGTATGCGTGTGTGTGTGTGTGTGTGTTTTTTGTATGTGTGTGTGTGTGTGTGTGTGTTTTTGTATGTATGTGTGTGTGTGTGTTTTTGTATGTATGTGTGTGTGTGTGTGTTTTTTGTATGTGTGTGTGTGTGTGTGTGTGTGTGTTTTTGTATGCGTGTGTGTGTGTGTGTGTGTTTTTTGTATGTGTGTGTGTGTGTGTGTGTGTTTTTGTATGTATGTGTGTGTGTGTGTTTTTGTATGTATGTGTGTGTGTGTGTGTTTTTGTATGTATGTGTGTGTGTGTGTGTTTTTGTATGTATGTGTGTGTGTGTGTGTTTTTGTATGTATGTGTGTGTGTGTGTGTTTTTGTATGTATGTGTGTGTGTGTGTGTTTTTGAATGTATGTGTGTGTGTGTGTGTTTTTTGTATGTGTGTGTGTGTGTGTGTGTGTGTGTTTTTGTATGCGTGTGTGTGTGTGTGTGTTTTTGTATGTATGTGTATGTGTGTGTGTTTTTGTATGTATGTGTGTGTGTGTATGTGTGTGTGTGTGTTTTTGTATGTACGCGTGTGTGTGTGTGTGTGTGTTTTTGTATGTGTGTGTGTGTGTGTGTGTTTTTGTATGTGTGTGTGTGTGTGTGTTTTTGTATGCGTGTGTGTGTGTGTTTTTGTATGTATGTGTGTGTGTGTGTGTTTTTGTATGTGTGTGTGTGTGTGTGTGTTTTTGTATGTGTGTGTGTGTGTGTGTTTTTGTATGTACGTGTGTGTGTGTGTGTTTTTGTATGTGTGTGTGTGTGTGTGTGTTTTTGGATGTGTGTGTGTGTGTGTTTTTGTGTGTATGCGTGTGTGTGTGTGTTTTTGTATGCGTGTGTGTGTGTGTGTTTTTGTATGTATGCGTGTGTGTGTGTGTTTTTGTATGTGCGTGTGTGTGTGTGTTTTTGTATGTGTGTGTGTGTGTGTGTTTTTGTATGTATGCGTGTGTGTGTGTGTTTTTGTATGTGTGTGTGTGTGTGTGTTTTTGTATGTGTGTGTGTGTGTGTGTTTTTGTATGTGTGTGTGTGTGTGTTTTTGTATGTGTGTGTGTGTGTGTGTTTTTGTATGTGTGTGTGTGTGTGTGTTTTTGTATGTGTGTGTGTGTGTGTTTTTGTATGTGTGTGTGTGTGTGTTTTTGTATGTGTGTGTGTGTGTGTTTTTGTATGTGTGTGTGTGTGTGTGTTTTTGTATGTGTGTGTGTGTGTGTTTTTGTATGTGTGTGTGTGTGTGTGTTTTTGTATGTGTGTGTGTGTGTGTTTTTGTATGTGTGTGTGTGTGTGTTTTTGTATGTGTGTGTGTGTGTGTGTTTTTGTATGTGTGTGTGTGTGTGTTTTTGTATGTGTGTGTGTGTGTGTGTTTTTGTATGTGTGTGTGTATTGTGGTCAGAGTCCCGGAGCGAGCTGGCTTTGTGACATAAAGAGTGAGAGGGAGTGTGTTGTGTTGTGTGTGTGTGTGATGCTCGACTCACCTCCACCCTGCAGGTTGTAACTCACACCAGTGTGTGTGTGTGTGTGTGTGTGTGTGTGTCTCTCTCTCTTACAAGTGTGACCTGTAACATCTTCATCTTCTTCTTCATGATGAATCACACAAACACAAAGCCGTCTTTGTCCAGGTGTGAAGCTGATATCACACCTGACAGCAGAGTGTGTGTGTGTGTGTGTGTGTGTGTTCAGTCTTTCATGTGTGACACGTTTTCCTGCTGTTTCATGTGTTTTGCTGAGTTTGGAGTCACAGCAGTTGAAGCATCGTCGGTGAGACCATGAATAATAACTCTCCAGCTGTTCTCTGATCTCAGTCTCTGTGAGACGTGTCCATCGATACGTCTTCAGGAACCGTTCAGACTCTTTGTTGCTTTTAGTCCTCGTCTTCATCCATATCTTGCATGTTGAGATAAATACCTCTTGTTTGATATCATATCTCATCCTCAGGGTTATTATTCACACTGAAGACGTTTTTATTTACAGACACAACGCTGGTTTAAGTTTTTTATCTCTAAAGATTTACTGAAAGTCGATGCTCTCAGTAACTGAAGGAGCGTTTTGTGTTCTTAGGATCTGTGGAGAAAATCTGCCAAAACAAAAGGAGGAAAGACCGCGGGGGGGGGGGGGGTGTGTGTGTGTGTGTGTTAAACATCTGGTGGTGGTGAGATGAAGGAGGCTGATTAGTCTCAGACTGTTAACCTCTCATTAATGTGGACACCCGTTAAAAAATAATATTTTACATTTAACATCAAGTAAAGACTCTTTCAAGAGCTCTGAACATAATAATAATAATAATAATAATAATATAATAATAATAATAATAATAATAATAATATAATAATAATAATAATAATAATAATAATAATAATTGATAATAATAATAATAATAATAATAATAATGTTTCAGCTTCACTACATAATGACTTTCAGACATCATCCAGAGTTGATCTACTGAGAGGAGCTGGAGATCCGTTAACGCTCAGATATGATTCACTGGTTATACTTTAACTGATAATAATATTGAATGTTGAGCAGAACTTTTACTTCTACGAGAGTCTGATTATGAATCTTCATGTTCCATAGAAGTTCACATGTAGACGTGCAGGGAAGTGAAGAGATGTAACAGGAAACAGTCTCACTCTGTTCTTCAATAGATAACGTGTCAAATGTTTGTTGAGATAGAAATATGGATTTATACATCGATTCCTCGAGAATCAGCGTCGTGCTTCAACGCTGACTGAGTAAACACACAAACATCCGCAGTTCTTAAAATAACAAAACAAAGTTTCAATAAAACATGAAAGAAATAATAACAACAGAAATAAAGTCTAAAATAAATGAATGAAATAACTTTATCTCTGTTTAGATTCACTCCTGAGTCCTCACAGTATACTTTGGAAATATAAATACTTAAAATACTAGAAGCTATATATCTGTGTGGTATGTTTCATGTTCATCAGACTGTAACCTTCCTGTGTTGAGTCCGTTTTACATTTCTTCATCATTTCTCATCTCTTCTTCCTCCAGATATCTTCCACATGAACTGATTAAAAACTATGAAGCTCTTTCATTATTTTGACGACACAAACAGGAAGTACAGGACACAAACAGGACGTGATGAGGATGAGATCAGAGAGGACACTTCAGAATAAAAGCGTGTGTTGTTTCCTCCTGGTCTTCCTGCCTCGTTGTCCAGATAGAGAGAAACTAACAGGAAGAGTCTCCGGACGTCTGAATGAATGTAAAGTGTAAAGACATTTCAGTTCTGCTCTCTCTCCTCTCTCTGTAGAGGACGTCTTCTCAGACGCCAGCGACCCGGCCTGGATGGCCCGGCTCTCTCTGCCTCTCAGCGCCGATTACCACGACAACGTCTTTGTCCCCAACGGTCCACCGTCCCCTGAGAGTGAGCTCTGTCCCCGGGACGCCCTGGACTCCTCGTCCTTCTCCACTTTCGGTAAAAATGCGAAGAGTCTTGTTTTGCCATCATTTCAATTCAAAAGTTAGAGTTTAAATCACAGCGGTTGAATCTACTTCATGATCTATTGAAAGACTTTGTAGAGTCTGAAGCGTAGCTGAGCTGTCGGTATGTTGTGTAAAAAGGGTCGACATAGATTTAACTCTAGCTTTTAAATAAGTATTCAAACTTTACGTCCAAAGTCAAAAGTGAACCAAAACATTCTAAAGAATTATTGAAAGATGATAACAATGTCTAGAGCTTTAAAAAAAACTTGTGGATGTCACAGATGTCTCGTTAGTTTCACGGTTGAAACTTTTAGCTATTTTCAACGTATCCTCATACAATTATAACCAATTATTCGTATATCTGATGAAAAGTTGCTCATTTTTTGTGCGTTTTCCTACAAAAGTCCAGAAACTTATGTTAATTTCTGCTTGTTACATGAATACAGTCTTTTCAATATAAACCTGTCTTCACAGGAAACAACTCAGTTAGGTTGAGACAACTAAACTGCTTAGTTAGGTTTAGACAACAGAACTACTTAGTTAGGTTTAGACAACTTAGTTAGGTTGAGACAACTAAACTACTTAGTTAGGTTGAGACAACTAAACCACTTAGTTAGGTTGAGACAACTAAACTACTTAGTTAGGTTGAGACAACTAAACCACTTAGTTAGGTTTAGACAACTAAACTGCTTAGTTAGGTTTAGACAACTAAACTGCTTAGTTAGGTTTAGACAACAGAACTACTTAGTTAGGTTTAGACAACTTAGTTAGGTTGAGACAACTAAACTACTTAGTTAGGTTGAGACAACTAAACCACTTAGTTAGGTTGAGACAACTAAACTACTTAGTTAGGTTGAGACAACTAAACCACTTAGTTAGGTTGAGACAACTAAACTACTTAGTTAGGTTTAGACAACTAAACCACTTAGTTAGGTTGAGACAACTAAACTACTTAGTTAGGTTGAGACAACTAAACTACTTAGTTAGGTTGAGACAACTAAACCACTGAGTTAGGTTGAGACAACTAAACTACTTAGTTAGGTTGAGACAACTAAACCACTGAGTTAGGTTGAGACAACTAAACCACTTAGTTAGGTTGAGACAACTAAACTACTTAGTTAGGTTTAGACAACTTAGTTAGGTTGAGACAACTAAACTACTTAGTTAGGTTGAGACAACTAAACCACTTAGTTAGGTTGAGACAACTAAACTACTACAGTTGAAAACCCAAATAAAACCAACACATTTTCAGAAGTTGTAACCAATTAATAATTGTTTTATTAACTGCTGTAGTTGAGGCAGAAGGTCTGGTTTTCATTCCCAGAATGCAGCAGAGTGACTCCGCCCTCTCCGCTTCCTCCTTCAGGTAAAACTCCAGAGCAGGACGGCCCACTGGGCGGGGCGCTGCTGTCTGAGGTCAGCACGCTGTTTGACATGCTGATGACACAGAAGGCCGACGCCCACCCCGGCCCTCGGCCCGACGTCCTGTACCGACTCTCCGCGGCGTACCGCCGGTCTCTGGGTCTGGACGACACCGCCGCCTCAGGAAACGCAGCAAGGAACTCTGGGAATGCTGAGAAGAGGGCGGGCCTGGCTGCTCCTTCAGGACTTTATCAATAAGAGAATCAATAAGATCACTGAACTCTGGAAAGACTGAGTTTCTGTGTGTGAGGAGAATGTTGATGTAATTCTGAAATATGATTTAAATGTATAAAATGATTTGTTTATAGATTGCAGCTTCAATATAAAGAAGGTTTCACTTCCAGCACTTTTGTGCCAATAAGAAGAGGTGAAGATGTGTTCAGAGTCAACATGAAGCTGATTCTGTCTCCTGGTATGAACATGAGTTTGACTGTCTGGGTGCTTTTGTAGTCCGTCAAACTGAAAGACATGTTTTCAGGCTCAAACACGAAGGTTGAGGAAGTTTCATCTTCATGCAAATGTATTTTGACTCCAACAGGAAACAGAAGCACAGTTGTTCTTTGTAAAAGCTAAACATTATTATTTGAATGCTATCTACGTAATCACGAAGGAGGAAGTAGAGACCACCCGAACCCTCACAGGTGGAGGTGGAGGTTTGTTCCTCGTGTGAAACCAGAAGTCAACGTTGATTTAATTGTCACGTAACTTTAGACAAGATAAGATAAGATATCATATGAAGCATTATATGAAGATTCGTTGTTTTCACGTTGTAAAACTTAAAACTTGTGGTTTTGCACGGGACAGAAATGCCGGCCCCCCGAGTGAAAGTCCTGTGTTTGTTTGACTCTGTTCGTCCCTCTAGCCTTGTGAGGACTTTCTCTCTTTAGCTGAGCCTTTAATGAAGACGTCGGTCTCTGACGCCCTGAGAGGGAGAACGGCTTTATTAGTGTTGGACAGAACCACGAACCTGCTGACCATTGACATATTATAAGAGATCATTGTCAAATCAATACAAATGCCTGGTGTGTAAATAGTTCTTGAATCGGAGGAGAAGATCAGGGATTTGATGCAGAACACACATGTTGGACTGGTGCTCATGCTGAGGAATCAAGTGGAAGGAAAACAAAGACTCAGGAAGGAAACAGGAAGTGAAGGAAAGACGTTGAGACGCAGTTTGATGGTGAATCTGAAAGTAGAAAGTGTCCTCGTCCTGCTGTTCAGTCGTTGTGGGCTTTACTTCTGTGAGCTGGTGACCAGAAGGAAGCGGTGCTTTGTCCTCTTGTTCCTCCTCGAGACAGAAACAAGCTGAGAGACTTTGTCTGGATGTTCTTTATGCCGACGGGCTGTTTCATGATGCAGTTATACAGACGACTCCACTGAAGTTACTGCTTCAACTAATATTAACCAATAAGTCTTCTTCACTGTATTTTATAAACCAGGAAACACAACTTTCTACATTTTGTTTTTTATAGATCAAAATACTTTTGTGAAACTTTTTAATGGAAAGTTAGTTTTGTATTTTTTTCCAATAAAGTGTGTTTTTATGTTTCAACTTTGTTTTCACGTCATTTAACTCAAACAGCATTCAGAACTTCATTGGAGAAACATCAAAGTGTATTAAGAGCGTGTGCGTCTGTGTGCGTGTGTGTGTGTGTGTGAGTGTGTGTGTGTGTGAGTGTGTGTGTGTGAGTGTGTGTGTGTGTGTGTGTGTGTGTGTGTGAGTGTGTGTGTGAGTGTGTGAGTGTGTGTGTGTGAGTGTGTGAGTGTGTGTGTGTGAGTGTGTGTGCGTGAGTGTGTGTGCGTGAGTGTGTGTGTGAGTGTGTGTGTGTGAGTGTGTGAGTGTGTGTGTGTGAGTGTGTGTGTGTGTGTGTGTGTGTGTGAGTGTGTGTGCGTGAGTGTGTGTGTGTGAGTGTGTGTGTGAGTGTGTGTGTGTGAGTGTGTGTGTGTGTGTGTGTGTGAGTGTGTGTGTGTGTGTGTGTGTGTGTGTGTGTGAGTGTGTGTGCGTGTGTGTGCGTGAGTGAGTGTGTGTGAGTGAGTGTGTGTGTGTGTGAGTGAGTGTGTGTGAGTGTGTGTGTGAGTGTGTGTGTGTGAGTGTGTGTGTGTGTGTGTGTGTGTGTGTGAGTGTGTGTGTGTGTGTGTGTGTGTGTGAGTGTGTGTGTGTGTGTGTGAGACACCCATCAAACATCTGCTCACATTATGGGCTCAGAACTTCTCGGTCTCCACAACATGAACTCATGAACTCTTTATTTCAGGATGAAGATGATGAAGATGATGTTTTGTTGGTGGTTTCGATACAAAGTGACACAATGATGAAACGCAGCGTCATCACGCGCTGCTGAGACGGCTCCTTTGTGCAGAGCGCCATCTGGTGTCTGAGGGACACATTACACCCGGAGGCTTCATCGAGAGCTTCTAACAGCAGCACAGTCACAACTCTGCAGTAAACACACGCATCAGTGTGAATACGCTACAAATACATAATGCAGTCATTATGTCTGTGTTGTAATATGAGACATCATGACTCACAGCTTCACTGAAAGGTTGAATCAGTGATCTATACATAAACAACTGTCCACCCGGAAGTATCTTTCAATGCGTACAGAAGCACATTTCTGATGCAGAACAATATTTCTTGTTTTAAATATGAAGAAATCCATAAAGTATTTGTTTCTGTTTTTGTGTGCATTGCGTTTTTTGGAGCGTAATTTATATATAAATCCCAAAATATATGTGTGAATCCTTCTGTGCATTCATTAATATTGAGTCAGAGAGGAGGGATTAATACAGCAAATTAATCATGTGAATATATGAACGATCCACTAATGTGACTTTCTGATGATCCTTTCTTCTGAGGTTCTCTTTATGGGAGCATATTTATGTTTATCTGCCTAATTATGACACATTTAAAGTCCTTTCAAAGGGTTTTATGTCCTCATGACGTATATTTCTCTGGTGAAACAAGTTGAAATCAGTATTTGTTGTTGAGACTTCTACATCTCCACAGTTTGACTGCATTTAAAACCTCCGTCGTCCTTCATGTGTTCTTCATCTGAGCTGTGAAGATGTTTCTTACTTCCTCTCAGTGACTTCTGATGGAGAACAGAAAACCCTGAAGCTGGTTTTCTTAGTCTCAGAGGTCAGCGGAGGTCACAGGGTTCATCAGTAGAACTCGACCAGAAGCTCTGTGAGTCTTTAGGACTCGACCGGCTGCTGCCACCAGGTTACATGTGAGTCAGGTCCAGGTGTGACTGTCCTCAGCCACCTGTCCGTCATGTTGGTTAGATATCCATGTTCTCAGTTTAAAACCTGTACAGCCCGAGCCCTATTATTAGGCCTCTGCTCGAAAATTGCACACCCATACTAAAGAGAGTGTATTTCTGCAACTACAAGTTCTATTTTAATAATTCTGACGTTATGATAAAGGGAACACTTGTGAGATTTGTTCAGATGTGTAAACATCAGTATATATGTTACTGGTTAAGAGTCAGTGAAGATGGCACACAGCTCAAATTGAAAAGTTTCAGGTTCGCATGAAAAAAAGCACTTTTATTGTTATTATTTCTTTGGAATGATGCAGCTGAAAGTTTAAAACTCTCCAGAATCATAGCACAACTTGTGAACAGTCTCTGTACAAAGTTTGACTTTGATAAAGTGAAGCAGAACAAAGTTAGAGAGGTTTTAGTACAGAGAGGTCAGGCGAGGTCAACCAAATTGAAATTTTGGAACCAGCTGTTCCAATGTAACTATATATAACTATATATTTCACTTGTTTTATCATTAATAGTGTTCAATCGATCTATTACTAGAGAGCTGGGTCAGTCGGTATCCCCGTATCGGACCAGAGATCTAACAACGTACAGCAGTGTGGCCTCATGTTGAGCCTGGATCCTCATCGATGGGATTTTCTCGTCTGAATTCCAGTTTCCCTGTGTGTATGTGGGCCTTTCTCAGCCTATGATTGGTCAATTTCAGAAAATGAACCCTCCTTCGACGCGTCAGAGTCCAGACAATCGAGTGGGCGTAACGTGGGATTGATTGACAGAATCGTTAGCCAGTCAGAATCAAAACCGCGCCGTCCCTCGCGGAGCATAAAATTCCATTCGCCGAAAGTCAAATCCCTCCCCCCCTCCCCTACGTTAGGTAGACCCCCCCCCCCTTTATCAGGAACCAGTTCAGAGACACAACAGGATATACGGCGAACACATTTGAATCTAAATAAGCGCGGATTTATCTGTTCTCTTCAGGAATTCAGCTGACGGTGAGGTGCAGTTATGATTTTTATTGATGAAGCGGTTTGTGGTTCTGGTGCTTGTTTGCTCACAGCTCTGCAGGCCGACTGCCTTCACGGAGAGAACTTCTGAAGATATCTGTGGAATCTGTGTGAGCCTCCAGCTTCTTCTTCTTAGCGCCTACCGGAGTGCGTGGTCGGCTCAGCAATGGTGAAAAAAGAGTGATATTGTGGAAATTGTTTTAGATGCTTATATTAGTCGTGTCGAATTGTGTTTGGAGTGTGTAAAATGGCTTACATGATATATATATATATATACACAGAATCTCTTCTTATGGGCATATAACATGTATGTAACATTAGTTTGTATTTCTACATGTATTTCTTCCTTCAGACCTCTGGATACACTGATGTAGTTGTTTCTGCTCTTTCACTGAAGTTATCGCTGAGAGTTCACGACTTTCTTTAGCCGGTTAGAGACTTTCGATGAGGTAGAGGCATTTATCTCAGCAACGATCTGAGTCGGTGGACGGAATATTAGTTCAGAAGGCAAAGTGCTTCTGTTCAGAGTAACCGGGGAGGTAAAAAGAGCAGAACAAACACTTTGTTCCCCACAGATGGAGAGTAAAGAGGTCGGACTGGAGCTGAGCCCCGAGGTAGGAAATAGATCTGGAAGCTGCTAATATGCACTTTGCTATTACATGTGCCACCTGTGAGTTAGAGAATGAGCGAGAAACCCAGAAATCCAATAAAAACTATTAAAACAACAGCAGTATTTTATGCGTAAACCCCAATAATACAAGCTTGGTATGAAGTGTGTGTGTGAAGAAGTGAGAGTGAATCCCAGGAGGAGAAAATAAAACACCGCCTCCATGGAAATATAGAAAGAAACAATAAATAAGAACAGACGCTAGAACAACAGGTGTTTAATTTTACTCCAGTCACCTCCGATGATAAAGGAGCTGGAATATCATTTAAAGCTGCTGTTTGTATTAAAAAGGCAAAATAGAAATGCTCATTTCTTTGTTTTTCTGATTTATATTAGTTATATTTCATGAAGACAATAAAGCTCTTTACGTCCACAAAAACTCCTTCTCTCATAATCGCTGTCTGTCCTTCACTGATGTTCAGCTCCGTCCCATTTTATCGAAAATACAATCGGTCATGACCAATTTAGAGATGTTATGATCGAGTTTTATCTGCAGAGCGGTGGTGAAGTATTCAGCTCATTAACTTCAGTAAAAGTACTAAAATACAGAAAAACTCCACTTCAAGTAAAAGCAAGGCAATAAAAATGTGACGTGAACGAACAAACACTGATCTTTGAAACTAGAAGTCTAAGTAAACCGAACTAAGTAGTTTAGTTGTCTCAACCTGACTGAGTAGTTTAGTTGTGGAGCTGAAACTACAAACCACCAAAACTATGAATCATTATTTATCGGTTTATTTTCCGTCCACTGCTTTTCTGCTTAAAGTCAAAGTTGGGTGTTGAGACGTTTAAAGGTTGTTGTAATTCAGCACTGGAATAAAGTTTGTGGTGTGTTGGGTTAAAAATACAAGATATAGATATATATATATATCTATATCTTGTATATATATATATAATATTATGTGTGACAACAAATAATTAGCTATTTGATTTTGAGTGAAGAAGACAAAGTGTTTAACTGGGTTTTCAGACCTTTGGTCTGGTGTTGAAACATAGATCTGAAAGCCTTAAATGACAGAAACAAAACTTGTGTTTGTTACTGTTCAGGTTGATGCATAAGGCTGATCATAGAAACATGTTCATCTCACTTTACAGGAGTTATTTTAATATAACAGATTTCATCAGCTGATAAAGTCACAGCTATGAATACTAATAACTACAGAAGGAGTTAAATGTCTTCACAGGAGGAGTTCCTCCTGAACACTGAAGTCTTTGTGTTCTATCAGTCGACCTCCTGCGGCTTTAACCTGCCGCTGGTTCTCCCTCCAGACTCGCCGGCGGCTGCTTCTTTAAACTGTTTTCTTCGGCTCAGGTTCAACTTATTGATTATTTTGGTCAAAGCGGTGGACGAGAAGAGAGCCGATGAAGAGAATGTTTTCACACCTTTAGTTTGTAATTCCGCTGAAGTTTACAGCCTAAAGTTCTGACCTCGGGCTGCAGGAAACTTATTGTTTCATTTGACATTCATCCCTTTTCCACCTGAGCTTTGCTCTAAAACAAGGAACTGCTTTGTTTTATTTCTCCTTTCACACCTTTGTTTGTTGAACTGTATCTCGTAACTTTACTGAGAGTTCAGTGAGGTTAACATACAAACTATTCAGATGAACATGATGCTGTTAAATGTTTTCAAAGCTTCAACATGTAAAACTCAAAGTGATTCAAATTCTGGGCTCAAAATCCCATCGAGCCAAACAAGAAGCTGATCTTTCCTCCAGGACGTCGCTGTTTCTTCCTCCTGTGAAACAAGAAGTCAAATCTATTTGTCAGGTAACTATCGTATTTAAATAATCAAGTTTCCAAAACCTATTTTCTTAATGTAAAATGTTCTCAAGCTCTTATTCTTCAAATGACTCTTTAAATGAAAGAGCAACATCTATTCTTTCTTCCAACTCTTTCATTTTAAATGTATTGTGATGCTATACAGATACAGATAGATATTATTATTATTATTATTATTATGACTATGTTGTTTCCTGTGAAGACAGAAGTTTATTTTGCTGGACTTTTGTAGTAAAACGCATTAAAAATGAGGAGTAACTTTTAGTAAGATATCATTTCTTCTTACCAACAGCATTTATAATTCTCTTTCTGGTTCCTCCAGCGTTTCCTCCACCAGCTTTAAGACTATTGGTACGAGAACCAGAATATCAGTCTGAGCACCGACAGAACTCTGCGTGTTTCAGCTCTTTGTGTGTGAAGAAGATCTGTGGCGCTGAAGACAGACAGACGGACACGACGTCCATCAGAGCAGCAGAGACGTGATGCAGACAGAGTCCCTCAGAGAGAGTTCCTCAGAGAGAGCGTTCCTCAGAGAGCGTTCCTCAGAGAGCGTTCCTCAGAGAGAGCGTTCCTCAGAGAGCGTTCCTCAGAGAGAGCGTTCCTCAGAGAGCGTTCCTCAGAGAGAGCGTTCCTCAGAGAGCGTTCCTCAGAGAGAGTTCCTCAGAGAGAGTTCCTCAGAGAGCGTTCCTCAGAGAGAGTTCCTCAGAGAGAGCGTTCCTCAGAGAGCGTTCCTCAGAGAGAGCGTTCCTCAGAGAGCGTTCCTCAGAGAGAGTTCCTCAGAGAGAGTTCCTCAGAGAGAGTTCCTCAGAGAGCGTTCCTCAGAGAGAGTTCCTCAGAGAGAGCGTTCCTCAGAGAGCATTCCTCAGAGAGAGCGTTCCTCAGAGAGCGTTCCTCAGAGAGAGTTCCTCAGAGAGAGTTCCTCAGAGAGAGTTCCTCAGAGAGAGTTCCTCAGAGAGCGTTCCTCAGAGAGAGCGTTCCTCAGAGAGAGTTCCTCAGAGAGCGTTCCTCAGAGAGAGCGTTCCTCAGAGAGAGAGAGTTCCTCAGAGAGAGTTCCTCAGAGAGAGCGTTCCTCAGAGAGAGTTCCTCAGAGAGAGAGTTCCTCAGAGAGAGTTCCTCAGAGAGAGAGCGTTCCTCAGAGAGAGTTCCTCAGAGAGAGCGTTCCTCAGAGAGAGTTCCTCAGAGAGAGCGTTCCTCAGAGAGAGTTCCTCAGAGAGAGTTCCTCAGAGAGAGAGCGTTCCTCAGAGAGAGAGCGTTCCTCAGAGAGAGTTCCTCAGAGAGAGCGTTCCTCAGAGAGCGTTCCTCAGAGAGAGAGTTCCTCAGAGAGCGTTCCTCAGAGAGAGTTCCTCAGAGAGTGTTCCTCAGAGAGCGTTCCTCAGAGAGCGTTCCTCAGAGAGAGAGCATTCCTCAGAGAGAGTTCCTCAGAGAGAGAGCATTCCTCAGAGAGAGTTCCTCAGAGAGAGTTCCTCAGAGAGCGTTCCTCAGAGAGAGTTCCTCAGAGAGAGAGCGTTCCTCAGAGAGAGTTCCTCAGAGAGAGTTCCTCAGCGAGCGTTCCTCAGAGAGAGTTCCTCAGAGAGAGCGTTCCTCAGAGAGAGTTCCTCAGAGAGAGTTCCTCAGAGAGCGTTCCTCAGAGAGCGTTCCTCAGAGAGAGTTCCTCAGAGAGCGTTCCTCAGAGAGAGTTCCTCAGAGAGAGCGTTCCTCAGAGAGAGTTCCTCAGAGAGCGTTCCTCAGAGAGAGTTCCTCAGAGAGAGAGCGTTCCTCAGAGAGAGCGTTCCTCAGAGAGAGCGTTCCTCAGAGAGAGTTCGTCAGAGAGCGTTCCTCAGAGAGAGCATTCCTCAGAGAGCGTTCCTCAGAGAGAGTTCCTCAGAGAGCGTTCCTCAGAGAGAGAGCGTTCCTCAGAGAGAGAGCGTTCCTCAGAGAGAGTTCCTCAGAGTGAGTTCCTCAGAGAGCGTTCCTCAGAGAGCGTTCCTCAGAGAGAGTTCCTCAGAGAGCGTTCCTCAGAGAGAGTTCCTCAGAGAGCGTTCCTCAGAGAGAGCGTTCCTCAGAGAGCGTTCCTCAGAGAGCGTTCCTCAGAGAGAGTTCCTCAGAGAGAGCGTTCCTCAGAGAGCGTTCCTCAGAGAGAGTTCCTCAGAGAGAGTTCCTCAGAGAGCGTTCCTCAGAGAGCGTTCCTCAGAGAGAGTTCCTCAGAGGGCGTTCCTCAGAGAGAGTTCCTCAGAGAGCGTTCCTCAGAGAGAGCGTTCCTCAGAGAGCGTTCCTCAGAGAGCGTTCCTCAGAGAGAGTTCCTCAGAGAGAGCGTTCCTCAGAGAGCGTTCCTCAGAGAGCGTTCCTCAGAGAGAGAGCATTCCTCAGAGAGAGTTCCTCAGAGAGAGCGTTCCTCAGAGAGCGTTCCTCAGAGAGAGTTCCTCAGAGAGAGAGCGTTCCTCAGAGAGAGCGTTCCTCAGAGAGAGAGACTTCCTCAGAGAGAGCGTTCCTCAGAGAGAGTTCCTCAGATAGCGTTCCTCAGAGAGCGTTCCTCAGAGAGAGTTCCTCAGAGAGAGTTCCTCAGAGAGCGTTCCTCAGAGAGAGCATTCCTCAGAGAGCGTTCCTCAGAGAGCATTCCTCAGAGAGAGTTCCTCAGAGAGCGTTCCTCAGAGAGAGTTCCTCAGAGAGCGTTCCTCAGAGAGCGTTCCTCAGAGAGCGTTCCTCAGAGAGAGTTCCTCAGAGAGAGTTCCTCAGAGAGCGTTCCTGAGAGAGCGTTCCTCAGAGAGCGTTCCTCAGAGAGAGTTCCTCAGAGAGAGTTCCTCAGAGAGCATTCCTCAGAGAGAGCGTTCCTCAGAGAGCGTTCCTCAGAGAGAGTTCCTCAGAGAGAGCGTTCCTCAGAGAGCGTTCCTCAGAGAGCGTTCCTCAGAGAGCGTTCCTCAGAGAGAGTTCCTCAGAGAGAGAGCGTTCCTCAGAGAGAGCGTTCCTCAGAGAGAGAGAGTTCCTCAGAGAGCGTTCCTCAGAGAGAGTTCCTCAGAGAGCGTTCCTCAGAGAGAGTTCCTCAGAGAGAGAGCGTTCCTCAGAGAGAGCGTTCCTCAGAGAGTTCCTCAGAGAGCGTTCCTCAGAGAGCATTCCTCAGAGAGAGTTCCTCAGAGAGAGCGTTCCTCAGAGAGCGTTCCTCAGAGAGAGTTCCTCAGAGAGAGCGTTCCTCAGAGAGCGTTCCTCAGAGAGAGAGCGTTCCTCAGAGAGAGCGTTCCTCAGAGAGAGAGACTTCCTCAGAGAGAGCGTTCCTCAGAGAGAGTTCCTCAGATAGCGTTCCTCAGAGAGCGTTCCTCAGAGAGAGTTCCTCAGAGAGAGTTCCTCAGAGAGCGTTCCTCAGAGAGAGCGTTCCTCAGAGAGCGTTCCTCAGAGAGCGTTCCTCAGAGAGAGTTCCTCAGAGAGCGTTCCTCAGAGAGAGTTCCTCAGAGAGCGTTCCTCAGAGAGTTCCTCAGAGAGAGAGTTCCTCAGAGAGCATTCCTCAGAGAGCGTTCCTCAGAGAGCGTTCCTCAGAGAGAGTTCCTCAGAGAGAGTTCCTCAGAGAGAGTTCCTCAGAGAGCATTCCTCAGAGAGAGCGTTCCTCAGAGAGCGTTCCTCAGAGAGAGTTCCTCAGAGAGAGCGTTCCTCAGAGAGCGTTCCTCAGAGAGCGTTCCTCAGAGAGAGCGTTCCTCAGAGAGAGAGCGTTCCTCAGAGAGAGTTCCTCAGAGAGCGTTCCTCAGAGAGAGTTCCTCAGAGAGAGAGCGTTCCTCAGAGAGAGCGTTCCTCAGAGAGAGAGAGTTCCTCAGAGAGAGCGTTCCTCAGAGAGAGTTCCTCAGAGAGCGTTCCTCAGAGAGCATTCCTCAGAGAGAGTTCCTCAGAGAGAGTTCCTCAGAGAGCGTTCCTCAGAGAGAGTTCCTCAGAGAGAGCGTTCCTCAGAGAGAGTTCCTCAGAGAGAGTTCCTCAGAGAGCGTTCCTCAGAGAGAGTTCCTCAGAGAGAGAGCGTTCCTCAGAGAGCGTTCCTCAGAGAGAGAGCGTTCCTCAGAGAGAGCGTTCCTCAGAGAGAGCGTTCCTCAGAGAGCGTTCCTCAGAGAGAGTTCCTCAGAGAGCGTTCCTCAGAGAGAGCGTTCCTCAGAGAGCGTTCCTCAGAGAGAGCGTTCCTCAGAGAGCGTTCCTCAGAGAGAGTTCCTCAGAGAGCGTTCCTCAGAGAGAGCGTTCCTCAGAGAGCGTTCCTCAGAGAGCGTTCCTCAGAGAGAGTTCCTCAGAGAGAGCGTTCCTCAGAGAGCGTTCCTCAGAGAGCGTTCCTCAGAGAGAGCGTTCCTCAGAGAGAGAGCGTTCCTCAGAGAGAGTTCCTCAGAGAGAGCGTTCCTCAGAGAGCGTTCCTCAGAGAGAGTTCCTCTGAGAGAGAGCGTTCCTCAGAGGGAGCGTTCCTCAGAGAGAGAGACTTCCTCAGAGAGAGCGTTCCTCAGAGAGAGTTCCTCAGATAGCGTTCCTCAGAGAGGGTTCCTCAGAGAGAGTTCCTCAGAGAGAGTTCCTCAGAGAGCGTTCCTCAGAGAGAGTTCCTCAGAGAGCGTTCCTCAGAGAGAGCGTTCCTCAGAGAGCGTTCCTCAGAGAGCGTTCCTCAGAGAGCGTTCCTCAGAGAGAGTTCCTCAGAGAGCATTCCTCAGAGAGAGCGTTCCTCAGAGAGCGTTCCTCAGAGAGCGTTCCTCAGAGAGAGTTCCTCAGAGAGAGCGTTCCTCAGAGAGCGTTCCTCAGAGAGCGTTCCTCAGAGAGAGAGCGTCCCTCAGAGAGAGTTCCTCAGAGAGAGCGTTCCTCAGAGAGAGAGCGTTCCTCAGAGAGAGTTCCTCAGAGAGAGCGTTCCTCAGAGAGCGTTCCTCAGAGAGAGAGCGTTCCTCAGAGAGAGTTCCTCAGAGAGCGTTCCTCAGAGAGAGCGTTCCTCAGAGAGCGTTCCTCAGAGAGAGCGTTCCTCAGAGAGCGTTCCTCAGAGAGATTTCCTCAGAGAGAGTTCCTCAGAGAGAGTTCCTCAGAGAGCGTTCCTCAGAGAGAGTTCCTCAGAGAGCGTTCCTCAGAGAGAGTTCCTCAGAGAGAGAGTTCCTCAGAGAGCGTTCTTCAGAGAGCATTCCTCAGAGAGCGTTCCTCAGAGAGAGTTCCTCAGAGAGAGTTCCTCAGAGAGCGTTCCTCAGAGAGCGTTCCTCAGAGAGAGTTCCTCAGAGAGCGTTCCTCAGAGAGTTCCTCAGAGAGCGTTCCTCAGAGAGAGCGTTCCTCAGAGAGCGTTCCTCAGAGAGCGTTCCTCAGAGAGAGTTCCTCAGAGAGAGCGTTCCTCAGAGAGCGTTCCTCAGAGAGCGTTCCTCAGAGAGAGCGTTCCTCAGAGAGAGAGCGTTCCTCAGAGAGAGTTCCTCAGAGAGAGCGTTCCTCAGAGAGCGTTCCTCAGAGAGAGTTCCTCAGAGAGAGAGACTTCCTCAGAGAGAGCGTTCCTCAGAGAGAGTTCCTCAGATAGCGTTCCTCAGAGAGCGTTCCTCAGAGAGGGTTCCTCAGAGAGAGTTCCTCAGAGAGCGTTCCTCAGAGAGAGTTCCTCAGAGAGCGTTCCTCAGAGAGAGTTCCTCAGAGAGCGTTCCTCAGAGAGTTCCTCAGAGAGAGAGTTCCTCAGAGAGCGTTCCTCAGAGAGCGTTCCTCAGAGAGAGTTCCTCAGAGAGAGTTCCTCAGAGAGCGTTCCTCAGAGAGCGTTCCTCAGAGAGCGTTCCTCAGAGAGCGTTCCTCAGAGAGAGTTCCTCAGAGAGCATTCCTCAGAGAGAGCGTTCCTCAGAGAGCGTTCCTCAGAGAGCGTTCCTCAGAGAGAGTTCCTCAGAGAGAGCGTTCCTCAGAGAGCGTTCCTCAGAGAGCGTTCCTCAGAGAGAGAGCGTTCCTCAGAGAGAGTTCCTCAGAGAGAGCGTTCCTCAGAGAGAGAGCGTTCCTCAGAGAGAGTTCCTCAGAGAGAGCGTTCCTCAGAGAGCGTTCCTCAGAGAGAGAGCGTTCCTCAGAGAGAGTTCCTCAGAGAGCGTTCCTCAGAGAGAGCATTCCTCAGAGAGCGTTCCTCAGAGAGAGCGTTCCTCAGAGAGCGTTCCTCAGAGAGCGTTCCTCAGAGAGAGTTCCTCAGAGAGCGTTCCTCAGAGAGCATTCCTCAGAGAGCGTTCCTCAGAGAGAGTTCCTCAGAGAGCGTTCCTCAGAGAGAGCGTTCCTCAGAGAGCGTTCCTCAGAGAGAGTTCCTCAGAGAGAGTTCCTCAGAGAGCGTTCCTCAGAGAGCGTTCCTCAGAGAGAGTTCCTCAGAGAGCGTTCCTCAGAGAGAGTTCCTCAGAGAGCGTTCCTCAGAGAGCGTTCCTCAGAGAGAGTTCCTCAGAGAGAGAGTTCCTCAGAGAGCGTTCCTCAGAGAGCGTTCCTCAGAGAGAGTTCCTCAGAGAGAGTTCCTCAGAGAGCGTTCCTCAGAGAGCGTTCCTCAGAGAGAGTTCCTCAGAGAGCGTTCCTCAGAGAGTTCCTCAGAGAGCGTTCCTCA
Source organism: Ophthalmolycus amberensis (assembly GCA_024529925.1). NCBI lineage: Eukaryota > Metazoa > Chordata > Actinopteri > Perciformes > Zoarcidae > Ophthalmolycus > Ophthalmolycus amberensis. Next base: position 76,001 of record JAFEUB010001495.1, on the reverse strand, counting down.
GAGAGAGCGTTCCTCAGAGAGCGTTCCTCAGAGAGAGTTCCTCAGAGAGAGCGTTCCTCAGAGAGCGTTCCTCAGAGAGCGTTCCTCAGAGAGAGAGCGTTCCTCAGAGAGAGTTCCTCAGAGAGAGCGTTCCTCAGAGAGCGTTCCTCAGAGAGAGTTCCTCAGAGAGAGAGCGTTCCTCAGAGAGAGCGTTCCTCAGAGAGAGAGACTTCCTCAGAGAGAGCATTCCTCAGAGAGAGTTCCTCAGATAGCGTTCCTCAGAGAGCGTTCCTCAGAGAGAGTTCCTCAGAGAGAGTTCCTCAGAGAGCGTTCCTCAGAGAGAGTTCCTCAGAGAGCGTTCCTCAGAGAGAGTTCCTCAGAGAGCGTTCCTCAGAGAGTTCCTCAGAGAGAGAGTTCCTCAGAGAGCGTTCCTCAGAGAGCGTTCCTCAGAGAGAGTTCCTCAGAGAGAGTTCCTCAGAGAGAGTTCCTCAGAGAGCGTTCCTCAGAGAGAGTTCCTCAGAGAGAGCGTTCCTCAGAGAGCGTTCCTCAGAGAGCGTTCCTCAGAGAGAGAGCATTCCTCAGAGAGAGTTCCTCAGAGAGAGCGTTCCTCAGAGAGAGAGCGTTCCTCAGAGAGAGTTCCTCAGAGAGAGCGTTCCTCAGAGAGCGTTCCTCAGAGAGAGAGCGTTCCTCAGAGAGAGCGTTCCTCAGAGAGAGAGAGTTCCTCAGAGAGAGCGTTCCTCAGAGAGAGTTCCTCAGAGAGCGTTCCTCAGAGAGCGTTCCTCAGAGAGAGTTCCTCAGAGAGAGTTCCTCAGAGAGAGTTCCTCAGAGAGAGCGTTCCTCAGAGAGAGTTCCTCAGAGAGCGTTCCTCAGAGAGCGTTCCTCAGAGAGCGTTCCTCAGAGAGAGCGTTCCTCAGAGAGAGAGCGTTCCTCAGAGAGAGTTCCTCAGAGAGAGCGTTCCTCAGACAGCGTTCCTCAGAGAGCGTTCCTCAAAGAGCGTTCCTCAGAGAGAGTTCCTCAGAGAGAGTTCCTCAGAGAGCGTTCCTCAGAGAGCGTTCCTCAGAGAGCGTTCCTCAGAGAGAGTTCCTCAGAGAGAGCGTTCCTCAGAGAGAGTTCCTCAGAGAGCGTTCCTCAGAGAGACTTCCTCAGAGAGCGTTCCTCAGAGAGAGTTCCTCAGAGAGCGTTCCTCAGAGAGAGTTCCTCAGAGATCATTCCTCAGAGAGAGTTCCTCAGAGAGAGAGTTCCTCAGAGAGCGTTCCTCAGAGAGCGTTCCTCAGAGAGCGTTCCTCAGAGAGAGTTCCTCAGAGAGAGAGTTCCTCAGAGAGCGTTCCTCAGAGAGCGTTCCTCAGAGAGAGCGTTCCTCAGAGAGTGTTCCTCAGAGAGAGCGTTCCTCAGAGAGCGTTCCTCAGAGAGAGCGTTCCTCAGAGAGAGTTCCTCAGAGAGTGTTCCTCAGAGAGAGCGTTCCTCAGAGAGAGTTCCTCAGAGATAGCGTTCCTCAGAGAGCGTTCCTCAGAGAGAGTTCCTCAGAGAGAGTTCCTCAGAGAGCGTTCCTCAGAGAGAGTTCCTCAGAGAGCGTTCCTCAGAGAGAGTTCCTCAGAGAGCGTTCCTCAGAGAGTTCCTCAGAGAGAGAGTTCCTCAGAGAGCGTTCCTCAGAGAGCGTTCCTCAGAGAGAGTTCCTCAGAGAGAGTTCCTCAGAGAGAGTTCCTCAGAGAGCGTTCCTCAGAGAGAGTTCCTCAGAGAGAGCGTTCCTCAGAGAGCGTTCCTCAGAGAGCGTTCCTCAGAGAGAGAGCATTCCTCAGAGAGAGTTCCTCAGAGAGAGCGTTCCTCAGAGAGAGAGCGTTCCTCAGAGAGAGTTCCTCAGAGAGAGCGTTCCTCAGAGAGCGTTCCTCAGAGAGAGAGCGTTCCTCAGAGAGAGCGTTCCTCAGAGAGAGAGAGTTCCTCAGAGAGAGCGTTCCTCAGAGAGAGTTCCTCAGAGAGCGTTCCTCAGAGAGCGTTCCTCAGAGAGAGTTCCTCAGAGAGAGTTCCTCAGAGAGAGTTCCTCAGAGAGAGCGTTCCTCAGAGAGAGTTCCTCAGAGAGCGTTCCTCAGAGAGCGTTCCTCAGAGAGCGTTCCTCAGAGAGAGCGTTCCTCAGAGAGAGAGCGTTCCTCAGAGAGAGTTCCTCAGAGAGAGCGTTCCTCAGACAGCGTTCCTCAGAGAGCGTTCCTCAAAGAGCGTTCCTCAGAGAGAGTTCCTCAGAGAGAGTTCCTCAGAGAGCGTTCCTCAGAGAGCGTTCCTCAGAGAGCGTTCCTCAGAGAGAGTTCCTCAGAGAGAGCGTTCCTCAGAGAGAGTTCCTCAGAGAGCGTTCCTCAGAGAGACTTCCTCAGAGAGCGTTCCTCAGAGAGAGTTCCTCAGAGAGCGTTCCTCAGAGAGAGTTCCTCAGAGATCATTCCTCAGAGAGAGTTCCTCAGAGAGAGAGTTCCTCAGAGAGCGTTCCTCAGAGAGCGTTCCTCAGAGAGCGTTCCTCAGAGAGAGTTCCTCAGAGAGAGAGTTCCTCAGAGAGCGTTCCTCAGAGAGCGTTCCTCAGAGAGAGCGTTCCTCAGAGAGTGTTCCTCAGAGAGAGCGTTCCTCAGAGAGCGTTCCTCAGAGAGAGCGTTCCTCAGAGAGAGTTCCTCAGAGAGTGTTCCTCAGAGAGAGCGTTCCTCAGAGAGAGTTCCTCAGAGAGAGCGTTCCTCAGAGATAGCGTTCCTCAGAGAGAGTTCCTCAGAGAGAGCGTTCCTCAGAGAGTGTTCCTCAGAGAGAGCGTTCCTCAGAGAGCGTTCCTCAGAGAGAGCGTTCCTCAGAGAGAGTTCCTCAGAGAGAGTTCCTCAGAGAGAGTTCCTCAGAGAGAGCGTTCCTCAGAGAGCGTTCCTCAGAGAGAGCGTTCCTCAGACAGAGTTCCTCAGACAGAGTTCCTCAGAGAGAGCGTTCCTCAGAGAGCGTTCCTCAGAGAGAGTTCCTCAGAGAGAGCGTTCCTCAGAGAGTGTTCCTCAGAGAGAGCGTTCCTCAGAGAGCATTCCTCAGAGAGAGCGTTCCTCAGAGAGAGTTCCTCAGAGAGAGTTCCTCAGAGAGAGCGTTCCTCAGAGAGCGTTCCTCAGAGAGAGCGTTCCTCAGACAGAGTTCCTCAGACAGAGTTCCTCAGAGAGAGCGTTCCTCAGAGAGAGCATTCCTCAGAGAGAGTTCCTCAGAGAGAGTTCCTCAGAGAGAGCGTTCCTCAGAGAGTGTTCCTCAGAGAGAGCGTTCCTCAGAGAGCATTCCTCAGAGAGAGCGTTCCTCAGAGAGAGTTCCTCAGAGAGAGTTCCTCAGAGAGAGCGTTCCTCAGAGAGCGTTCCTCAGAGAGAGCGTTCCTCAGACAGAGTTCCTCAGACAGAGTTCCTCAGACAGAGTTCCTCAGAGAGAGCGTTCCTCAGAGAGCGTTCCTCAGAGAGAGCGTTCCTCAGAGAGCGTTCCTCAGAGAGCGTTCCTCAGAGAGCGTTCCTCAGAGAGAGCGTTCCTCAGAGAGCGTTCCTCAGAGAGCGTTCCTCAGAGAGAGCGTTCCTCAGAGAGAGAGCGTTCCTCAGAGAGAGTTCCTCAGAGAGCGTTCCTCAGAGAGCGTTCCTCAGAGAGCATTCCTCAGAGAGAGCGTTCCTCAGAGAGAGTTCCTCAGAGAGAGAGCGTTCCTCAGAGAGAGTTCCTCAGAGAGCGTTCCTCAGAGAGCGTTCCTCAGAGAGCATTCCTCAGAGAGAGCGTTCCTCAGAGAGAGTTCCTCAGAGAGAGCGTTCCTCAGAGAGAGCGTTCCTCAGAGAGAGTTCCTCAGAGAGAGCGTTCCTCAGAGAGTGTTCCTCAGAGAGAGCGTTCCTCAGAGAGCATTCCTCAGAGAGAGCGTTCCTCAGAGAGAGTTCCTCAGAGAGAGTTCCTCAGAGAGAGCGTTCCTCAGAGAGCGTTCCTCAGAGAGAGCGTTCCTCAGACAGAGTTCCTCAGACAGAGTTCCTCAGACAGAGTTCCTCAGAGAGAGCGTTCCTCAGAGAGCGTTCCTCAGAGAGAGCGTTCCTCAGAGAGCGTTCCTCAGAGAGAGCGTTCCTCAGACAGAGTTCCTCAGACAGAGTTCCTCAGAGAGCGTTCCTCAGAGAGAGCGTTCCTCAGACAGAGTTCCTCAGACAGAGTTCCTCAGACAGAGTTCCTCAGAGAGACACTGGAGGGCAGCAGAAGCCTGCAGATCAACAACTGCAGCTTCAAAAAAGACTCAAATAATCCAGATGAGTCAGGTCAAGTTTTCATATCCACAGCTTCTCCTTTCACACATGTGGGTACAACGATACCCCCCCCCCCCACCCCCCCACTAAACAGGACTAAAGGGCTCATCTCCTGGGGACTATTTTCTCTCTTTCTATATATTCACTTGATACAGTTCGAGCATCACTGCTTTGCAACGTTACTGTTTAAATTTGAACTTTAGAGTCTCTGTGGAGTTTTTCTTCTGAACAAACACAAGTTAAGTTTAACTTTCCTGGAGTTCTGAGCGACGTGTTCAATGATTTTACTTCCTAATAAAACATTTGCAAAGTCTTCTTCAATACAGCATGATGTTCATTTAGTACATTATGGTCCATTTAGAGTCACACAGACCATAAAGCAGGGGATGCTTTAGGGCGGGGCTACACGCTGATTGACAGGTCTCTACCAGAGACGTATACGGCGTCTCTACGTCACTCCTCCTCAGTCCAGATATGCTCACTTCCTGTTTATCGGTTGCATAGGAAACCAAGATGGCAACGAGTGATGAAACCAGTGATGAAGAAGAGGTTTTCTACTTTGTTTCACTCGTGTATTTCTCTCTCCTCTGTTTTTGGTGAACTTCCTGGTTTCGGTGCGAATCAACAGAGCAGGTGACCTTCATGCTGGAAAAGGAAAAAGAGAGCCGAGGCTGGGACTCGTGCCGACGTTCATGGCCAGTTCAGATCACGCTCCACAGATCAGCTGTTGGCTCCTGTGTGGTCACAAACTGTCTTAACAGCTGCAGAGAGATCAGATCTTAACTCTAACTTCAGCATATGAAACATGAAATGAGTCAGATCTCTCTGAGGCCACAACGTCTGATCCTTCATTTGTGACATCTTTAGAAACACTGGGATGTAAAATATGAATAAAGTTATATCTGTTCGAACATGTACAGCATGACTTCATACAGACTCTTTGGGAAATATACTTATAGTCCTGATCCTCTATGTGAACCAGTCTCAGTGTAGTCGCGGCGTCCCGTGACATCGCGGCGTCCCGTGACATCGCGGCGTCCCGTGACATCGCGGCGTCCTGCCTCTAATCACGTCTCTGTAATGGATCCAGCTGGCTGAGCTTCAGCTGCAGGCGGAGAGAGAGACTCCATCTTGGTTTTAATGAGGACTTTGTCATTCAGGCCTGAAGCTCCCTGATGCAGACCACCAGGACTAACTGTCTGTCTTTACCTTCCTCTCAGACTCTACCTGGGATTATATTCCTCTCATTATTTCTCCTCTCTGCCTCGCTTCTTCATTTAAATGATTATTATTTCTCCCCATATATCTCATATTCTTACTCCTCTTCAGGTTGAATGTTGAACCTCGTTAACGAAGGTTCACTTCCTGCTGATGATCTCTGGAGACCATCGGCTGTTCCGATGTCGGACATCTCAAACACCTTCAATCACCGAGAGTCACAGCGAGGGAGGAAGCTCAGGTCCAGTCAGAGGAAGTTAGAAGTGAGGATAAGTGGGAGAAAAGTTACAGAAGCAGAGCATGAGATCAAGTTTGGATTCTTAATACTTGGAGTCATATTACTGGACTAAGTGATGCAAAAACTAAACTTTGAGATGTGTACAGCTCATTTAAATATAAATACAGTGAATGTGACGACGCGACTCGGAATGAAAGCTTGAATGTTTGGATCAAAGTGAAAGTTTTGAAGGTTTAAAGTTGCAGGTTTGGGAGGTGGTTCAGTTTTAATAGCTGATGAGGTTTTGTGAAGGTGAAGACCTGAACTACCTTTTCCAGGTGTGTGCCGGCTCGGTTTGGACCCGGTTTGACTCGGCCCATGATCACAGCACAGCAGGGAGTTGTATCTCCATGTAAAGGTGTGTCGACACTGCTGTAAATGGTGGATAAACACGTTTCACCTCCTTTATTCTTCACAATAAAAGTCTTGCGTTACTTTAGCTGCTCCCTGCAGTCGTAGACTTGTTTCATTGAAGAATAGCTGCAAACAAAGCTACGCTGATTCAGTGATCAACACGTATATTGTCCTGTCAATTCTTCACAATAAAGGTCCCCTGTTGTTTTTTTTGTTAATTAAAAGCTTTTATTGTGAAGCAATGTTTGCTGTTTCTTCAGCAGCAACTTAACATGACTCCTATAAAGATCTGGAGAAGGTCCATCTCTGACCCGGTAACAGAAACAGAAAACATGTTTGACTCGGAGCGTTCCCAAAGGTCCCAAAAGAGAAGTCTGATTAGAAGTCAAAGTCTGGAAGATTTGGATGAAACCAAATGGAAGATGCTGAGAGTTAGTGGATACATTATTTGAGATGTACATTATTTGGTAAAAGCGTCTCAACATTTGGAAAGAATTTGGCACAATGTCATAGAAATATATAAAACAAAAAGGCAGCGGATGGTGATTTGGAAGTCAATGATTTGATGGACAGTCTCGGATCCAGCTGAAGGTTTGGGAACCAGTTTGGATCCAATGTTTAGAAGATGGTGAAGGCTGTTGTGGAATATTTCCTTCATAATTTCAGGAGTGAAATTGGTTTTATCCAAAGTGTTTAACATAAAAACAGAGTCTTGATGAATGATCAAAGTTTCAAAAAGTAAATTTAATGTTTGCAAACAGAGAACACAACCACAGTCACGTATTGCAGTGAACTGTGAACATGCTCTAGAGACGCAGAATCAAACAAGGTATTTATACCGGCCGGCACAGAGGAGACAGATAACACACAGGAGACTAAGGCAGAAATGTTTAGTCTAACAAGAAGCAGTTGATTGCAGAAAGAACACGTCGGTCGTTTGTCCTGAATAAGATAGAAAAGTGACCTCTGTACCAGAACAAATATGTCAATGTGTTCAGACATCCAGACGCCCGTACAAATGAATTTTCTAACAGCAACATATCACACAGAAAATATGATGAGGACATGTTAAAACATTTTTACCATTACAAGGCTTTGATGAAAACAGTTTGAGTGAAGGTCTGACTGAACATCTGGATCAATAAAGGACCAGGATGAAGGTCTGACTGAACATCTGGATCAATAAAGGACCAGGATGAAGGTCTGACTGAACATCTGGATCAATAAAGGACCAGGATGAAGGTCTGGGAGAATAGTTTGTGTCAAAGCGAAGATCCTGAATGCTGATTGAGAAGCTTGAATAAAGGTGAAGCTCTGGAGGAACGTTGGCATAATGACGAAGGCTGTGGCTCAAGTTTAAATGTTGGGTTTGAGGTTTGGAAGGAGGAGTTCAAGGTTCCAGAGAAGAAGTTTGTTTTGGAGGAATTAACACTGAGTCAATGAAAACGTTTTGCAGAGAGATTAAAGTTCGGAGGAATATTTGTGTAGAATTAGATTGAAAGCAGACGGTTTGAGGAGCTTTGAGATGAAGGTAGAACTGTAAAGGTCAGGGTGCAGGAGGAGGTTTGGATGAATGTTCAGTGTTTGTTTACTTTCATCCATTGAACAGAAATGCTTTTTCCATTTTTTTAAATAAAGTGCAGCCAAACAGCCGGCAGCAGCTCTGGCGATCACATTTGTTGTTTTCCCCCCAAATGTATACAAAGTCCATTTAATCTGCCCAGCAACCATAGATGACATTTTGAAGTCTGTGTTCATTTTCCTCCCAGAGAGCAGCACAAACAGCCAGAGGCCCCCCCGCCCCCCCCCGCTGTTTACCAACTCTACATTGATGCTGTCCCGCTTGGCTCTGTAATAGGACTCAATACTTCAGGCCTCTGGCCACTCAGCCAATACAGCGATCCACTGAGTGGGTGCGGTGTGATAATAACAGCCAGAGGTAATATGCATGCAAGTGTAAATGTTGCAGAGTGTGTGTGTGTGTGTGTGTTTGGGGTGAAATCTATATTTCTGTTTGCCAACAGCAGCAGATTGATGCCAGAAATCGGTGGATCATCGGCCGCATCTGGACTCAAAACAAACCTGCTGCAGAGCTGCATGTCAACGAGACGGCCCGCGGTATTAGTGATCAGAATTAGACCCATCTGTGTTTTTCTATCCTGGTGGGGTCCTTCGCCTGACATATCAATGACGCCATGGGGACCAATGTTTACCGTGGGGACCTGATATGCCTGGTGCAGTTTTCTGATATTCATACACACTATGGCTATAAGTTAGCTGTGTTCTGATATGGACACACACTTTAGGGCTGTACATTAGCCAGTGTTCTGATATTTATACAAGCCAAGTTAAAAACATTTGCTCCCTAAAGTGTGTAACAATCAGTGCACTACCATTTTAAATATCCTCATTGCCATGTGTTGGAGTTATTGGACTCTCACCCACCCAGCCGCACCCTTTCAAAATAAAAGCTCATTAAACTCATTAAGCTCAGAATGAGCTTAGTGTTAAGCAATGTTAAGTTCAAGTCTTTCCATCACAAATACAGAATGATGATGGGAGCGTTACCAAAGGTATGTGTGTCAAACACAGATGTATATCTCGAGTACAGAAATGACGGGAGACATTTGTGGACCGAACACAAGATTCAATCCAAGAGCATGAATCTAAAATGCAGAGAAGAAAGAAGCGATATCTCAATTGAACCTCAATGATACTACCGGCAATATCGGCGTGTATATATATTGCGACGTCTTCTGGCAGAAGCAGCCACACTGTCAACATTTCTAGTTTTACTTTATTATGCAAATAGAAAATGTGATTAACGGGACTTTTAAGGCTTCACACTCAAGACAGTTTGGTCGGATGTTGATTTTAGTACCTACAGCATCATTCCCCACAGGCCTTCATACAGTAACGGGGTATAAATACAAAGCCGATGAGGCGCTTCGGTCGGCGTGTTGACTGACAGCGTCGCTGCCGGCCCTCTTCCCTGTTAGCGGGGATGCCCTCTGCTTCTGACGGCGTTTGAAAAATCCTCTCCTCAGATGAAGTCGAGCCGGACGGCCTGCAGAGCCGCTCCGCCTCAGGCGTCATGTCAGAGGATTTGTTTTGTTTCCCCACACCTTCATTCCACTTTCTCTCTTTTTCTACCGGGCCCTTCGCTGCTTCCCCGTCGGCAGAAATAGATCTGAGCTCAGTGGGGTTTGGTGGAGCACGAAAACACAGCAGAATATCAAAACTATCAAGGATGAGTTTTATGGTTTATAAGCTGCTGGTCTGCTGCTGCTTCTGTCTGTGTGCATGTTGGACAATAAAAAGAAAGAAACCTCAAGCTTACTGTCGGTGATACAACTACAAGACTCATTAGCGTCTCACAATTAACACCCGACTACTTTCACTTAATGAGTCTTGGTGGAATTTTCATTATCCCATTAACGCTGCATTTATCTATCTGACATCCAACATCAGAACCAGGAGGTTATAAAGCAGATGTGATGCTAACAGTTCTACCTCCTCATCCAGCAGACACAGAGCAACTTTATCATCTCATTGAAGGTGTTTCACCTCAAGATAACGGCCAAAAACAAGATGGCCAAAAAACAAGATGGCTACTAACAAAAAACAAGATGGCGATGGCAAAAACCATGATGCAACTTCACACAAAAACAAGATGGCGACGGGCAAAAAACAAGATGGCGCGGGGCAAAAACCAAGTGGGCGACGACCAACAATAACAAGATGGCGACGGCCAAAAAAATCAAGATGGCGACGCCCCAAAAAAAACAAGATGGCCATGGACAAAAGAATCAAGATGGCCATGGACAAAAAAATTAGATAGACAGACAAAAACCAATGTGTGAGGTCATGTAGCACTTGTTTGATTAGATCAAGTAATGCTGGATGTTGCTGAAGGTCTCTTCAATATTCTCTCATTCAAATTCTATAATCTTTAATATTCAACAGTGACTTGCTTCAGTGCTTCATTTCTGAGTGAATACCAATCAAATCTTCCTCTCTCTTGATGCTAATGCTACCAGAGGCCGACAGCATCTGTTGGAAATCGCCCGGCGGCCCTTTCACCTCTTGGCATTCTTCTCCTCACTCGGCTGCTCACAGACTATTAGAGCGTTCACGCCGGCGGTGAGAGCGAGAGAGAGAGAGAGACGCTGAACTCATTTCACGGGTTAATTAGAACAAAAGGATCAGCCTTTCACCGGCGAGAGGCTTTCGATTATTGAAAGGTTGTGGCTCGCTCTCCTCCCCGCGGGGCCCCCGCTGAGAGGAACAGAGTACATTGGGCTCCATCGCCGCTAAATGCCACCTATCAATCAGCGGATCACGGCCGGCCGCCGTCATTAGCGTCCGGCTGATTGAGAGGTAAAGCTTTGTGATCGTCCTCGGGCAAAACACAGAGCGAGGATATTAACATGCTGCATGTCTGCAGGAGATGAAATGACAAGTTGGGTCAACTTTTTAAAACACGAGACAGAGACGGAGGCAGAGGAGTCGGACGTCGAGGACGGACGACGAACGATGAAGAGTGACTCGGTGCAGTGCAGAGGACATTAGTTATGTATCGTTATGTATAGGTTAGGTATGTTACATGAAGCAGGTCTTCATCAGTCACAGAAATATGTCCCAGATAATAGTTGACTTTCATATGGGAGGTTCTTGGTGTTTCCTGCGTCTCGTCAAATATATATTTATATATATCTGTTTATATATATAAATTTATATTTTTATAATTAATAATGTTCATTTTTTAAATGAAAACAAAATAACTCATCTTTCTTTGAAATTCTTTACGACCAAATTAACGTGAAAGTATTTAAAACATTTTTATTTTCGTCTATAACTTACTACGTGATGTGACCGAGCCGTTGTTAACCACATTAGTTTCATCTGTGCTGACGGAATAATAATAATCACAACAATAATATGAATAATGCTGCAGTGAAACAGGCCTGCTGATGAGAGCCGACATGTCTATTGACATGTTCTCTTCATAAGGTCCTATGAAGCATAACCGTTGGGTTTAGAGCTCGATGCAGCGCCCCCCCCCCCCCCCCCCCCACAGTGGTTACGTAAAATCAATGAATCAGTCGGGCAGGTTTACAGACTTCACGTGATTAAGAACTGAAGTGGTTAAAACCATCAGAGCTTGACTCAGCAAATCACATCGTTAAGTCAAGAACTCTATCAACAGGGTAAAATATGTCTAATAGATTCAATACAATTCAATATATTTTTGTATCGCCCAAAATCACAAATTACAAATTTGCAAATGAGGCATTATATAATGGTAGCTCTTGGTGAATTTAGGAGAAATCTACAGACAGACAAAGTAATAAAATAAATGTTATCTGTCCTAAGTAGACGAAAGTTTTCTAAATTGACCAGTGAATGAAGAACGAGTTCCTCACCTATGGCCTCTGTTAACCTGCCGGCATTAAGTGGAAATAATTCTATCAGTTTGTGATGCTTTTACTTTTGGGGCACAGGAGGGAAGACATTTAATATATTCCAGCTGCGACGTGCTATCACTCCTGAATATGAAGCTATATCTCCTCCAGAATCCATAAAGCATCAGGTAACCTGCTCTGATCTACACCAGGTGACCGTTTGACTTTCTCTGCAGCTCTTCATTGATCGTCTTCAGCCGGCTGAAGGTCACGAGTTCACTTCCAGCTCTGCTTCCTCTCCTTAAGCTGAAGGATGTGACCCTGATTCCAGACTCTTAACGACAGAGACCACGCCTCCTCTCAGGGCTTCTAGAGGCTTTTTATTCATATTCACACGAGTCTGTTCATCAGCTCTCTGTTTTTATGTTCTATTGGAATCAAGTAAACATTCAGAAGTGAAAGGCAGAGACGTGGTTCAGGTCTACGTTTGGAATTAGGTGAGGACACAGAACGATTAAACTCAGATGAGGAGATGAATTCTCATATCCATTTTATTTACTCTGAATACACAGAATAGAAACAAAGACATGAGAATCCAACATGTTATGAGTCAACTATTGTTAGCTAACGTGTGATCTGTGTCCTTTTATGTTGATGAGTCGGATTCAAATGTTATCCTGGACTGTAAATGATATCGATTGATATTCAGACTGATATTTTAGCATCAGATCTCTTAAAAAACTGTTAAAACAACAGCTGCTGCAGAGCAAAGTCAGATAAATGAGATGGTTTACTCTGAACTTCTAAATGTATTATCTGTGGTGAATCGTATCCTCAAGCAACCCTAGTTCATATGATACCTTATAAAAAAGTTAGTCATTTCTGCTTAGTTTTGTTGTCTAAACCTAACAGAGTAGTTTAGGTTGAGACAACTAAACTACTTAGTTAGGTTGAGACAACTAAACTACTTAGTTAGGTTTAGACACTAAACTACTTAGTTAGGTTGAGACAACTAAACTAATTAGTTAGGTTTAGACACTAAACTACTTAGTTAGGTTGAGACAACTAAACTACGTAGTTAGGTTTAGACACTAAACTACTTAGTTAGGTTAATTATCTAAATGTAAACCTCAAAGACCCAGCAGTAGCAAAACAACCTGCACAATAAAAGTGCCATCAACAGGTTTGTTACCTGCTTTTATTCTAATGATGAAAATATATGTTTCAACATTCACATGGCAACAGAAATATAATACATAATATACGATAGTGTAAAAGTAGATTTAAAGAGTTGACTCCCATGTGTAGGACGACACAGAAGATCAGTTCAGAATAAAAACACAAAATATAAATAATGTAACACTGCTATGAAATCAATGTATTTATATAATTACAGGATCTGAGCTGTTTGTTTTTGTCATCAACTAAAGGTTGATAATGTTTTATCTTCATGAAATCATTTCTCACACACTGTAAATATCTGGAGTGTCCTCTTTCCCTCTGTGACATTTTGCAGCCGGAGTGTTTGATTTAAATGCTGCTGTTTGTTTTCCCTTTAAAGCAGCAGCAGAGTTACAGGGCAGTGAACTAGAAAATGACATTTTAAAGTCATCTGTAGCTTCTGCACAGAGTTGTGCCCTTTCCTCGGCGGGGTAAATATTAACACCGTCAACGCCGCTGTTCTCATCTTCTTCTTCTCCTCTGAGAAACGACACATCCAGACATCTGAAGGGAACTTGCTGCTGCCTTTAACTTTACTTAATGCTGAGTTTAGCATCGTTAGATGCACATCATTCTGTTACTGTTTCCTCTAATCCATCCAATCCAAATGACTGTTTGAATATATTTTAAATGGAGCCTCCGACATTGTGTTGTGTTCCAGAGTGAAACGTCTCTAGAGCTATTCATGGTCTCCAGAAGATGAATTAGAATGACTCTGTAGCGCCACCATCAGGTCAAACACTTGGACTCCATCTCTCTCTTTCTAACCTTTAATTGAGTCTTGTTCTTAAAGATTTAATCCTATAAAAACATCCTCAAATGAAAATGTGACAATGCACAATAGAATATGGTGAGATGAAAGACAGACGGTGTAATAACACAACAGCGACCTCGTGTTTGATTTCAGTTCATCCGTCAGTTCAATCAGGAGAGACTTGTTTCATAAGTTAACAATGATTTATTATACAAGCTTCAAATATGCAAAGTGCAAAGTCTTTGGCGATTGGACTCCATCCTGAAGTACTATCACCGAGGGTCGGGATACTGAGGTCCAACAGGCCTAATCCCCCCTGGAGTCCAGACACTGGTGGTGGTGATGAAAGGAGTTGCTGCAATCTGATGATGAATCAGGAGCCTGACTGTGATGCTGACTGGAGGCGACTGGGGTGGAGGCGGGTTGCATCTGCTTAGCTGAAATGACAACTGACAGCAGCAGAGAGGAGAACACTATTTAAAGTTTGACAGCAACGATATGATTGGCTTGAGGAACCGGTGTGCAGAATCTGGTTGGTGACTTAAAAGTGCACGCCCCCAATCAGCTGATAGAGTAATTACAAGGAGAGGAAAGACAGAGATTACTAGTGAGTGTCTTCCTGACTGAACTTGCGCTTGAGCTACATATGAACACAAACATTTTGGGAAAGTCGTGGATTTTACTGAAACCGACCGTCTTTGTGGTCCTTGTGTCAAACAGCCACGATACAACCTGATCATTAATGAGCTTTGTGTGATTCTGGGTCTGTTGCTGAACTAAAATAGCTGTATTCACCAGCTTCCATTGTTTATGCTAAGCTAGGCTAACTGTAGCCGAATCCATATCACAGTAAAAAAAGCAAATAAGTGTATTTACCAAAACGTGAAAGTATTAAAAACACCTCACAAACACGTAGTTTGAATTTGAGGAAGAGTCTCAGTGAAACAGGAGGAAGTAGTGAAATCATTGGGGACTATTTTCAGCGGAGGATTAATCCACATTTGGACATTTACAGTGCAGCAGTGTGGATATTAATGGAGTAATCAGGCTGTGATGCTCACCCTATAGCGGGCAGTAGATACATTATTTTTATGGAATATGTTGATATTAAGATCGGTTTAAATACTGTCTTTGTCTTGAACGTTTTCTTGCTCTTGTCTTTTGTAGAGATCGCAGGAGACCGTCCCGCCAAAATAAAAGGTAAAATAAAACAGATGACTAAAGGACAGAGGACAGGTGTTGCACATGTCTCCGTGAGACAAACAGCACCGGACTCCGTCTGTCTCCGCTGTCTCCGTTTCACACATTTAAAAACTGAAACACAGCATGACGCTACGTGAGGAAGGATTATGTTGTCTTTCCTCTTCCTCCTCCTCTTCCTCCTCTTCCCAAAAAGAAGGATTATTATGTTTAAGTCTTTTAATTATTTTTCTTCTTTGCCTCCTACTTTAATTTTCCTCATCACTTCCTTGTGATCTTACATTTAGCTTCCTCACTTCCTTTGTCCTCCCTTTTCCTTCCTACATGTTCCCTCTCCACTTCCTCTTCCTCATTTCAGAGGTTTCCAGTCGGTTTGCGCTCTGAATCAGACTTTAGGTCTAGGTTAAAGACAATCCTCTTGGAGATAAAACTTAGCTGAATTTCAGGAGCAGGACCACACCTCAGCCACTCGCCCACTTCCGGCCACACTCCTATAACTACCTACCCACTCTAAGCCTCGGCACACTCGCGTTTCCTGCACTCGGAACCGGAACTCCACGCAGAGGACGCCGCCAAGCGCCGCCAAGCGCATCGAGAGGGTCCGGGCAGATCTCCACCTCGCTGACCAGCTGCATCCACCCGCCAGCATCTGACAATACGAAGAGTCGGACTCACGGCCGTCCTCCTTTAACTCACATCTCGGTGGCAGAGGGAGACCCGCTACCTCCAGACGTAGACAACGGAAACGTAAATCCAGCTCTCTCCTCAAAGACGCCGCCACCCCTCCACGCTCCAGCCAGGTCCCCCATCGAAGACGCACCAGCTGATATCTCCAACTGGACCACAGTCCGCCTGCTAAGAGCATCGAAACAACAAAGCAAACCGTGCCAAACTCCTCACAACTTTCCCAAAGTCACGTTAGGAAAAACAAACAAACACAACGTACCTACATCCAAACACACCGGCGTGACGCCAACGACCGTGACGCCACCACGCACCCCGAAACTCCGCCCCCAACCCACAAAGTTCCGGGTTGCCAGGTCGCAGCGCCTCACCTCTCATCCCCCTCCACCACCTCAGGCAAACCCAACTTTCCAAAGCGGAAAAGAGATGCCGACTCTATCTTCCTCCCTTCCATTTCCACAGCATTCCATCCCACCTTTTGGCCGGATTCACCCGTCTGTCCCTTCACTGTTCCCCTACACCACCTTTCTTCTGCCGTACCTAGGCACCGGGTTGCCAGGTCTTCTTTCCTCCGTCCCCCTTTCGAAGCTGTCCCCCCCTCTAAGCTGTCCCTTCACCGTTCCCCTACACCACCTTTCTTCTGCCGTACCTAGGCACCGGGTTGCCAGGTCTTCTTTCCTCCGTCCCCCTTTCGAAGCTGTCCCCCCCTCTAAGCTGTCCCTTCACCGTTCCCCTACACCACCTTTCTTCTGCCGTACCCAGGCACCGGGTTGCCAGGTCTTCTTTCCTCTGTCCCCCTTTCTAAGATGTCCCCCCCCTCTAAGCAACAGACCGCAGCAAGCAACAACGGGATGCAGCAACGCAGTGCAACGGACCGCAGCAACGTAACGACGCAGCAAGCAACGACCAAGCAATGCAGCAAGCAACAACGGATCACAGCAACGGATCACATCAAGCAGCAACGGAACGACGCAATGACGCAGCCACGCAACGCAGCAGGCAACGGGACGCAGCAGGCAACGGGACGCAGCAAGCACGGAACGCAAAGCAACAACGGAACGCAGGATGCCAACGCCCCCCGGCCACCTACTTCCAGCAGCCACAGCATGCCACCTTAAAGCCGAGGCACCCGGCACCGAGATGCCAGTACCCCCCGCCGCCTACTTTCAGGAAACACAGCATGTGACCATAACCGGGACATCTGGCACCGGGATGCCAGTGCTACCACCTCCTACTTCCAGCAACCACAGCAACTTGCCGTAGCCGGGATACCTGGCACCGGGACGCCAGCGCCCCCCGGCCACCTACTTCCAGCAACCACAGCAACTTGCCGTAGCCGGGACACCGGGCACCGGGATGCCAGTGCCCCCACCCCGCCCACTTCCAGCGATGGACCCACACAATTGGCCAACAACGATGCCGCTCCCTCTGCCGTCTTTTGGGGGGTTTTCCACAACGGACGACGTTTGCCGTAGACCAGCTCGGATCTTTCAAGCAGATTCCAAGTCGTTCCCCCTCATGCTATGAAATCGGACCAATAGTAGCCACAGCATCACGTGGGGCCGCGGATGGCCCAGCAGTCCATCCCTTAAACTCCTGACAACCTAGCAGTCGGTTACCCAATCATCAAATGACGCGCGACACCCGTCCGCCAAGGGCGTGTCCTCGATGCAGTTCACGTCTGGGCCACCGCAATGCCATGGCTTTCTCGTTTCCCATTCCAGGAGTCCAGCCCTCCTGCAGACACCCGTCCAACATCGGTTCGGCCATATCCAACGCCGTCTTTAAACCCACAAATCCTCACTCGATCTTGCCGACCAGCGCAGGCTTATTTTGGGGGTCTGCAAGGCCCGGGAGCCGCAGTGGATCCTCAGCTAAGCCTCCCCCAAACCGCATCAGGCCAAATCTCCATCAACCATTCCTCAACACCCCAAACAACCGACGAAGGCTCGCTCCGGCCGAGGTGGGGGCCTAAGCTAGTGAAATGTTTATTTGTCTTTTGGTTTCTTCAACTGAATTCTTTGTGAATCACAGTTCTTTTACTTTGATCGACTTGAGGACACGTCAGCGATGACTCCTCCTCCTGAAGACAAAGAGCAGGGAGTCAGGACGCCGCTGCTCTCTCAGCTGACTCACGTCTCATCGGGCGAGAGTCATTTTTCAAAAGGTGTGCGTGTGCGTGCGTGCGTGTAGGTGTGCGTGTGTGTAGGTGTGCGTGTGTGTAGGTGTGCGTGTGTGTAGGTGTGCGTGTTTAGGTGTGTGTGTGCGTGCGTGTAGGTGTGCGTGTGTGTGTGTGTGTGTAGGTGTGTGTGTGCGTGCGTGTGTGCGCTTGTGTGTGTGTGTGTGTGTGTGTGTGTGTGTGTGTGTGTGCAATTAGCCAGTTAGAGAGCGAGCGTGTCAGTAGACTCTTGACCACGTTGCCGTCGGCAGCACTGCTCCTCATCGGGGAGAAAGTGAACCCATGTCCCTCAGTAGACTTCATCTAACTGTCTCCTGGTCAGATGAAGCTCCTCCTGTGAAGAAGCTCCAGAATACTCCGCAGCTCGTCCAGATTCCCGGCTGTGTGTCCGTCTGTCCGTCGGCTGGCAAGAACGCTTTCTCCGTTTCTCGTCTAATCTCCGATCTGTAATTTGGCGTCCGCACGGTGAGCGTCGACCTGCCAGCAGAGCGACTGCTGCTGCCGCTCTCCGTGTCGCAGCGCGTTCCGCTTCTTATTCTGAGTCATTTGCTCTTATTTGTTGTGACACAGCGAAGATGAAACGGACAATATCAGAAAACACTGACGTGAGAATTCAGGGTCGCAGCTTTTTCTGCCAGTCGAGCTGTTTTCAGAGCAACAATGCGTCCGTTCATGGGAAGACGTTCCGCTAATCTGCATCTAGATTTAATCTGCATCTAGATTTAATCTGCAGCAAGATTTAATCTGCATCTAGATTTAATCTGCAGCAAGATTTAATCTGCAGCAAGATTTAATCTGCAGCTAGATTTAATCTGCAGCTAGATTTAATCTGCAGCAAGATTTAATCTGCAGCTAGATTTAATCTGCAGCAAGATTTAATCTGCATCTAGATTTAATCTGCAGCTAGATTTAATCTGCAGCAAGATTTAATCTGCAGCTAGATTTAATCTGCAGCAAGATTTAATCTGCAGCTAGATTTAATCTGCAGCAAGATTTAATCTGCAGCTAGATTTAATCTGCAGCAAGATTTAATCTGCAGCAAAATTTAATCTGCAGCTAGATTTAATCTGCAGCTAGATTTAATCTGCAGCAAGATTTAATCTGCTGCAAGATTTAATCTGCAGCTAGATTTAATCTGCAGCTAGATTTAATCTGCAGCTAGATTTAATCTGCAGCAAGATTTAATCTGCAGCTAGATTTAATCTGCAGCTAGATTTAATCTGCAGCTAGATTTAATCTGCAGCTAGATTTAATCTGCAGCTAGATTTAATCTGCAGCAAGATTTAATCTGCAGCTAGATTTAATCTGCAGCTAGATTTAATCTGCAGCAAGATTTAATCTGCAGCTAGATTTAATCTGCAGCAAGATTTAATCTGCAGCTAGATTTAATCTGCAGCAAGATTTAATCTGCAGCTAGATTTAATCTGCAGCAAGATTTAATCTGCAGCAAGATTTAATCTGCAGCAAGATTTAATCTGCAGCAAAATTTAATCTGCAGCTAGATTTAATCTGCAGCTAGATTTAATCTGCAGCTAGATTTAATCTGCAGCTAGATTTAATCTGCAGCTAGATTTAATCTGCAGCTAGATTTAATCTGCAGCTAGATTTAATCTGCAGCTAGATTTAATCTGCAGCTAGATTTAATCTGCAGCTAGATTTAATCTGCAGCAAGATTTAATCTGCTGCAAGATTTAATCTGCAGCTAGATTTAATCTGCAGCTAGATTTAATCTGCAGCTAGATTTAATCTGCAGCTAGATTTAATCTGCAGCTAGATTTAATCTGCAGCTAGATTTAATCTGCAGCAAGATTTAATCTGCAGCTAGATTTAATCTGCAGCTAGATTTAATCTGCTGCAAGATTTAATCTGCAGCTAGATTTAATCTGCAGCTAGATTTAATCTGCAGCTAGATTTAATCTGCAGCTAGATTTCTGCTTCTTTGCTCATCGTAGTCCCGCCTTTAAATCCAGAAGCCGGATCTGAATGAGATGTATTTTAATGAGGATGTAAAGTTCACGAGTTTACTAAAACTAAAAACCAACACGTTCTCATCCTCAACTGGTCAACTGGTGACGATTGTTCAGAGTCCTTCAGCGTCTGATACGAGGAACCTTTAGTGTCCGCATGAGACGTGAACACATCCCGTCTAACGTCTGCATAACGTTAACATTAAAACATGAAACGGGAGAAAACAGTTGGGAAAATTTCAATGATGAGAACTTTCACTTTTCACTATTGAGACTATTTGTTGCGGTGCAACTCCACCGTCATGCTGTCAACTTTGTCCGTTCCTACGACGACCTGAAGCACACATTACATCTGTAGTCATCAAACCTTCTGAAAACTACAACAGCCCTTCAGAGTATTTCCATGGCAACGTGACCTCACACATGTCAGACATGAACTCCCGTCGTGTCCGTAGACGGTTTGTATGATATCCAGTTACTCCTCAGTCTTCCTAAGCAGGTCCAGCCACACCTGTGAATTTCTGCTTGTTACATGAATACAGTCTTTTCAAAATAAAGTTCCGTCTTCAAAGGAAACTCAGTTAGCTTTGGTCCCAGAACAACGAGTTAGTGGTTACTGGAGAACACGTCACGTCACAGAACCATCAGCATTGAGTTCTGGTGTCACGAGGAGCTCCGGAGGAAAGGTCTCCGTCTGTTGGACTTGTGCATGAAGCACAGAACTGTTCTGTGGGATATCTACAAATCACGACACATTCTTTTTTGTCGGTATTGCTACAGGTGCTGTATGAGAGGAAACTTCAGACTACACCAGACAGGACGAGCCTCAATCCAGGAAACAAGTTCAGTTGCAGATTCAGTCAAAAACTGAAATGATTCAAAGTTCATTCAACGCTGGAACCTAAATGTTTTCACGGTGTTTGGAACCGAAGGCGGCGACTGAAAGAACCTGAGGTCGGTTTGGTGACGTGTGATTGGTTCATTTCTTTATTGCCAATAAATGAAAGCATCCTTCTCTCAAACATTTCCAGAAGTCGTTGTATAAACAAGTTGCCAGACTTTAACTGGACAGCAACATTCCGCTCGTATGACCAGTGACTCCAGCAGTGAGGTCAGAGCTCTGCAGTGTAAACTGTAATTAAATACAGAAGCGCAGTAAAAGGTACTTCAGCGTTTGGCTCCCAGCAGCCTCGGAGCTGTGTGTCGATGGAGGTCACGGGGTCACGAGGTCACTTCTAATAACGGCCCCGATGATGAACGGCTTCCATCAGAGGAGCCGGCTTCTCCTGTAACTTATGATGCAGGAAGCTCGTGAAGAGAAGCCTCATTGAGCCTCATTGAGCATCTTCATGTGAATCTCTACGTGTCCACAATTAGATTAAAGCGGCGACACGCCGGCCGGGATCGGTCCTCCTCTTCGTCTTCTTCCTCGGAGCGCTGGATGGAGGCGTAGGGGGGGGGGAGGAGTCAGTGAACGGATCAATGGAAGTCATTATGTGGTGCTTACCGGTTGGCCAGGTCGCCGTGTGATGGATGTGTTGTGGCAGGTAATGGTTCCCCTGCAGCCTCCGCCTGAGCAAACGGAGAAGATGAACTCAAGACGTGTTCGCTTGTCAACGGCTCGACATCGTGCGGTTCAGCGGCCGCCGCCCGAGCCTGAAGTCGTAGCGGCAATGACTCCGAGCTTTACAGCCACACCAGCACATTAAGAGGCTTCCTCTGTCGTCTGGAGGTCGTGTGCAGTGTACTTTGTGTCAGACGTCTGTAAATGTCTGAGGCCTACTAGCAATACAAAGTAGATGAAATGCTTCCTTCAGGACCAAGTAAAGACTTCTGGGCTGAAACTCTTATTTCCAATTCCATCACTAAAGTCACATTAGTTGTGTTTCCATTCAAGTGTCGAGCAGATTTTAAGAAAGCGAAAAAGAAACGCACATTAGGAGCCGTTTGGAGCGAATAAGAAGTCGGCCCTGTATGCTTCCAATGTCTGTAATCTACCAGAAAACAGAGAGTAGAAGAAGAAGAGGAGGTCGTGAGCTGGAAACCAAACAAGTTCTCGATGGAGGGAAGATGGAGGGAGGTCTGTCCTGTCCTGGTGTCTGGAGATGAAGACGAGGTAAAGATATGTAGAATAATCATAACGTATGTGTCCAGTAGAGTTTAACAGTAAAGCAAAGTGCTGCTGTCCGTGTTTCCTGGGATTACTTCTGAACGCTGATGACATCATCCTGTTGTTTGCGGTGCAGAGGCGGTGTCAGTAGACCTTTTGTGCCGCGTAATATTCACCTTCTCTGTGAAAGTGTTGAATCACAGTTTACGACCGTGAACAGAAGCATTTGTGCCCGTGTGGAGGTGAGAGCAGCTGAAGATGTGGGGAAGCAATTTGGGGGACGGGTCACAATCCAATCTGTTTGTTCACACTCCAGCAGAGCCCGATCAGAACATTGATCCATTAGGACTGCTTCTATAGACGAGCTGTACAGAGAAGTGCTGCAGGAGTAGATCTACTCACGGCCGACGCACAGGACGCAATACGAGATGATGGTAAGACAAAGAAACGACTTCATTCCCTCAGTTATCAATATAATTCTGTCTCTGGCCCGACGTCTCACGGATCTCTTGTTACAACATGAATCTTCTCTGCTGCTCTCCTGAAGGTTCAATGAACACTCAGAGATGAACGCTCAGGAGAGCGATGCTCCCGGCCTGCTGTCATCCTAATCCCTCAGACTCCAACCTGTCACCTGAGTCATCAGAGACACAGGAAATACATCAGGAAAACACAATGTCTATAACATGTCTATAACATGTCTATAACATGTCTATAACATGTCTATAACATGTCTATAACATGTCTATAACATGTCTATATGTCTATAACATGTCTATAACATGTCTATAGCATGTCTATAACATGTCTATAACATGTCTATAACATGTCTATAACATGTCAATGTGGTGTTTGGAGAGAGAGAGAGACAGAGCGAGAGAGAGACAGAGAGAGAGAGAGAGCGAGAGAGACACAGAGAGAGAGAGGGAGAGAGACAGAGAGACAGAGAGAGACACAGAGAGAGAGAGAGGGAGAGAGAGAGAGAGAGGGAGAGAGAGAGACAGAGAGAGAGAGATGGAGAGGGAGAGAGAGACAGAGAGAGAGAGGGAGAGAGAGAGAGAGAGAGAGAGAGAGAGAGAGGGAGAGACAGAGAGAGAGAGGGAGAGAGAGAGAGAGAGAGAGAGAGGGAGGGAGAGAGAGAGAGATACAGAGAGAGAGAGAGGGAGAGACAGAGAGAGAGAGGGAGAGAGAGAGAGAGAGAGAGAGAGAGAGGGAGGGAGAGAGAGAGAGAGAGATACAGAGAGAGAGAGAGAGAGGGAGAGGGAGCGAGAGAGACGGAGAGAGAGAGAGGGAGAGAGAGAGACAGAGAGAGAGAGGGAGAGAGAGAGAGAGGGAGGGAGAGACAGAGACAGAGAGAGAGAGACAGAGAGAGAGGGAGAGAGGGAGAGAGAGAGACAGAGAGAGAGAGAGAGAGAGAGAGAGAGGGAGAGAGAGAGAGAGAGGGAGAGAGAGAGACAGAGAGAGAGACAGGGAGAGAGAGAGAGAGGGAGAGAGAGAGACAGAGAGAGAGAGAGGGAGAGAGAGAGAGAGAGAGAGAGGGAGAGAGAGAGAGATAGTGAGAGGATGTTATGAGTGGAGACGACACAGTCCGGTCGGACAGAGAAACAGCTGTTACTCTGTTATTTTCTGTTCTGATAACGTCTTGTGAAAGCACCGTAAATTAAATCTGCTGCATCAGTGAGCTCACGACGGCGTCCGCTCCCATAAATACTGAGGTTCCGTGTCTCAGAATGAGATTTTTGGCAAAACCATTATGTGAGTCTGTAGTAATCATTTTCTTCTTCTTTTCATTGAATAGGATTATTCATGATCGGTGATGAGAGCATGAGGGGGTCCAGGTCTTCATACTGGAGGGAGACTGAATGTTGTTATGTGTGCAGCAGCTGAACAAAGACCGAAGGCCGGATGCCGTCTGATCTTCTGATTACATCAATTATTGAAACTCTTCTTAGCTGAACAAGTCTCAAAGAAAACACATTTTACAGACTTCCCCTTCTTCAAAGGGCTTTTCCCATAAAATGTATGCAACAGATTAACATTCATGTATGTTAATCTGTTACATACATGTATGTTAATCTATTACATACATGTATGTTAATCTGTTACATACATGTATGTTAATCTGTTACATACATGTATGTTAATCTATTACATACATGTATGTTAATCAGTAACATTCATGTATGTTAATCTGTAACATTCATGTATGTTAATATGTTACATACATGTATGTTAATCTGTTACATACATGTATGTTAATCTATTACATACATGTATGTTAATCTGTTACATACATGTATGTTAATCTGTTACATACATGTATGTTAATCTATTACATACATGTATGTTAATCTGTTACATACATGTATGTTAATCTATTACATAAATGTATGTTAATCTGTTACATTCATGTATGTTAATCTGTTACATACATGTATGTGAATCTGCTACATACATGTATGTTAATCTGTAACATTCATGTATGTTAATCTGTTACATACATGTATGTTAATCTATTACATAAATGTATGTTAATCTGTTACATACATGTATGTTAATCTGTTACATTCATGTATGTTAATCTGTTACATACATGTATGTTAATCTATTACATTCATGTATGTTAATCTGTTACATACATGTATGTTAATCTGTTACATACAAGTATGTTAATCTATTACATACATGTATGTTAATCTATTACATTCATGTATGTTAATCTGTTACATACATGTATGGTAATCTGTAACATTCATGTAATCTGTTACATACATGTATGTTAATCTGTTACATTCATGTATGTTAATCTGTTACATACATGTATGTTAATCTGTTACATACATGTATGTTAATCTATTACATACATGTATGTTAATCTGTTACATTCATGTATGTTAATCTAGTACATACAGGTATGTTAATCTGTTGCATACATGTATGTGAATCTGTTACATACATGTATGTTAATCTGTTACATACATGTATGTTAATCTATTACACACGTATGTTAATCTGTTACATACATGTATGATAATCTCTTACATACATGTATGTTAATCTGTTACACACATGTATGTTAATCTATTACACACATGTATGTTAATCTGTTACATACATGTATGTTAATCTATTACATAAATGTATGTCAATCTATTACATACATGTATGTTAATCTATTACATAAATGTATGTTAATCTATTACATACATGTATGTTAATCTGTTACATACATGTATGTTAATCTATTACATAAATGTATGTTAATCTGTTACATTCATGTATGTTAATCTGTTACATACATGTATGTTAATCTGCTACATACATGTATGTTAATCTGTTACACACATGTATGTTAATCTATTACACACATGTATGTTAATCTGTTACATACATGTATGTTAATCTATTACATAAATGTATGTTAATCTATTACATACATGTATGTTAATCTATTACATAAATGTATGTTAATCTATTACATACATGTATGTTAATCTGTTACATACATGTATGTTAATCTATTACATAAATGTATGTTAATCTGTTACATTCATGTATGTTAATCTGTTACATACATGTATGTTAATCTGCTACATACATGTATGTTAATCTGTAACATTCATGTATGTTAATCTGTTACATACATGTATGTTAATCTATTACATAAATGTATGTTAATCTGTTACATACATGTATGTTAATCTGTTACATTCATGTATGTTAATCTGTTACATACATGTATGTTAATCTGTAACATTCATGTATGTTAATCTGTTACATACATGTATGTTAATCTGTTACATAAATGTATGTTAATCTATTACATACATGTATGTTAATCTGTTACATACATGTATGTTAATCTATTACATAAATGTATGTTAATCTGTTACATTCATGTATGTTAATCTATTACATACATGTATGTTAATCTGTTACATTCATGTATGTTAATCTATTACATACATGTATGTTAATCTGTTACATACATGTATGTTAATCTATTACATACATGTATGTTAATCTGTTACATACATGTATGTTAATCTGTTACATACATGTATGTTAATCTGTTACATACATGTATGTTAATCTGTTACATACATGTATGTTAATCTGTTACATACATGTATGTTAATCTGTTACATACATGTATGTTAATCTGTTACATTCATGTATGTTAATCTATGCAGGTATATAAATGCAGGTATTCAGGCTCAAGTGAATTTAAAGTGTCGAGTGAAACGGAGCTTTTTCCTGCTCAAAAAGCCGAGAGATGAACAGCTGCTGTTTGAGGGTGTAGTTTAAGTGTAGAAGATGAGAACTCTTTGTCATTTTAACATGTTTACACTGAGTCAGACCCGTCACACAAACAAAGTCAAACCTGTGCAGCATCTCTTTCTTCTCTCTCTCTCTCTCTCTCTCTCTCTCTTTCCATCTCTTTTTTGTCTCTAAGTAACACTCAAAATAAAAAGCCACTTAATCCATCTTCCGCTGCATACGGCTCCTTTCCAGGCAGCACAGACGGTAAAGTACATAAGTCTGCGGCGACCAGTCAGCGTTACACAGAAAAGTCATCCATCTTCATCTTTCACCGGCACAATTGATCTGCAGCACTCTGGAAAGTATTTATTATGAAAAGTCTCATTTTTTAAGCGGCTCCGTTTAAAGTAGCAGCGGCCATAAATCAGTCCGGAATAGGAGCGGATCCGAGCGCCCCCCCACCCGATGGAATCCATTATTCCTATTATATCAGCTGTAAGTGGACATAACAGCTTAATCTAGTATCGATCTGAGCGGGTGCGTCGGTCATCCCATCCAATCCCAACCTGATGTCTGAGACGCTGTGTGGCCAGCCTCGCTTTGAATCATCACAGTCTGCATGCTAGCTGAGCGAACTCCTTCCTCATTAGAAAGCACGAAGTAAAGTCTGTGTGTGTGTGTGTGTGTGTGAGAGGTCTAATCCTAGCTAATACTCTGTTTAATACCAGAGACCTTCAGCGAGCTGCCAGACCTGGTAATTAAGTGAGCAGCAGTCTGTTCTGATGGCTCTCATACACACGGGCATCAATTATTGAAGTGCCGTTAAAATAAATAATGAAGTGGATTGCAGCATTTTAGATGTGGGCGGGAGGTTAAATTATGCATGAGCTCAATATTTGTAAGTGTAATAGGAAGTAAATGTGCTGTTTTTTTAAACAGTGAGGAAATAAATCCCCCCTCATCCAACGCTATCAGCCAGATTTAATTTAAGAAGAAGAAAACTCCAGAGTCAAAGTCGGCAGCCGGTATCAGAGTGAGTTTACTGCTCTGGTCTCTGACCGTACTTTACTGGGTCAGACTGTCTCATCTCCATCTGCTCTGTCATGGCTGACATGATACCTGAATCAGCTGGGATCCACCTCGGGGCTCCGGACCTGCAGGGTCAGCCTGTGGCCTGATGGCAGGGCTAGCACGCCGACGTAGCTGCCATGACAACGAGATCTCATAGATATTGTGGTAAGAACCGAACTAAGTATTTCTGTTGTTTAAACCTAACTAAGACATGGTCCGTTGGTGCCCCTTCCATCTGGCAGGAGGCTGTGGTCCATCAGAACCAAGACCTCACGCCACACAAACAGTTTCTTCCCGTCCGCAGTCGGGCTCATTAACAAAGCCCGGGTCCCCCACTGACTCTGTCCTCCCCAGGACATTTCCTTCTGGTCTCTCCCCTGCACATCCCTGTTTCTTTATTTAAACACACTCGTCACTTTTAACATTTCACTTACACTTCACTTGTTCTACAGTCCTGTTATCTGTTTTGTTGTGCACTTTATTTTATAGTTTATTGTAAATTTTAATATGTTTCTATTTATTGCACTGTGTTGATTGTTGTTGATAGTTTAATGTTATTGTTAATTGTTAAATGTTACGCACCACCCGCCACGACAAATTCCTTGTAGGTGCAAACTTCCTTGGCAATAAACGGTTCTGATTTTGATTCTGAAGTAGTTTTGATGTCTTAACCTAACTAAGTAGTTTTGTTGTCTAAACCTAACTAAGTAGTTTTGTGTTCTTAACCTAACTAAGTATTTTGTTGTCTAAACCTAACTAAGTATTTTTGTTGTTTAAACCTAACTAAGTAGTTTTGTGTTCTTAACCTAACTAAGTAGTTTTGTTGTCTAAACCTAACTAAGTAGTTTAGTTGTTTAAACCTAACTAAGTAGTTTAGTTGTTTAAACCTACGTAGTTTTGTTGTCTCAACCTAACTAAGTACTTTTTCTGTTTAAACCTAACTAAGTAGTGTTGTTGTCTTAACCCAACTAAGTAGTTTTGTTGTCTAAACCTAACTAAGTATTTTTGTTGTTTAAACCTAACTAAGTATTTTTGTTGTCTTAACCTAACTAAGTATTTTTGTTGTCTAAACCTAACTAAGTATTTTTGTTGTTTAAACCTAACTAAGTAGTGTTGTTGTCTTAACCCAACTAAGTAGTTTTGTTGTTTAAACCTAACTAAGTAGTTTAGTTGTCTCAACCTAACTAAGTAGTTTTGTTGTCTAAACCTAACGAAGTAGTTTAGTTGTCTAAACCTAATTAAGTAGTTTAGTTGTCGAAACTAAGTAATTTCCTTTGAAGACAGAAGTTTATTTTTGAAAAGACTGTATTGACATAAAAAATTGACACATTTTGCTGGACATTTGTAGGAGTTTCTTTTCATAAGATATCATAAGAACCGTGATGATAATTTGCATTTTAACATCCAAATGTCTGTTACATTTCAACTAAATCATGCTGGAACTTGATCTTTCGGGGAAACTGCCGATAACTCACACACACAAACAGACACGCACACACAGGTTAGTTCCTGTCAGTAATGGCCTCCCGCCTTCTTCCACCGTCGCGTCTATAAATAGATTGAAGCAGAGCGTGAAATGAAAAGCAAGAGAACAGCATGAAATGGGACCAAAGTTGGGAAAATGGACATATTTATCCTTTTGTTTTTGAAGAATATAGCAGAAATAATGGGACTATTTGTTACATGAAGCTATGCAATCTTCACAAACACGGCTGATATGATGCTTATTGTTACGCTGTGTTCGTGTTTTACTCTGTTTTCTAATAAATAATTGTTACGCTGTGTTCGTGTTTTACTCCGTGTAATAATGGATCTTTGTCACTGACTGGTGTTTCAGTCTCATATGCAGATGAGAACAATAACCTGAACCATCCCGATAAACAAAGTGCAGAAATATTTTACTCAAATAAATTAGATTTCTTGTATTTTGTAATTGCTATTTGGCTGAATGCTTCCAGTAAACCCATGAGATAATGTGTTACAGACGTCAGTATATGACGGTGTCTTTTGAAATGAATGAATGAATGGGTCTTTTAGGAGTGATGTTTACTGCAGGTACATGATAACTGCATTAGTAGTGCCTCTATACACTCTGGTCCTGGTCTTGTCGTGGTCTCGATACACTCTGGTCCTGGTCTTGTCGTGGTCTCGATACACTCTGGTCCTGGTCTTGTCATGTTAGACACGTCCGAGACTCAAGGAAACATCAGAGAATAACAGTGTTGACCAAAGTGAAATATTTCCTAAACTCTGAAGAGGATCAGGGCCCTAGTTCTTTTGTAATCCTGCTGACAAACAAACAAACAAATAAGTATTTACAGTATCTTAAAATTCAAGTCAACTGCAGCTGATTGTATTCCCAGAACCTTCTGATTTACTCTCATCTGTCGTTTAGTTGTAAACGTCTATTGGCTCCATTCAGCCGAGCCCACCCAAATGCATCATGGGAAAGTTCATCCGTACAAGGTTACCACGGAATTGATCTCAGGCCACATGTATTGTGTGAGTAACCGAGCGCTCGATAGCAATAAAAGCACAGCAGCAGCCTCCCACAATACTCAGGTTTATTCTGCACACACACACACACACACACACACACACACACACATACACCCACACACACGCACACACACGCTCACACACACACACACACACACACACATACACACGCACACACACACACGCACACACACACGCTCACACACACACGCTCACGCACACACACACACACACACACACATACACACACACACACGCACATACACACACACACATACACACGCACACACACGCTCACACACACGCTCACACGCACATACACACACACACACACACACATACACACACACACACATACACACGCACACACACGCTCACACACGCACACACACACACACGCACACACACACACACACACACACACACATACACACACACACACACACACACACATACACATACACACACACACACACATACACACACACACACGCACACACACACACACACACACACACACATACACACACACACACACGCACACACACACACCAGCTCAGGGCTCCACTGATTCAGCCTTATGTGAGTTGTAGTTTTTATGCATTTCATTTTTGTTTTCATGCCGATCGGATCATTTTATTTCGTCGTGTTTGACACCTTGAAGGCCGGTCCGTGAAAATATTGTCTGACATGAAACCGGTCCTCTGCTGTAGTCCACAAAGCAACGGGTGATGTCACCGTGACTACGTCTACTTCTCACACAGTTTACGGTCTCAACCCTCAGAAAATGTTCAGGAACTCTGCAGCTCTGCAGCACTTTGCAGCCTCTCGGAGTCCTTATTTAGCTTTTATGGTTCAACACTCTCATCAACCTGCTTCCCAGCTGCAGCAGGCAGCTGTGTCCTGAAGAAAAGGCTCCGATAAATCAACCGTACGCTACCTGCCCGGCTCCAAACAGCAAACCGACACAGGTAGATGGTCTCGAGTTCAGATCGTCTCTGACGGCGCTGTCACGCCTCAGCGGGATCAGAAAACATCATCAGCTGTTGCCTCTTCTGGTTCGTTTGGTGTTTTTGTACCGGAGGAACCAACTGGATGTCGGGATGCTTCATCAGTGCTTCATGGACCCACGTGGCTCAAACTCTGACCACTGACAGGAAGTCATGCTTCACTTTATTGAGCAGGATCATGTTTCATCTTCTCTGGTGGCACAAATACATAACTGATGATGAGCATTATTAGTGGAGACTTCTCCTGGACCCCCCTCTCATAGAGAAGAGGAGTCTCTGAACAGTCCTTTAGGGAGGGGATAGCTAATGCTCCACCCATTGTCAACGAGGAACTGCCAAACACAATCACAGCAAACCTTTGTTTTAATTCCTGATATCTGCTGATAT
Source organism: Ophthalmolycus amberensis (assembly GCA_024529925.1). Lineage (NCBI taxonomy): Eukaryota > Metazoa > Chordata > Actinopteri > Perciformes > Zoarcidae > Ophthalmolycus > Ophthalmolycus amberensis. The sequence continues at coordinate 45,179 of JAFEUB010001495.1, read as the reverse complement.
CAAATAATAACTAAACATCTCACATAATTGTGTGGACGGTCTGAAGTCTGAGAGGTTGGTTTGATCGGTGCTGTTCTATCGTAGCAGCTCCATCAACACTCAACATAACGTCATCTAGACGGAAATACAGCAGCGTCTTTCTCCTTCTTTGAAGCGTCTGGTTTACACACATCGTTTGGTCTCCACTAACACGAGGAATCGTAGAGCTCTGGGTGAACACAGACGCCGACAATATCGAGTTTCCTAATGCAACAGCGTCAGTGATGAAGGAGGAGCATCTCAACGCTGACAGGCTTCAGAGACACAGCGGCGACAACTCTGGCGACAATTTCTCGCCAGAGTTGAAAAATGTCAACTCGCACGAATGAGGCGAATTTCGTGTCCATTGGTGTCTTTGCATTGACTTTCTATGTGATCTACTGTACGATGCATCCGTCTTTATCAGGGAGAGTCTTCATGGACACAAACATCTTGGGTTCCAACAGGAAGAGAAGAGAATGGAGCAGCGTGACGTCCTACAGACTGTTGATGAATGTGTGAACGTCTCCTGATGTTGAGTCAGCATAACCGGCTGTGAGTAATTCTTCCTTTCATCACACTAATGGCTCAGCAGAACGCAGAGAGCAGCAGAGGACGTGATTACTTCCTGCAGGTCTCTAGATACAGTGACAAGGTCTAAAGAGACACCTTCTCACCACCCTAACCCTTAAGGGCAAACTCTCAGCTGGTGACGTTCATCAACCGCGCTGTAAAGGTCACGCTGTCTGCCGACGTGGACCCACACCCGACGGCGTGTTTACCCCCCCCCCATCCCCCTCTGCTGGTATGAACCCCCCCCCCACCCATCCCCCTCTGCTGGTACGAACCCCCCCCCATCCCCCTCTGCTGGTATGAACCCCCCCCCCCCACCCATCCCCCTCTGCTGGTACGAACCCCCCCCCCCCACCCATCCCCCTCTGCTGCTCAGCAGAAAGTCCACTTAAACCACATTCACATGATGAATCAGTGAGTTCACGACGCCGGGAGGTAAAGTAGGGCCTCTGACCACCACCGTGCTCCTCAGGACGGAGCCGTGGTTAAAGGAACATGACGTGTAAAAAGACCAGTGTGGATTAAACCACCTTCTGTCTTCTTGTTGTTTGAGTCTTTTATTTTGAGGCTGAAGAAAGATGGAAGATTTAAAAACAGACTCTTCTGTAGTTGTATTAGTTGAGAGCCTTAACTTAACTTACCGTAACTTAACTTAACTTACCTTAACTTACACTACCTTAACTTACCTTAACCTAACTTAACTTACCTTAACTTATACTACCTTAACTTAACTTACACTACCTTAACTTAACTTAACTTACCTTAACTTAACTTACCCTACACTACCTTAACTTACCTTAACTTACCGTAACTTAACTTAACTTAACTTACCGTAACTTAACTTAACTTACCTTAACTTACCTTAACTTAATTTACCGTAACTTAACTTAACTTAACTTAACTTACTTATGATCATTGATGTCAGAGAGTAAACACAACTTCATCATAAAAATTTAAGTGTAAAGAGAAGACAGAAAGGATCCATTGTGTCTGAATATCTGTTTTCACTCCCAATAAATAATAATAATAATAATAATATAGCTTATTAATGATACCGTTAAACCTCCAGTGTGTGTGAGTGAATACATCACCACGGAGCAGAAGTCGTTTTGTGTTTTTATTATTTTTCTATTCATTAAAACTAGTGCTGGGCAAGTTAACGCGTTATTAGCGCATTTTTTTATTTTGAAAGTCAGTGGAGGAAGTATAGATAAACAAAAGCAAGACAAGCTAACAGATGCTACAGAGAAGTGGATACAAACTGCAGCCGGTTAGAATACACGGCGTTACAACGTGCACCAGCTGCTGCTCTGCCTGGAGACGACTGGACATCGCTGGTAAACTCAGCAGACACTCACATGTTAGTGCACCTACATGCTGACATTCACCGTAAACGCATTCAAACGCCACAGATCGGGAGCGAGCGAAGGAAAGTTAGCGAAAAGATCAACATGAGACAACTTCCGGTTTCTTCAAACGAACATCCGGTTTTCAGAATAAGATGCCAACAAAGTATGAATTATATTGACATTAAGTATAAAACATGATACCTGCATCTCGTGAGTTAAAGGGAAAACATGCATATGATATAAGAATGATATAATATAAGAAATATGATCGCTACTGTGTAAAGACAATACTGCTGTTAAAAAGCACCTTATTTGTTTAAAGTGTTTAAACCAAATGTTATTGCCCTGTTGTTCATAGAGCAGCACTTTAAAATAAAAGTGCTCAATACACTACTTTTTAATTCATTATTGAACTTTGCCATAACAATGCGATTAATCGCGATTAAATATTTTAATCGTTGCCCAGCACTAATTAAAACTAAACATTCACATCAATGAGTAAAGAAAACAGGATTCCATAAATCAGTCGGCGATCGTCGACCAATCAGATTCCACCCTGAATTCATAGTCGGGGGGCACCCTAAGTTGCTAGGCAACCATCAAATGAGTTAGCTTAGCACAAACTGCGAGCTTCACGCTACCTGAGTTATAACTACGTTATAACTACAGTTTAAATGAATGACGTCGGCTCTGTCTCCAGATCAAGTCACATGACTCAAACCTCACCACACACTGGTTCATTCACATCTACATGAGGCGTTCAGGGTCCTCCTGTAAAAACGTGGTTCAAACATTAATATTTAACACGCTAACATGAGTATGTTTAATCTCTGAGCTGATTACTGAAGCAAAGTATGTGTATAATTCAAACATTAGATTTGTGTCTCTCAGAGGTTTGAGGACATCTGGACGACCAGCAGGCGTCCTCTTTCTCTACGTTCACGTCCTTCATCAGCTGTTCTCTTCCTGTGTGGCTCAAACATTCAACCAAACAAGCCTTCTGTACTCCAGCCTGTTCTCCAAGAAGAAGATGAAAGAGACACACTTCATGTCGAAACAAGCTTTTTATTAAAACATGTATTTCAGAGGAATCAGCGCTTGAAGACGATGAAGTGAGATTTTTGGGAACTAATATGTGACTTCCTGGTCTTCCTCAGTCAGCAGCTGTTTCCTCTCTGTATCTTTAACATGTAGGCCGCTGCACCGTTCAGTCCGGTGATTTAGGACTCAGGGCTTTAAGAGGGGGGGGGGGGGGGCTCAGCCTACTTCATCAACGTTCATCTCAAAGCCTTAAACTGCTCGCTCAGCCCATTCTGCGGCGGTGGCTGAGTATTGTTCCTCCTCCTCCTCCTCTTCATGCTGGCCTCCTTTTTTTCTGCCGCCTCAGCAGTCTGGCTGCCAGCGGAGCCTCAAACATCTCCACAGAGCTCACGGAGCGGTCTGAGACTTCTCCCGTCGTGCCGGAGGGTCAGTGAAGGCAGCAGCAGCTGCAGGAGGGAAGCACTGAGACAACAAACTCACTATGAACTTGAACGCATCATTTGATGTTACAGAGTAAAGAAGCCTGACTCCATGCAGGACACGTGTTGGTTCTTCATGGAGAAGATGATGGTGGACGACGTCATTGTTTATAGAACCTGTTCATTCAACAGAGCTGGATCCACGCAGGACTGGAAGAGACCAAGCAAAGAACCAGGAAACCAGAACCATCATCACTTACTGCATGAACATCATGCTGTATTGAAGAAGACTTGAAACTAGAGATTGAGACCATGAACTCATGTTTACAATGTTTACTGAGGTAATAAATCAAGAGAGAAGTAGAGTCATTTTCTATAGAATTCTATACAACCAGAGACGTTAATTTTTAATATTCTGCTTCTCCAGCTGTGGAGGAAAGTTCAAGTTTGGAGAAAAGAAAAAGAAAGTCCACATGTCCACTTCTTGAATTATCATTAATTATGATCATTTATTGAATAGAATGTGATTGTTTGACGACTTTATTTGCGATGCAAACGCTAAAGAAACATGAGAAATGTCCTATTAGTGTTGTGTGTAGAAGTACAACAGCTTGAAGGAATATATATATATATATATATATATATATATATATATATATATATATATATATATATATATATATATATATAAGAGGAAGCTCCTCTGGTGTGTGAAGGCCTTTAGAGTCATAAACCACAGCGGACAGACGGACACATGTCCTCCTACCAAAGGTCACCAGATGTCAGCTGCTTTTGAACAATTGCTCCTCCGGTTGTTGTCGAGACATTTCGGTCAACAAAGAATGTCAAGTCGCTGGTGGCTGTAGAGTCAGAGGGTCAGCGACGTTATGAGAACAGAGACTTGTTGAGGTATTCAGGTCTGAGACTGAATCAAACATGGCGGAGAGCAACGCTGCAGCCTGCAGCCTCAAACACTCAAAGGTCAGACTCAACAACACACAGGCTCCGCCTCCTCTGCAGGTCACGTGACTCAACAACACACAGGCTCCGCCTCCTCTGCAGGTCACGTGACTCAACAACACACAGGCTCCGCCTCCTCTGCAGGTCACGTGACTCAACAACACACAGGCTCCGCCTCCTCTGCAGGTCACGTGACTCAACAACACACAGGCTCCGCCTCCTCTGCAGGTCACGTGACTCAACAACACACAGGCTCCGCCTCCTCTGCAGGTCACGTGACTCAACAACACACAGGCTCCGCCTCCTCTGCAGGTCACGTGACTCAACAACACACAGGCTCCGCCTCCTCTGCAGGTCACGTGACTCAACAACACACAGGCTCCGCCTCCTGCAGGTCACGTGACTCAACAACACACAGGCTCCGCCTCCTGCATGTCACGTGACTCAACAACACACAGGCTCCGCCTCCTCTGCAGGTCACGTGACTCAACAACACACAGGCTCCGCCTCCTCTGCAGGTCACGTGACTCAACAACACACAGGCTCCGCCTCCTCTGCAGGTCACGTGACTCAACAACACACAGGCTCCGCCTCCTCTGCAGGTCACGTGACTCAACAACACACAGGCTCCGCCTCCTGCAGGTCACGTGACTCAACAACACACAGGCTCCGCCTCCTCTGCAGGTCACGTGACTCAACAACAACATTCAACACACACACACACTCACGCACACACCGATTGAAGTTTCATATTGTGACTTCATTGATGTGCCAGATGAAGTGCGACGTCCGCTGAGAGTTGAATGCTGCTGAACAGCCAATCAGCACGTCGGCTCCTAATTTAATTAATACTCCCTCCGTCTAATTAGCAGAAGAGACAAAAAGCAGCTGCAGTCAGCTGAGTCTCTGGAGGGTAATGTGAGTGTGATTTGTGAGAGAAGATTTGGCAAATTTTTCATTGCCGCAACCCACATACTCAGCTGTGCTGCTCATCCCACCAATGCATGTTCCTTACAGATGTGTCACCGTTTCAAAGGTAAATAAACAGGCTTTCCAACGGTATCACATTTATTGCCAAGAAGCATCTTTACAACAGAGAAATAATCGACCAAACACTCGTTTCCGAACTTTTAGTTCGATGTTTATATGTCTCAGGCTTTTATTGTGAAAAGTAAACGAGTCATACAGTTTTCTGTCTCGGTTCAGACGGAGCTTCTGTTATTGTTTATACATATAAGTGGAACTCAATCTGATTGGCTGATGCCTTCGTTCAACCTCATAATGAAAACCTTAAACGTTGCACATCTCAGTCTGAGGGGTAGAAAGCGGTTTAAAAGTGGAAAAGGTTCATCCTCTGTGGAGTATGACCGTGCTGTCTGTGTGAGATGGGAGAGAATCCTACCAGTGAAATACGACGTCACCAGAGAGACTCATCCTCATACAGCAGCGTTTAGAGGAAACCGTCATGAGGTTCAGCCTCCAGCGAGGTGGAAACACACTTCAACAAACTCAAGGATTCAAGGATTCAAGGATTCAAGTCCTTTATTGTCATCATGCAACAAAGAGAAGCACAACGACATTCAGTTGTAGGTCATTTTCAACGCTCTAGCGTCACCGACCTCCCGCTGCTTTCATCCACCTGATTTTGTTTTGTCTGTGACCGGACATCAGACAGCCAGGTGCATGCTGGGTAATGGAGTAGCCTGAATCTGACATGTTGGAAACCACGTAAAGAGAGCGAGAGAGAGAGAGAGTAACATCTGTTGAGCTTTGCTGTGACTGTGCTGTGATAGAAACACTCAGCCCGGCTTCCTGCCCCCCCCCCACCCTGCCCCCCCCCACCCTGCCCCCCCCACCCTGCCCCCCCCCCCCCCCCCTCGTCAGGTTGCTCGATGTCGCCTGAAGTGTAAAACAGGGAATCGCTTGAGAGGAGATTTAGAAGCTAGCAGGCAGCTCTGGTCTCCAACAGCAACCAGGTCACCTGATCAGGGTCCAGATGAAGATACCAGAAGAGAATGTGTTAAAGCTGCATTCTCTCTAGTGTCCACCAGGGGGCGACTCCTCTGGTTGTATAGAAGTCTATGAGAAAATGACTCTACTTCTCTCTTGATTTATTACCTCAGTAAACATTGTAAACATGAGTTTATGGTCTCAATCTCTAGTTTCAAGTCTTCTTCAATACAGCATGATGTTCATTTAGTACATTATGGTCCATTTAGAGTCACACAGACCATAAAGCAGGGGATGCTTTAGGGCGGGGCTACACGCTGATTGACAGGTCGACACCACAACCATGTCCTTGTTTTTGTTTCACAACTTTAACTCTTCCACAGTGTGTTTTCTCTTCATTCAAGTTAATTGTAACATTTTGGTTCTAAAAGTGTTTTGTTAAGCGTTCTGCTGTACGTTGCTCCGCCCTCGAGATGACTACGTCCACTTCTTACATACAGTCTATTTGATGATGCATTATATTTCATTTCCTGGATGTATTTCGTTCCAAAAGCCGTAAAAAAGGGATTAAAAAAGTGTCAAACTGTTCACTTCATGTGCTGAAAACTATTCGTTTGGCGAGTAAAATGTAAACGTCGTCAAAAACGAGCCCCGCGTTGTAGAAGTAGAACGCGTAGAACGTGTTTTGGACTTCAGGAGGAAAATATATCAGCAAAGCAGCCGAGAATACACAACAAACAGAGCGTCTGAACAAAGAGCTCGTGGAGCTGGTTCGTCGTCTGAAGTTTCATCCGACTGAAAGTCAAAGAGGCAGAAGAGAGCTGCAGGTAAACAGCCTCTCCTCCAATCAAGAGAGGGCAGAGAGACAGAAGAGAGCTGCAGGTAAACAGCCTCTCCTCCAATCAAGAGAGGGCAGAGAGGCAGAAGAGAGCTGCAGGTAAACAGCATCTCCTCCAATCAAGAGAGGGCAGAGAGGCAGAAGAGAGCTGCAGGTAAACAGCCTCTCCTCCAATCAAGAGAGGGCAGAGAGGCAGAAGAGAGCTGCAGGTAAACAGCATCTCCTCCAATCAACAGAGGGCAGAGAGACAGAAGAGAGCTGCAGGTAAACAGCATCTCCTCCAATCAACAGAGGGCAGAGAGACAGAAGAGAGCTGCAGGTAAACAGCCTCTCCTCCAATCAACAGAGGGCAGAGAGACAGAAGAGAGCTGCAGGTAAACAGCCTCTCCTCCAATCAACAGAGGGCAGAGAGACAGAAGAGAGCTGCAGGTAAACAGCCTCTCCTCCAATCAAGAGAGGGCAGAGAGACAGAAGAGAGCTGCAGGTAAACAGCCTCTCCTCCAATCAAGAGAGGGCAGAGAGACAGAAGAGAGCTGCAGGTAAACAGCCTCTCCTCCAATCAACAGAGGGCAGAGAGGCAGAAGAGAGCTGCAGGTAAACAGCATCTCCTCCAATCAACAGAGGGCAGAGAGGCAGAAGAGAGCTGCAGGTAAACAGCCTCTCCTCCAATCAACAGAGGGCAGAGAGGCAGAAGAGAGCTGCAGGTAAACAGCATCTCCTCCAATCAACAGAGGGCAGAGAGGCAGAAGAGAGCTGCAGGTAAACAGCATCTCCTCCAATCAACAGAGGGCAGAGAGACAGAAGAGAGCTGCAGGTAAACAGCCTCTCCTCCAATCAAGAGAGGGCAGAGAGGCAGAAGAGAGCTGCAGGTAAACAGCCTCTCCTCCAATCAAGAGAGGGCAGAGAGGCAGAAGAGAGCTGCAGGTAAACAGCATCTCCTCCAATCAACAGAGGGCAGAGAGACAGAAGAGAGCTGCAGGTAAACAGCCTCTCCTCCAATCAACAGAGGGCAGAGAGACAGAAGAGAGCTGCAGGTAAACAGCATCTCCTCCAATCAACAGAGGGCAGAGAGACAGAAGAGAGCTGCAGGTAAACAGCCTCTCCTCCAATCAACAGAGGGCAGAGAGACAGAAGAGAGCTGCAGGTAAACAGCCTCTCCTCCAATCAAGAGAGGGCAGAGAGGCAGAAGAGAGCTGCAGGTAAACAGCCTCTCCTCCAATCAAGAGAGGGCAGAGAGGCAGAAGAGAGCTGCAGGTAAACAGCCTCTCCTCCAATCAAGAGAGGGCAGAGAGGCAGAAGAGAGCTGCAGGTAAACAGCCTCTCCTCCAATCAAGAGAGGGCAGAGAGGCAGAAGAGAGCTGCAGGTAAACAGCATCTCCTCCAATCAACAGAGGGCAGAGAGACAGAAGAGAGCTGCAGGTAAACAGCCTCTCCTCCAATCAAGAGAGGGCAGAGAGGCAGAAGAGAGCTGCAGGTAAACAGCCTCTCCTCCAATCAAGAGAGGGCAGAGAGGCAGAAGAGAGCTGCAGGTAAACAGCATCTCCTCCAATCAACAGAGGGCAGAGAGACAGAAGAGAGCTGCAGGTAAACAGCCTCTCCTCCAATCAACAGAGGGCAGAGAGACAGAAGAGAGCTGCAGGTAAACAGCATCTCCTCCAATCAACAGAGGGCAGAGAGACAGAAGAGAGCTGCAGGTAAACAGCCTCTCCTCCAATCAACAGAGGGCAGAGAGACAGAAGAGAGCTGCAGGTAAACAGCATCTCCTCCAATCAACAGAGGGCAGAGAGACAGAAGAGAGCTGCAGGTAAACAGCATCTCCTCCAATCAACAGAGGGCAGAGAGACAGAAGAGAGCTGCAGGTAAACAGCCTCTCCTCCAATCAACAGAGGGCAGAGAGACAGAAGAGAGCTGCAGGTAAACAGCCTCTCCTCCAATCAACAGAGGGCAGAGAGACAGAAGAGAGCTGCAGGTAAACAGCCTCTCCTCCAATCAACAGAGGGCAGAGAGACAGAAGAGAGCTGCAGGTAAACAGCCTCTCCTCCAATCAACAGAGGGCAGAGAGACAGAAGAGAGCTGCAGGTAAACAGCCTCTCCTCCAATCAAGAGAGGGCAGAGAGACAGAAGAGAGCTGCAGGTAAACAGCCTCTCCTCCAATCAAGAGAGGGCAGAGAGACAGAAGAGAGCTGCAGGTAAACAGCCTCTCCTCCAATCAACAGAGGGCAGAGAGGCAGAAGAGAGCTGCAGGTAAACAGCATCTCCTCCAATCAACAGAGGGCAGAGAGGCAGAAGAGAGCTGCAGGTAAACAGCCTCTCCTCCAATCAAGAGAGGGCAGAGAGACAGAAGAGAGCTGCAGGTAAACAGCATCTCCTCCAATCAACAGAGGGCAGAGAGACAGAAGAGGGACATGGAGGAAACTCTGACAAAGTCATGGCGTTCACACATAACTTGGCGGTGAGCGCCGGCATCGGGCTCTTGAGAAGAGAAGAAGTGGAGCGTGGAGAAGGTGAAGGTTCCTGTTTATTTACAGTCAGTGTTTGTCTACCGCTGAAGAGGAGCGACGAAGAGGAGCGACGAAGAGGCCCAAGAGTCTCTGCTCGTCATAATAGCCACCGGCCAAGAGAGCCTCTCCTCTGTTCCCACTCAGCACAAAGCACCACTACTACTGTCTCCGCCCACTGACAGGCAGTCACACTTCATCTATGTATGTATGTGTGTATATATGTGTAGAGTGATCTCGTGTGATGTCACAGTTTTAGCTGTCGGCCATGTTGGAGTACACACACAGCCACTGGCATGCACGACTGAGTCGCATAACCTATCGATCATGGTGAACTTTTGTGCTGTCTTTGGTTGTGGCAGCAGAGCTGATAGAGACAAGAAATCATTCTTTCGTTTGCCAGCGGTCATTACACATCAAGGAAATGACACGAAGGAGCTATCCAAGCGACGTCGCGAGAAATGGCTGTCACGCATCTCTCGAGATATAAAGGAATGGAATTTGGCGTACACTAGAGTATGTGCGGATCACTTTATAAGTGGTAAGTGATTTTATTTACAAATTCGTTTGTGAACAGTATTTAATGAAGGAAATATAAATTAATCCGATAAGACTACTTCGGTAAACTTGTATTTCAATGTTTATTACAAACTGTTTCAGGTAAACCCTCGACTCTCCAAGATGCCGATAATCCAGACTGGTCTCCGTCTCTAAAACTTGGACATGAGAAGGTTACCGAAGCTTCATCGGCCCGTGACAGCAGTCGGTACCAGAGACGTGTCGAGCGTGTACAACAGGCGAAACACATCGATGCAGCCTCAGCATTGCTTGATATGAGTTTAACGTCGGATCATGCATATGACAGCCCACCAGCAGCAGAGGATGAGGACGAGGATAAGAAGAACCAAGCCAACCAGACAGACCTCGGTGGGGCCACGATTGCAGCAATGCAAGCTGAGATGCAGCGCCTACTCTCGGAAAATCAGAATTTGAAAAAGGAACTTTCCGATGAACGATCCATGTTTGATTCAGAATTTTTCGAAAATAATGATGAAAAAGTGAGATATTATACTGGACTGCCGGACTTCTCAACCCTGCAAATTCTATACCATTTTATAGAACCACACATCCCATATTCTACTGCCAGTGCTCTCACCAAATTCCAACAGCTGACACTTTGTTTATTAAAACTCAGACTTAACTTGGCCCATATGGATCTCGGTCAGAGGTTTGGAATAAACAAGTCTTCATCCTCGCGTATTTTTCTCAACATGATTGACGTGTTGCACACGAGGTTGAAGGATCTGATTGTTTGGCCGGAGAGGGAGGAGCTACAGGAGACAATGCCGATGTCGTTCCGCGCGCATTTTGGCACTAAGGTTATAGTTATCATCGACTGCTTTGAAGTTTTTTTGGACACACCATCCACTCTTGGTGCTCGGGCATGGACATGGTCCTCATACAAACACAATAACACTGTGAAGTTCTTGATTGGTGTGACACCACAAGGCAACATATCTTTCTTATCCAAGGGATGGGGTGGAAGAACCAGCGATAAATGCATAACAGAACATTGTGGACTGCTCAATAAACTAAATCCTGGTGACGTGGTGCTCGCGGATCGTGGGTTTGACATTGCGGATAGTGTTGGGATGATGGGAGCTACTCTGCACATTCCCGCCTTCACGAAAGGGAAAAAACAACGAAGCGGTAGGGAAGTGGAGGCAACTAGAAGAATTGCAAATGTTGGAATACATGTTGAGAGGGTGATAGGATGTCTTCGTCAAAAGTATACCATTCTACAGAGCACACTTCCGCTTGAGTTTATGGCAAACAATTCACAACTGACCACTCTGGACAAGGCAGCGATTATTTGCTGTGCTCTAACAAACCTGTGCCCATCCGTAGTTCCGATAGAGTGATGTTGGACAGGTTATGTGTAGTACTGTATGAAATATGGGATACTGCAATGTGTGAATGGTGAATTTTCGACACTGTCACTCACTCTAAATGTATGTGCCATAGACTTCTGTAAATACACATCAGCGTTTGAGTCAGCATGTTTCTTCTAACATACAAGTATTTTGTACTGGAATAATTGTGAAAGTAAAACTACATACATTTCCAAGTTGTACAGTGTATTTTATTGTTTGTTGTTTCTTCCAATCAATCCACATACATGTATGTTGTATTACACTGAGTAAACATTGAATATTGCTAACACAGCTACTACATATATCACTTGTTAGTTTTACGAGGCTTCTTTTTAGATTGTTTTCTACAGTCAAGGCAGAGCCACTTGCCTTTCCGAACACGTTTGATTTTCAGACAGACCAAGTGATACCAGACTACTTTGCAATTTTCATCTTCACACATTATCATGTCATCATAGTCCTCAGACTCCCCACAATAACAGTATGTTGGCGAGTGGTCATCATCTGCACTCGCCGAGTTCTCTCCGCATGGTACCTGGATGGCACACAGTGCTGGCGTCTGGACATTCTCTCGAGAATAAAATTTCCCGACAAGTTCTGGCAGGACAGCCTTATTGAAGAAATCTTTGGACGATGCCACCATTATGTCCCACATTGATTGGTCTTCTTCAATACGCTCAATGTGGAGGTCCTTCTCTGTCCATAGCACAAAGTCCGCAAACTCAGCATTGCACACACTGATTTGAGTCTGTATCTGATACATGTGCTCGTGGTCCTTTTTCAAAAATACAAGCTCGCCGTCCTTCTCCAGACAAGTCTTCACGCCTCCCGCAGTCAAGTCATCAATTGTACTGTCACGTGCACAGTAGGGACACTTGATTTCAACCACCCCACTGCCACAACAATCGCATGACACCACCGCGTCCGGTGTAGCACCAATGTGCGGGTAGTCGGGGTGGATGACAAATCCAGAGTCGTGAATCAAAAAATTGTCATGTGATTCTGTCATCTTCTCCGAGTACGCTTTTCGGGCTGTGTCCTCGTGCTTGCACCCCCATTTAGTTGCATCCACAGAGAAAGAGGTCGACTCTGGGTAGCATATAGATTTTATCAGAGACTGCGATGGTAGATCAGGGTTTGATGTACATACTCGCTTCATCTTTGAGGCGGTTATGCGGCCAGATCTGAATCGGAACCACAGTTTACTTGACACTTGGGATTTGGTAGCCTGTTCCACAAACATGGAGATTCTAATTTATCCAAAATACTGAGATTTAATTTGTTTTGACTAGAGATTTAATTTTTCTTTCCCAGTTACACACACATAAAGCTGGGTTCGAGTGTTTGATGTATCTCTGTGCATTGAATTTGAAAAAAAAAGTAAAATAATTTATAAAAGTAAGTCGATAGAACATGGGAATCTTAAATTAATTTTCTAGATATCCACACCCCTGATAATATATAGTCATTGTGTGCGTGTGTGTAGGAATTAACTTTAAACTAACCCCTAACTTCACCCCCCCCCACACACACACATATATATTATATAATTATATATTATATATTAATTATATATATATATATATATATATGTGTGTGTGTGGGGGGGGTATGAAGTTAGGGGTTAGTTTAAAGTTAATTCCTACACACACGCACACAATGACATGCATGTACAATGTACACAAACACACGTGTCTGTTTGCACTGAGTAAACATTGAATATTGCAAAATATCTGACCAGATCTGTATATATTTACCCTTCCAATGACGAGATGAGAATTCTCGACGACCGTTGCTTTGACGTCTCGGACCCATCCACTGACAAACTGATTATAAGCGTCGAGCCCTTTGTAGCACTCCAACTCGTCTTTTGTGTAAGGACTGGGGGTGTTCACGAGATACGTGTAGATGTTGGCGTAGTTTACTGATGGAAGATAAGTAGGATCGGCACTGAAACGATCTGCACTCATCGTATAGGGATCCAAATTACCAATAACCTTCAATTTGGCCAGGTAGCGAACCTTTGATGCACTATCCAGTGATTCAAAGTATGGTATTTTCGCCGCACTTCCTTGTTTACTCGCCGCTATGTAGGATCTGTATGTACTCCAACATGGCAGACAGACCTCGTATCTAAGGAGATCGTGACGTCAGCGAGACCACTCTATATACACACATATATATATATATATATATATATATATATATATACACACATACATACATACATACATACATACATACACACATATAACTAAGTAGTTTAGTTGTCTCAACCTAACTAAGTAGTTTAGTTGTCTCAACCTAACTAAGTAGTTTCCTGTAAATACAGAAGTTCGTTTAGAGAAGACTGTATTCATGTAACGTGTTGCCGGCCTTTTGTAGGAAAACACGAAAAATGAGGAGAAACTTTTTCGTCAGATAGTTTTTTATGTTGTTTTGAACTTTTTGCTGTTTTGTATTTTCAGTCTGTTATTTGTGTTTTTATTTGGTGAAACTTTTATGTTCCAATCTTCAACAGGACCTCCTTGAAATTGAGTTTCACCACGAACACATACAGTCAGCATAACATACAATCATGTTCAGACAGAAGCCCATTTTAATAATCAATGAATTCAAAAGGGAGAGAGGCTGAAGGGACTGAAGAGGCTGAAGAGACTGAAGAGGCTGAAGAGGCTGAAGAGACTGAAGAGACTGAAGAGACTGGAGAAGCTGAAGAGACTGAAGAGACTGAAGAGGCTGAAGAGACTGGAGAAGCTGAAGAGACTGGAGAGACTGAAGAGACTGAAGAGGCTGAAGAGACTGGAGAAGCTGAAGAGACTGAAGAGACTGGAGAAGCTGAAGAGGCTGAAGAGACTGAAGAGGCTGAAGAGGCTGAAGAGACTGAAGAGACTGGAGAAGCTGAAGAGACTGAAGAGACTGAAGAGACTGGAGAGACTGAAGAGACTGAAGAGGCTGAAGAGACTGGAGAAGCTGAAGAGACTGAAGAGACTGAAGAGGCTGAAGAGACTGGAGAAGCTGAAGAGACTGAAGAGACTGAAGAGGCTGAAGAGACTGGAGAAGCTGAAGAGACTGAAGAGGCTGAAGAGACTGGAGAAGCTGAAGAGACTGAAGAGACTGAAGAGGCTGAAGAGGCTGAAGAGACTGAAGAGACTGAAGAGGCTGAAGAGACTGGAGAAGCTGAAGAGACTGAAGAGACTGAAGAGGCTGAAGAGACTGGAGAAGCTGAAGAGACTGAAGAGGCTGAAGAGACTGAAGAGGCTGAAGAGGCTGAAGAGACTGAAGAGGCTGAAGAGGCTGAAGAGGCTGGAGAAGCTGAAGAGACTGAAGAGGCTGAAGAGACTGAAGAGGCTGAAGAGGCTGAAGAGACTGAAGAGGCTGAAGAGGCTGGAGAAGCTGAAGAGAAATTACAGCAATAACCAGAGTTCATGGTGAACTAGATAAGAATCAAACAGTGTCTGAATAACTAAACATTTTTCACCTTATTTTTTACCGGTAACGAATGTAAATGCACTTCTCAGGTTGTAGCTGCAGTATTATAATGATGCCAACATGTAAAAGGCTCATTGTCTCCTGAGGTTTGACTTCATTAGTTCTATGGATCAGTGCTTTATGGACACATTTCCATTTAGTTTGATTGTTGAACACAACATGCGTCTTCCTGCCGTCAGAATTATTTCACTGCTTGTATTTATTATTCTCTGGGGTTGTAACTGTTGTGATAGATATTTAAATATGATTATATATATATATTAGGGGTGTAACGGTACGCGTATTCGTATTAAACCATTCGGTACGAGGCTCACGGTTCGGTACGCATGACGAACCGAATACGTTTGAAAAAAAAAAAAAAATAATAATAATTTTTTTTTTTTTTTTTTAAACCTTTATTTAACCAGGTAGTCCCATTGAGATTAAAAATCTCTTTTGCAAGATGTAAGTAACAATACAAGATGTAAGCAAGATGTAACTAACAATACTACATAACATTAAGGAGCAGTTTTTGTTTTTTATGCTTATGTGTTGCTAAGAAGACACCCCAGAAGATGGGTCACTCAGGTATAGTTCCATCATTGTTCAAAGTCAAAGAATAACTTTATGATGTTAGTTGTAATGAATAAATATATTTTAAAATCAAGTACATTTCTCTGGTATTTATAGTTTTCTACTGTACCGAAACGTACCGAACCGTGGCTCCACTGTATCGTACCGAACCCAACCGTGCATTTTGTGAACCGTTACACCCCTAATATATATATATATATATAATATAGAGATGCAGAGAGAGAAGCTGCTTCTGTTTGTCTCAAACATCTCAGAGGCAAAGAAATGCTCACCAGGTGAACCGCTGCTGAGCAGCTCGCAGGGTCACAGCAGAGACACCTTTAATCTCTCAACGAGCATCCACTAATCACCTTCACGTCCATCAAGTCAAGCTCCCCTCCCCCGTCTGCCTCCACAGGGGGGGGGCTGTTGACCTCCCCACCTTCTCCCAGGTGAGAAAGAAAGAGGGATTTTCTCTCTTTTCGTTCTCCCTCCGTCTCTTTCATCACCTCGGTTGTAATTAGTCGGAGCTGAGATTTCTTTCCTTTTGTCGGCTCCATGAAAGGTGGATAAGCGTCCTTTGTGCCTCCTCACACCTTTTCTATTTCCTTTTAACAAGAAGAAACTCTGAGGCAGCCGCCTCAGAAGAGAGCCGATAACCCAGAGGGAGTTTCTACTTCTCATCTTTATCTCCCAGGACACAATTAGCTGCTCTATCGCTCATCACCATGCTTCTATTTTCTCTCTCTTTCCACCCTTTGCATTTCAGAAGCGGCCGTCCTTTGTCAACGCTCGCGCTTGAAAAGTTGCAGAGGAGGAAACGCAACTGTGTGAAGAGATAAAATGGTCTCAAACCGCTTTGTTGAAGACAGAAACAACAGCATCCTGAATTCATCCAGTTAAAGACGATGTCACCAAAACACAAAGACAAAAGGTTCTTCTTTGAAGTTTGAAGTCTCTGCAATTCCTTTACTTTTACATTCCTTCACCTCAATCACTTTGACATACAGAGTTGTCCTCATTTTCTTTATTTAACCTCATTTCTTCACATCCTCTGATTATTTGAAGTTTCCTCACAGCTGCTGGACTCTTGATTGATCTTAATCCTCATCAAGAGTTATAGGATCCATCTTCTCCAAGATGTCCACAAAGGGTCCTCTGGTGGGATGAAGAACTCTGTTGGTCTCTTATCCTTATGGGAACATGTGATAAATTACAATAATAATTTATTCATTTATTCTATTTTTAATGATGACGACAAATAATGAATCAACTGAGGTAAAGAGGTTGCGATCTTCTTGTGAAATGGTCCGGGGTTAATAAGAGTGTTGATCATGACTTAGTGATGTTCATCATGTGTCATGTGTGAGAGAGGAGGTGCAACACCTGCTTGAGTGGTGTGCTGACAATAACCTGGTCCCACAAAAACCAAAGAGATCATCGTGGATCTCAGGAGAACCACACCTCCCCCTCTCCACATAAACGGTGAGGAGGTACAGAGTGTAAGTGACATCAAATTCCTGGGAATCCACATCACAGAGGTCTGACATGGACCCGTAACACCTCCCACCTGGGGAAGAAAGCCCAACAGAGGCTCTTCTTCTTGAGGAAACTCAAAAAAGCCAAACTCCCCTCTCAGCTCCTCAGCTTCTACAGGAGCACCATAGAGACAATCCTCTGCCACTGCGCCACCGTGTGGTACACCAGCTGCACTGCAGAGAACCGGAGAGACCTGGCCCGGGTATTAAAAGAGCGCAGAGGATCGTAGGAACCGAGCTCCGACTCTGGACACGGTGTATGATAGCCTTCTACACAAGAAGGATAGCAACATCAGCACGGACCCAACCCACCCAGGTCACAGTCTGGCCCGACCCACCCAGGTCACAGTCTGGCCCGACCCACCCAGGTCACAGTCTGACCCGACCCACCCGGGTCACAGTCTGGCCCGACCCACCCAGGTCACAGTCTGACCCGACCCACCCGGGTCACAGTCTGGCCCGACCCACCCAGGTCACAGTCTGGCCCGACCCACCCAGGTCACAGTCTGACCCGACCCACCCAGGTCACAGTCTGACCCGACCCACCCAGGTCACAGTCTGACCCGACCCAGTCAGTTGTGTTTTCATGATCTGATGTTTCCCTCAATAACTTTTATTATGGAAACAATTAAAGTCAGAGAGAGCTGAGAGACGAAACACTTTTTACATCATTCCTGAGTGTTTGATGAGTTTTATCATTTAAGAGAAACAATAATCATATTCTGGGTTATTTAATAATGACGCCACAGTCACAATTTCAAAACGTACAGACGCAAATAATTCATAAATAAGACGATCGCATTCCGCCGGTAGAAATGGATCCTGAGCTTATAAACAGAACACAGAACACAGTTTGTTAACAGACTACAGAGAGAAACACTCTACAGTGGTGATCACTGTGTGTCTTTATTAGTTATTAGTATTATTAGTTGCTGTTATTAAGTACAGTGGTGATCACTGTGTGTCTTTATTAGTTATTAGTATTATTAGTTACTGTTATTAAGTACAGTGGTGGTCACTGTGTCTTTATTAGTTATTAGTGTTATTAGTTACTGTTATTAAGTACAGTGGTGATCACTGTGTGTCTTTATTAGTTATTAGTATTATTAGTTACTGTTATTAAGTACAGTGGTGGTCACTGTGTCTTTATTAGTTATTAGTGTTATTAGTTACTGTTATTAAGTACAGTGGTGGTCACTGTGTCTTTATTAGTTATTAGTGTTATTAGTTACTGTTATTAAGTACAGTGGTGATCACTGTGTGTCTTTATTAGTTATTAGTATTATTAGTTACTGTTATTAAGTACAGTGGTGATCACTGTGTGTCTTTATTAGTTATTAGTATTATTAGTTACTGTTATTAAGTACATTGGTGATCACTGTGTGTCTTTATTAGTTATTAGTATTATTAGTTACTGTTATTAAGTACAGTGGTGATCACTGTGTGTCTTTATTAGTTATTAGTATTATTAGTTACTGTTATTAAGTACAGTGGTGATCACTGTGTGTCTTTATTAGTTATTAGTATTATTAGTTACTGTTATTAAGTACAGTGGTGATCACTGTGTCTTTATTAGTTATTATATTATTAGTGACTGTTATTAAGTACAGTGGTGATCACTGTGTCTTTATTAGTTATTAGTATTATTAGTTACTGTTATTAAGTACAGTGGTGATCACTGTGTCTTTATTAGTTATTAGTGTTATTAGTTACTGTTATTAAGTACAGTGGTGATCACTGTGTGTCTTTATTAGTTATTAGTATTATTAGTTACTGTTATTAAGTACAGTGGTGATCACTGTGTGTCTTTATTAGTTATTAGTGTTATTAGTGACTGTTATTAAGTACAGTGGTGATCACTGTGCATCTTTATTAGTTATTAGTGTTATTAGTTACTGTTATTAAGTACAGTGGTGATCACTGTGTGTCTTTATTAGTTATTATATTATTAGTTACTGTTATTAAGTACAGTGGTGATCACTGTGTGTCTTTATTAGTTATTAGTATTATTAGTTACTGTTATTAAGTACAGTGGTGATCACTGTGTGTCTTTATTAGTTATTAGTATTATTAGTTACTGTTATTAAGTACATTGGTGATCACTGTGTGTCTTTATTAGTTATTAGTATTATTAGTTACTGTTATTAAGTACAGTGGTGATCACTGTGTCTTTATTAGTTATTAGTATTATTAGTTACTGTTATTAAGTACAGTGGTGATCACTGTGTCTTTATTAGTTATTATATTATTAGTGACTGTTATTAAGTACAGTGGTGATCACTGTGTCTTTATTAGTTATTAGTATTATTAGTTACTGTTATTAAGTACAGTGGTGATCACTGTGTCTTTATTAGTTATTAGTGTTATTAGTTACTGTTATTAAGTACAGTGGTGATCACTGTGTGTCTTTATTAGTTATTAGTATTATTAGTTACTGTTATTAAGTACAGTGGTGATCACTGTGTGTCTTTATTAGTTATTAGTATTATTAGTTACTGTTATTAAGTACATTGGTGATCACTGTGTGTCTTTATTAGTTATTAGTATTATTAGTTACTGTTATTAAGTACAGTGGTGATCACTGTGTCTTTATTAGTTATTAGTATTATTAGTTACTGTTATTAAGTACAGTGGTGATCACTGTGTCTTTATTAGTTATTATATTATTAGTTACTGTTATTAAGTACAGTGGTGATCACTGTGTCTTTATTAGTTATTAGTGTTATTAGTTGCTGTTATTAAGTACAGTGGTGATCACTGTGTCTTTATTAGTTATTATATTATTAGTTACTGTTATTAAGTACAGTGGTGATCACTGTGTCTTTATTAGTTATTATATTATTAGTTACTGTTATTAAGTACAGTGGTGATCACTGTGTCTTTATTAGTTATTAGTGTTATTAGTTACTGTTATTAAGTACAGTGGTGATCACTGTGTCTTTATTAGTTATTAGTATTATTAGTTACTGTTATTAAGTACAGTGGTGATCACTGTGTCTTTATTAGTTATTAGTGTTATTAGTTACTGTTATTAAGTACAGTGGTGATCACTGTGTCTTTATTAGTTATTAGTGTTATTAGTTACTGTTATTAAGTACAGTGGTGATCACTGTGTCTTTATTAGTTATTAGTGTTATTAGTTACTGTTATTAAGTACAGTGGTGATCACTGTGTCTTTATTAGTTATTAGTATTATTAGTTACTGTTATTAAGTACAGTGGTGATCACTGTGTCTTTATTAGTTATTAGTGTTATTAGTTACTGTTATTAAGTACAGTGGTGATCACTGTGTCTTTATTAGTTATTAGTGTTATTAGTTACTGTTATTAAGTACAGTGGTGATCACTGTGTCTTTATTAGTTATTAGTGTTATTAGTTACTGTTATTAAGTACAGTGGTGATCACTGTGTGTCTTTATTAGTTATTAGTGTTATTAGTTACTGTTATTAAGTACAGTGGTGATCACTGTGTGTCTTTATTAGTTATTAGTGTTATTAGTTACTGTTATTAAGTACAGTAGTGATCACTGTGTGTCTTTATTAGTTATTAGTATTATTAGTTACTGTTATTAAGTACAGTGGTGGTCACTGTGTCTTTATCAGTTATTAGTATTATTAGTTACTGTTATTAAGTACAGTGATGATCACTGTGTGTCTTTATTAGTTATTAGTGTTATTAGTTACTGTTATTAAGTACAGTGGTGATCACTGTGTGTCTTTATTAGTTATTATATTATTAGTTACTGTTATTAAGTACAGTAGTGATCACTGTGTGTCTTTATTAGTTATTAGTATTATTAGTTACTGTTATTAAGTACAGTGGTGGTCACTGTGTCTTTATCAGTTATTAGTATTATTAGTTACTGTTATTAAGTACAGTGATGATCACTGTGTGTCTTTATTAGTTATTAGTGTTATTAGTTACTGTTATTAAGTACAGTGGTGATCACTGTGTGTCTTTATTAGTTATTAGTATTATTAGTTACTGTTATTAAGTACAGTGATGATCACTGTGTGTCTTTATTAGTTATTAGTGTTATTAGTTACTGTTATTAAGTACAGTAGTGATCACTGTGTGTCTTTATTAGTTATTAGTATTATTAGTTACTGTTATTAAGTACAGTGGTGATCACTGTGTGTCTTTATTAGTTATTAGTATTATTAGTTGCTGTTATTAAGTACAGTGGTGATCACTGTGTGTCTTTATTAGTTATTAGTATTATTAGTTACTGTTATTAAGTACAGTGGTGATCACTGTGTGTCTTTATTAGTTATTAGTATTATTAGTTACTGTTATTAAGTACAGTGATGATCACTGTGTGTCTTTATTAGTTATTAGTGTTATTAGTTACTGTTATTAAGTACAGTGGTGATCACTGTGTGTCTTTATTAGTTATTAGTGTTATTAGTTACTGTTATTAAGTACAGTGATGATCACTGTGTGTCTTTATTAGTTATTAGTGTTATTAGTTACTGTTATTAAGTACAGTAGTGATCACTGTGTGTCTTTATTAGTTATTAGTATTATTAGTTACTGTTATTAAGTACAGTGGTGGTCACTGTGTCTTTATCAGTTATTAGTGTTATTAGTTACTGTTATTAAGTACAGTAGTGATCACTGTGTGTCTTTATTAGTTATTAGTATTATTAGTTACTGTTATTAAGTACAGTGGTGATCACTGTGTGTCTTTATTAGTTATTAGTATTATTAGTTGCTGTTATTAAGTACAGTGGTGATCACTGTGTGTCTTTATTAGTTATTAGTATTATTAGTTACTGTTATTAAGTACAGTGGTGATCACTGTGTGTCTTTATTAGTTATTAGTATTATTAGTTACTGTTATTAAGTACAGTGGTGATCACTGTGTGTCTTTATTAGTTATTAGTATTATTAGTTACTGTTATTAAGTACAGTGGTGATCACTGTGTGTCTTTATTAGTTATTAGTATTATTAGTTACTGTTATTAAGTACAGTGGTGATCACTGTGTGTCTTTATTAGTTATTAGTATTATTAGTTACTGTTATTAAGTACAGTGGTGATCACTGTGTGTCTTTATTAGTTATTATATTATTAGTTACTGTTATTAAGTACAGTGGTGATAACTGTGTGTCTTTATTAGTTATTAGTATTATTAGTTACTGTTATTAAGTACAGTGATGATCACTGTGTCTTTATTAGTTATTAGTATTATTAGTGACTGTTATTAAGTACAGTGGTGGTCACTGTGTCTTTATTAGTTATTAGTGTTATTAGTGACTGTTATTAAGTACAGTGGTGATCACTGTGTGTCTTTATTAGTTATTAGTATTATTAGTTACTGTTATTAAGTACAGTGGTGATCACTGTGTGTCTTTATTAGTTATTAGTATTATTAGTTACTGTTATTAAGTACAGTGGTGATCACTGTGTGTCTTTATTAGTTATTAGTATTATTAGTTACTGTTATTAAGTACAGTGGTGATCACTGTCTTTATTAGTTATTAGTATTATTAGTTACTGTTATTAAGTACAGTGGTGATCACTGTGTGTCTTTATTAGTTATTAGTGTTATTAGTGACTGTTATTAAGTACAGTGGTGATCACTGTGTGTCTTTATTAGTTATTAGTATTATTAGTTACTGTTATTAAGTACAGTGGTGATCACTGTGTGTCTTTATTAGTTATTAGTATTATTAGTTACTGTTATTAAGTACAGTGGTGATCACTGTGTGTCTTTATTAGTTATTATATTATTAGTTGCTGTTATTAAGTACAGTGGTGATCACTGTGTGTCTTTATTAGTTATTAGTGTTATTAGTGACTGTTATTAAGTACAGTGGTGATCACTGTGTGTCTTTATTAGTTATTAGTATTATTAGTTGCTGTTATTAAGTACAGTGGTGATCACTGTGTGTCTTTATTAGTTATTAGTGTTATTGGTTACTGTTATTAAGTACAGTGGTGATCACTGTGTGTCTTTATTAGTTATTAGTGTTATTAGTTACTGTTATTAAGTACAGTGGTGATCACTGTGTCTTTATTAGTTATTAGTATTATTAGTGACTGTTATTAAGTACAGTGGTGATCACTGTGTGTCTTTATTAGTTATTATATTATTAGTTACTGTTATTAAGTACAGTGGTGATCACTGTGTGTCTTTATTAGTTATTAGTATTATTAGTTACTGTTATTAAGTACAGTGGTGATCACTGTGTGTCTTTATTAGTTATTAGTATTATTAGTTACTGTTATTAAGTACAGTGGTGATCACTGTGTGTCTTTATTAGTTATTAGTGTTATTAGTTGCTGTTATTAAGTACAGTGGTGATCACTGTGTGTCTTTATTAGTTATTAGTATTATTAGTTACTGTTAAGTACAGTGGTGATCACTGTGTGTCTTTATTAGTTATTAGTATTATTAGTTGCTGTTATTAAGTACAGTGGTGATCACTGTGTGTCTTTATTAGTTATTAGTATTATTAGTTACTGTTATTAAGTACAGTGGTGATCACTGTGTGTCTTTATTAGTTATTAGTGTTATTAGTTGCTGTTATTAAGTACAGTGGTGATCACTGTGTGTCTTTATTAGTTATTAGTATTATTAGTTACTGTTATTAAGTACAGTGGTGATCACTGTGTGTCTTTATTAGTTATTAGTATTATTAGTTGCTGTTATTAAGTACAGTGGTGATCACTGTGTCTTTATTAGTTATTAGTATTATTAGTTGCTGTTATTAAGTACAGTGGTGATCACTGTGTGTCTTTATTAGTTATTAGTATTATTAGTTGCTGTTATTAAGTACAGTGGTGATCACTGTGTCTTTATTAGTTATTAGTATTATTAGTGACTGTTATTAAGTACAGTGGTGATCACTGTGTCTTTATTAGTTATTATATTATTAGTTACTGTTATTAAGTACAGTGGTGATCACTGTGTGTCTTTATTAGTTATTAGTATTATTAGTTACTGTTATTAAGTACAGTGGTGATCACTGTGTCTTTATTAGTTATTAGTATTATTAGTTACTGTTATTAAGTACAGTGGTGATCACTGTGTCTTTATTAGTTATTAGTATTATTAGTTGCTGTTATTAAGTACAGTGGTGATCACTGTGTCTTTATTAGTTATTAGTATTATTAGTTGCTGTTATTAAGTACAGTGGTGATCACTGTGTGTCTTTATTAGTTATTAGTATTATTAGTTGCTGTTATTAAGTACAGTGGTGATCACTGTGTGTCTTTATTAGTTATTAGTATTATTAGTTGCTGTTATTAAGTACAGTGGTGATCACTGTGTGTCTTTATTAGTTATTAGTATTATTAGTTGCTGTTATTAAGTACAGTGGTGATCACTGTGTGTCTTTATTAGTTATTAGTATTATTAGTTGCTGTTATTAAGTACAGTGGTGATCACTGTGTGTCTTTATTAGTTATTAGTATTATTAGTTACTGTTATTAAGTACAGTGGTGATCACTGTGTGTCTTTATTAGTTATTAGTGTTATTAGTTACTGTTATTAAGTACAGTGGTGATCACTGTGTCTTTATTAGTTATTAGTGTTATTAGTTACTGTTATTAAGTACAGTGGTGATCACTGTGTGTCTTTATTAGTTATTAGTATTATTAGTTACTGTTATTAAGTACAGTGGTGATCACTGTGTCTTTATTAGTTATTATATTATTAGTTACTGTTATTAAGTACAGTGGTGATCACTGTGCGTCTTTATTAGTTATTAGTGTTATTAGTTACTGTTATTAAGTACAGTGGTGATCACTGTGTGTCTTTATTAGTTATTAGTATTATTAGTTACTGTTATTAAGTACAGTGGTGATCACTGTGTCTTTATTAGTTATTAGTATTATTAGTGACTGTTATTAAGTACAGTGGTGATCACTGTGTGTCTTTATTAGTTATTATATTATTAGTTACTGTTATTAAGTACAGTGGTGATCACTGTGTGTCTTTATTAGTTATTAGTATTATTAGTGACTGTTATTAAGTACAGTGGTGATCACTGTGTGTCTTTATTAGTTATTATATTATTAGTTACTGTTATTAAGTACAGTGGTGATCACTGTGTGTCTTTATTAGTTATTAGTATTATTAGTTACTGTTATTAAGTACAGTGGTGATCACTGTGTCTTTATTAGTTATTAGTATTATTAGTGACTGTTATTAAGTACAGTGGTGATCACTGTGTGTCTTTATTAGTTATTATATTATTAGTTACTGTTATTAAGTACAGTGGTGATCACTGTGTGTCTTTATTAGTTATTAGTATTATTAGTTACTGTTATTAAGTACAGTGGTGATCACTGTGTCTTTATTAGTTATTATATTATTAGTTACTGTTATTAAGTACAGTGGTGATCACTGTGCGTCTTTATTAGTTATTAGTGTTATTAGTTACTGTTATTAAGTACAGTGGTGATCACTGTGTGTCTTTATTAGTTATTAGTGTTATTAGTTACTGTTATTAAGTACAGTAGTGATCACTGTGTGTCTTTATTAGTTATTATATTATTAGTTGCTGTTATTAAGTACAGTGGTGATCACTGTGCGTCTTTATTAGTTATTATATTATTAGTTACTGTTATTAAGTACAGTGGTGATCACTGTGTGTCTTTATTAGTTATTATATTATTAGTTACTGTTATTAAGTACAGTGGTGATCACTGTGTCTTTATTAGTTATTAGTATTATTAGTGACTGTTATTAAGTACAGTGGTGATCACTGTGTGTCTTTATTAGTTATTAGTGTTATTAGTTACTGTTATTAAGTACAGTGGTGATCACTGTGTGTCTTTATTAGTTATTAGTATTATTAGTTACTGTTATTAAGTACAGTGGTGATCACTGTGTCTTTATTAGTTATTATATTATTAGTTACTGTTATTAAGTACAGTGGTGATCACTGTGCGTCTTTATTAGTTATTAGTATTATTAGTTACTGTTATTAAGTACAGTAGTGATCACTGTGCGTCTTTATTAGTTATTAGTATTATTAGTTACTGTTATTAAGTACAGTGGTGATCACTGTGTGTCTTTATTAGTTATTAGTATTATTAGTTACTGTTATTAAGTACAGTGGTGATCACTGTGTGTCTTTATTAGTTATTAGTGTTATTAGTTACTGTTATTAAGTACAGTGGTGATCACTGTGTGTCTTTATTAGTTATTAGTATTATTAGTTGCTGTTATTAAGTACAGTGGTGATCACTGTGTGTCTTTATTAGTTATTAGTATTATTAGTTGCTGTTATTAAGTACAGTGGTGATCACTGTGTGTCTTTATTAGTTATTAGTATTATTAGTTGCTGTTATTAAGTACAGTGGTGATCACTGTGTGTCTTTATTAGTTATTAGTATTATTAGTTACTGTTATTAAGTACAGTGGTGGTCACTGTGTCTTTATTAGTTATTAGTGTTATTAGTTACTGTTATTAAGTACAGTGGTGATCACTGTGTGTCTTTATTAGTTATTAGTATTATTAGTTACTGTTATTAAGTACAGTGGTGGTCACTGTGTCTTTATTAGTTATTAGTGTTATTAGTTACTGTTATTAAGTACAGTGGTGGTCACTGTGTCTTTATTAGTTATTAGTGTTATTAGTTACTGTTATTAAGTACAGTGGTGATCACTGTGTGTCTTTATTAGTTATTAGTATTATTAGTTACTGTTATTAAGTACAGTGGTGATCACTGTGTGTCTTTATTAGTTATTAGTATTATTAGTTACTGTTATTAAGTACATTGGTGATCACTGTGTGTCTTTATTAGTTATTAGTATTATTAGTTACTGTTATTAAGTACAGTGGTGATCACTGTGTCTTTATTAGTTATTAGTATTATTAGTTACTGTTATTAAGTACAGTGGTGATCACTGTGTCTTTATTAGTTATTAGTGTTATTAGTTACTGTTATTAAGTACAGTGGTGATCACTGTGTGTCTTTATTAGTTATTAGTATTATTAGTTACTGTTATTAAGTACAGTGGTGATCACTGTGTCTTTATTAGTTATTATATTATTAGTGACTGTTATTAAGTACAGTGGTGATCACTGTGTCTTTATTAGTTATTAGTATTATTAGTTACTGTTATTAAGTACAGTGGTGATCACTGTGTCTTTATTAGTTATTAGTATTATTAGTTACTGTTATTAAGTACAGTGGTGATCACTGTGTGTCTTTATTAGTTATTAGTATTATTAGTTACTGTTATTAAGTACAGTGGTGATCACTGTGTGTCTTTATTAGTTATTAGTATTATTAGTTACTGTTATTAAGTACAGTGGTGATCACTGTGTGTCTTTATTAGTTATTAGTGTTATTAGTGACTGTTATTAAGTACAGTGGTGATCACTGTGTGTCTTTATTAGTTATTAGTATTATTAGTTACTGTTATTAAGTACAGTGGTGGTCACTGTGTCTTTATTAGTTATTAGTGTTATTAGTTACTGTTATTAAGTACAGTGGTGATCACTGTGTGTCTTTATTAGTTATTATATTATTAGTTACTGTTATTAAGTACAGTGGTGATCACTGTGTGTCTTTATTAGTTATTAGTATTATTAGTTACTGTTATTAAGTACAGTGGTGATCACTGTGTGTCTTTATTAGTTATTAGTATTATTAGTTACTGTTATTAAGTACATTGGTGATCACTGTGTGTCTTTATTAGTTATTAGTATTATTAGTTACTGTTATTAAGTACAGTGGTGATCACTGTGTCTTTATTAGTTATTAGTATTATTAGTTACTGTTATTAAGTACAGTGGTGATCACTGTGTCTTTATTAGTTATTATATTATTAGTTACTGTTATTAAGTACAGTAGTGATCACTGTGTGTCTTTATTAGTTATTAGTATTATTAGTTACTGTTATTAAGTACAGTGGTGATCACTGTGTGTCTTTATTAGTTATTAGTATTATTAGTTACTGTTATTAAGTACAGTAGTGATCACTGTGTGTCTTTATTAGTTATTAGTATTATTAGTTACTGTTATTAAGTACAGTGGTGATCACTGTGTGTCTTTATTAGTTATTAGTATTATTAGTTACTGTTATTAAGTACAGTGGTGATCACTGTGTCTTTATTAGTTATTAGTATTATTAGTTACTGTTATTAAGTACAGTGGTGATCACTGTGTCTTTATTAGTTATTAGTGTTATTAGTTACTGTTATTAAGTACAGTGGTGATCACTGTGTGTCTTTATTAGTTATTAGTATTATTAGTTACTGTTATTAAGTACAGTGGTGATCACTGTGTGTCTTTATTAGTTATTAGTATTATTAGTTACTGTTATTAAGTACATTGGTGATCACTGTGTGTCTTTATTAGTTATTAGTATTATTAGTTACTGTTATTAAGTACAGTGGTGATCACTGTGTCTTTATTAGTTATTAGTATTATTAGTTACTGTTATTAAGTACAGTGGTGATCACTGTGTCTTTATTAGTTATTATATTATTAGTTACTGTTATTAAGTACAGTGGTGATCACTGTGTCTTTATTAGTTATTAGTGTTATTAGTTGCTGTTATTAAGTACAGTGGTGATCACTGTGTCTTTATTAGTTATTATATTATTAGTTACTGTTATTAAGTACAGTGGTGATCACTGTGTCTTTATTAGTTATTATATTATTAGTTACTGTTATTAAGTACAGTGGTGATCACTGTGTCTTTATTAGTTATTAGTGTTATTAGTTACTGTTATTAAGTACAGTGGTGATCACTGTGTCTTTATTAGTTATTAGTATTATTAGTTACTGTTATTAAGTACAGTGGTGATCACTGTGTCTTTATTAGTTATTAGTGTTATTAGTTACTGTTATTAAGTACAGTGGTGATCACTGTGTCTTTATTAGTTATTAGTGTTATTAGTTACTGTTATTAAGTACAGTGGTGATCACTGTGTCTTTATTAGTTATTAGTGTTATTAGTTACTGTTATTAAGTACAGTGGTGATCACTGTGTCTTTATTAGTTATTAGTATTATTAGTTACTGTTATTAAGTACAGTGGTGATCACTGTGTCTTTATTAGTTATTAGTGTTATTAGTTACTGTTATTAAGTACAGTGGTGATCACTGTGTCTTTATTAGTTATTAGTGTTATTAGTTACTGTTATTAAGTACAGTGGTGATCACTGTGTCTTTATTAGTTATTAGTGTTATTAGTTACTGTTATTAAGTACAGTGGTGATCACTGTGTGTCTTTATTAGTTATTAGTGTTATTAGTTACTGTTATTAAGTACAGTGGTGATCACTGTGTCTTTATTAGTTATTAGTGTTATTAGTTACTGTTATTAAGTACAGTGGTGATCACTGTGTGTCTTTATTAGTTATTAGTGTTATTAGTTACTGTTATTAAGTACAGTGGTGATCACTGTGTGTCTTTATTAGTTATTAGTGTTATTAGTTACTGTTATTAAGTACAGTAGTGATCACTGTGTGTCTTTATTAGTTATTAGTATTATTAGTTACTGTTATTAAGTACAGTGGTGGTCACTGTGTCTTTATCAGTTATTAGTATTATTAGTTACTGTTATTAAGTACAGTGATGATCACTGTGTGTCTTTATTAGTTATTAGTGTTATTAGTTACTGTTATTAAGTACAGTGGTGATCACTGTGTGTCTTTATTAGTTATTAGTGTTATTAGTTACTGTTATTAAGTACAGTAGTGATCACTGTGTGTCTTTATTAGTTATTAGTATTATTAGTTACTGTTATTAAGTACAGTGGTGGTCACTGTGTCTTTATCAGTTATTAGTATTATTAGTTACTGTTATTAAGTACAGTGATGATCACTGTGTGTCTTTATTAGTTATTAGTGTTATTAGTTACTGTTATTAAGTACAGTGGTGATCACTGTGTGTCTTTATTAGTTATTAGTATTATTAGTTACTGTTATTAAGTACAGTGATGATCACTGTGTGTCTTTATTAGTTATTAGTGTTATTAGTTACTGTTATTAAGTACAGTAGTGATCACTGTGTGTCTTTATTAGTTATTAGTATTATTAGTTACTGTTATTAAGTACAGTGGTGATCACTGTGTGTCTTTATTAGTTATTAGTATTATTAGTTGCTGTTATTAAGTACAGTGGTGATCACTGTGTGTCTTTATTAGTTATTAGTATTATTAGTTACTGTTATTAAGTACAGTGGTGATCACTGTGTGTCTTTATTAGTTATTAGTATTATTAGTTACTGTTATTAAGTACAGTGATGATCACTGTGTGTCTTTATTAGTTATTAGTGTTATTAGTTACTGTTATTAAGTACAGTGGTGATCACTGTGTGTCTTTATTAGTTATTAGTGTTATTAGTTACTGTTATTAAGTACAGTGATGATCACTGTGTGTCTTTATTAGTTATTAGTGTTATTAGTTACTGTTATTAAGTACAGTAGTGATCACTGTGTGTCTTTATTAGTTATTAGTATTATTAGTTACTGTTATTAAGTACAGTGGTGGTCACTGTGTCTTTATCAGTTATTAGTGTTATTAGTTACTGTTATTAAGTACAGTAGTGATCACTGTGTGTCTTTATTAGTTATTAGTATTATTAGTTACTGTTATTAAGTACAGTGGTGATCACTGTGTGTCTTTATTAGTTATTAGTATTATTAGTTGCTGTTATTAAGTACAGTGGTGATCACTGTGTGTCTTTATTAGTTATTAGTATTATTAGTTACTGTTATTAAGTACAGTGGTGATCACTGTGTGTCTTTATTAGTTATTAGTATTATTAGTTACTGTTATTAAGTACAGTGGTGATCACTGTGTGTCTTTATTAGTTATTAGTATTATTAGTTACTGTTATTAAGTACAGTGGTGATCACTGTGTGTCTTTATTAGTTATTAGTATTATTAGTTACTGTTATTAAGTACAGTGGTGATCACTGTGTGTCTTTATTAGTTATTAGTATTATTAGTTACTGTTATTAAGTACAGTGGTGATCACTGTGTGTCTTTATTAGTTATTATATTATTAGTTACTGTTATTAAGTACAGTGGTGATAACTGTGTGTCTTTATTAGTTATTAGTATTATTAGTTACTGTTATTAAGTACAGTGATGATCACTGTGTCTTTATTAGTTATTAGTATTATTAGTGACTGTTATTAAGTACAGTGGTGGTCACTGTGTCTTTATTAGTTATTAGTGTTATTAGTGACTGTTATTAAGTACAGTGGTGATCACTGTGTGTCTTTATTAGTTATTAGTATTATTAGTTACTGTTATTAAGTACAGTGGTGATCACTGTGTGTCTTTATTAGTTATTAGTATTATTAGTTACTGTTATTAAGTACAGTGGTGATCACTGTGTGTCTTTATTAGTTATTAGTATTATTAGTTACTGTTATTAAGTACAGTGGTGATCACTGTCTTTATTAGTTATTAGTATTATTAGTTACTGTTATTAAGTACAGTGGTGATCACTGTGTGTCTTTATTAGTTATTAGTGTTATTAGTGACTGTTATTAAGTACAGTGGTGATCACTGTGTGTCTTTATTAGTTATTAGTATTATTAGTTACTGTTATTAAGTACAGTGGTGATCACTGTGTGTCTTTATTAGTTATTAGTATTATTAGTTACTGTTATTAAGTACAGTGGTGATCACTGTGTGTCTTTATTAGTTATTATATTATTAGTTGCTGTTATTAAGTACAGTGGTGATCACTGTGTGTCTTTATTAGTTATTAGTGTTATTAGTGACTGTTATTAAGTACAGTGGTGATCACTGTGTGTCTTTATTAGTTATTAGTATTATTAGTTGCTGTTATTAAGTACAGTGGTGATCACTGTGTGTCTTTATTAGTTATTAGTGTTATTGGTTACTGTTATTAAGTACAGTGGTGATCACTGTGTGTCTTTATTAGTTATTAGTGTTATTAGTTACTGTTATTAAGTACAGTGGTGATCACTGTGTCTTTATTAGTTATTAGTATTATTAGTGACTGTTATTAAGTACAGTGGTGATCACTGTGTGTCTTTATTAGTTATTATATTATTAGTTACTGTTATTAAGTACAGTGGTGATCACTGTGTGTCTTTATTAGTTATTAGTATTATTAGTTGCTGTTATTAAGTACAGTGGTGATCACTGTGTGTCTTTATTAGTTATTAGTATTATTAGTTACTGTTAAGTACAGTGGTGATCACTGTGTGTCTTTATTAGTTATTAGTATTATTAGTTGCTGTTATTAAGTACAGTGGTGATCACTGTGTGTCTTTATTAGTTATTAGTATTATTAGTTACTGTTAAGTACAGTGGTGATCACTGTGTGTCTTTATTAGTTATTAGTATTATTAGTTGCTGTTATTAAGTACAGTGGTGATCACTGTGTGTCTTTATTAGTTATTAGTATTATTAGTTGCTGTTATTAAGTACAGTGGTGATCACTGTGTCTTTATTAGTTATTAGTATTATTAGTTGCTGTTATTAAGTACAGTGGTGATCACTGTGTGTCTTTATTAGTTATTAGTATTATTAGTTGCTGTTATTAAGTACAGTGGTGATCACTGTGTGTCTTTATTAGTTATTAGTATTATTAGTTGCTGTTATTAAGTACAGTGGTGATCACTGTGTGTCTTTATTAGTTATTAGTATTATTAGTTACTGTTATTAAGTACAGTGGTGATCACTGTGTGTCTTTATTAGTTATTAGTGTTATTAGTTACTGTTATTAAGTACAGTGGTGATCACTGTGTCTTTATTAGTTATTAGTGTTATTAGTTACTGTTATTAAGTACAGTGGTGATCACTGTGTGTCTTTATTAGTTATTAGTATTATTAGTTACTGTTATTAAGTACAGTGGTGATCACTGTGTCTTTATTAGTTATTATATTATTAGTTACTGTTATTAAGTACAGTGGTGATCACTGTGCGTCTTTATTAGTTATTAGTGTTATTAGTTACTGTTATTAAGTACAGTGGTGATCACTGTGTGTCTTTATTAGTTATTAGTATTATTAGTTACTGTTATTAAGTACAGTGGTGATCACTGTGTCTTTATTAGTTATTAGTATTATTAGTGACTGTTATTAAGTACAGTGGTGATCACTGTGTGTCTTTATTAGTTATTATATTATTAGTTACT
Organism: Ophthalmolycus amberensis; assembly: GCA_024529925.1. Lineage (NCBI taxonomy): Eukaryota > Metazoa > Chordata > Actinopteri > Perciformes > Zoarcidae > Ophthalmolycus > Ophthalmolycus amberensis. Next base: position 11,921 of record JAFEUB010001495.1, on the reverse strand, counting down.
GTTATTAAGTACAGTGGTGATCACTGTGTGTCTTTATTAGTTATTAGTATTATTAGTGACTGTTATTAAGTACAGTGGTGATCACTGTGTGTCTTTATTAGTTATTATATTATTAGTTACTGTTATTAAGTACAGTGGTGATCACTGTGTGTCTTTATTAGTTATTAGTATTATTAGTTACTGTTATTAAGTACAGTGGTGATCACTGTGTCTTTATTAGTTATTAGTATTATTAGTGACTGTTATTAAGTACAGTGGTGATCACTGTGTGTCTTTATTAGTTATTATATTATTAGTTACTGTTATTAAGTACAGTGGTGATCACTGTGTGTCTTTATTAGTTATTAGTATTATTAGTTACTGTTATTAAGTACAGTGGTGATCACTGTGTCTTTATTAGTTATTATATTATTAGTTACTGTTATTAAGTACAGTGGTGATCACTGTGCGTCTTTATTAGTTATTAGTGTTATTAGTTACTGTTATTAAGTACAGTGGTGATCACTGTGTGTCTTTATTAGTTATTAGTGTTATTAGTTACTGTTATTAAGTACAGTAGTGATCACTGTGTGTCTTTATTAGTTATTATATTATTAGTTGCTGTTATTAAGTACAGTGGTGATCACTGTGCGTCTTTATTAGTTATTATATTATTAGTTACTGTTATTAAGTACAGTGGTGATCACTGTGTGTCTTTATTAGTTATTATATTATTAGTTACTGTTATTAAGTACAGTGGTGATCACTGTGTCTTTATTAGTTATTAGTATTATTAGTGACTGTTATTAAGTACAGTGGTGATCACTGTGTGTCTTTATTAGTTATTAGTGTTATTAGTTACTGTTATTAAGTACAGTGGTGATCACTGTGTGTCTTTATTAGTTATTAGTATTATTAGTTACTGTTATTAAGTACAGTGGTGATCACTGTGTCTTTATTAGTTATTATATTATTAGTTACTGTTATTAAGTACAGTGGTGATCACTGTGCGTCTTTATTAGTTATTAGTATTATTAGTTACTGTTATTAAGTACAGTAGTGATCACTGTGCGTCTTTATTAGTTATTAGTATTATTAGTTACTGTTATTAAGTACAGTGGTGATCACTGTGTGTCTTTATTAGTTATTAGTATTATTAGTTACTGTTATTAAGTACAGTGGTGATCACTGTGTGTCTTTATTAGTTATTAGTGTTATTAGTTACTGTTATTAAGTACAGTGGTGATCACTGTGTGTCTTTATTAGTTATTAGTATTATTAGTTGCTGTTATTAAGTACAGTGGTGATCACTGTGTGTCTTTATTAGTTATTAGTATTATTAGTTGCTGTTATTAAGTACAGTGGTGATCACTGTGTGTCTTTATTAGTTATTAGTATTATTAGTTGCTGTTATTAAGTACAGTGGTGATCACTGTGTGTCTTTATTAGTTATTATATTATTAGTTACTGTTATTAAGTACAGTGGTGATCACTGTGTGTCTTTATTAGTTATTAGTATTATTAGTTACTGTTATTAAGTACAGTGGTGATCACTGTGTCTTTATTAGTTATTAGTATTATTAGTGACTGTTATTAAGTACAGTGGTGATCACTGTGTGTCTTTATTAGTTATTATATTATTAGTTACTGTTATTAAGTACAGTGGTGATCACTGTGTGTCTTTATTAGTTATTAGTATTATTAGTTACTGTTATTAAGTACAGTGGTGATCACTGTGTCTTTATTAGTTATTATATTATTAGTTACTGTTATTAAGTACAGTGGTGATCACTGTGCGTCTTTATTAGTTATTAGTGTTATTAGTTACTGTTATTAAGTACAGTGGTGATCACTGTGTGTCTTTATTAGTTATTAGTGTTATTAGTTACTGTTATTAAGTACAGTAGTGATCACTGTGTGTCTTTATTAGTTATTATATTATTAGTTGCTGTTATTAAGTACAGTGGTGATCACTGTGCGTCTTTATTAGTTATTATATTATTAGTTACTGTTATTAAGTACAGTGGTGATCACTGTGTGTCTTTATTAGTTATTATATTATTAGTTACTGTTATTAAGTACAGTGGTGATCACTGTGTCTTTATTAGTTATTAGTATTATTAGTGACTGTTATTAAGTACAGTGGTGATCACTGTGTGTCTTTATTAGTTATTAGTGTTATTAGTTACTGTTATTAAGTACAGTGGTGATCACTGTGTGTCTTTATTAGTTATTAGTATTATTAGTTACTGTTATTAAGTACAGTGGTGATCACTGTGTCTTTATTAGTTATTATATTATTAGTTACTGTTATTAAGTACAGTGGTGATCACTGTGCGTCTTTATTAGTTATTAGTATTATTAGTTACTGTTATTAAGTACAGTAGTGATCACTGTGCGTCTTTATTAGTTATTAGTATTATTAGTTACTGTTATTAAGTACAGTGGTGATCACTGTGTGTCTTTATTAGTTATTAGTATTATTAGTTACTGTTATTAAGTACAGTGGTGATCACTGTGTGTCTTTATTAGTTATTAGTGTTATTAGTTACTGTTATTAAGTACAGTGGTGATCACTGTGTGTCTTTATTAGTTATTAGTATTATTAGTTGCTGTTATTAAGTACAGTGGTGATCACTGTGTGTCTTTATTAGTTATTAGTATTATTAGTTGCTGTTATTAAGTACAGTGGTGATCACTGTGTGTCTTTATTAGTTATTAGTATTATTAGTTGCTGTTATTAAGTACAGTGGTGATCACTGTGTGTCTTTATTAGTTATTAGTATTATTAGTTACTGTTATTAAGTACAGTGGTGATCACTGTGTGTCTTTATTAGTTATTAGTGTTATTAGTTACTGTTATTAAGTACAGTGGTGATCACTGTGTCTTTATTAGTTATTAGTGTTATTAGTTACTGTTATTAAGTACAGTGGTGATCACTGTGTGTCTTTATTAGTTATTAGTATTATTAGTTACTGTTATTAAGTACAGTGGTGATCACTGTGTCTTTATTAGTTATTATATTATTAGTTACTGTTATTAAGTACAGTGGTGATCACTGTGTGTCTTTATTAGTTATTAGTATTATTAGTTACTGTTATTAAGTACAGTGGTGATCACTGTGTGTCTTTATTAGTTATTAGTATTATTAGTTACTGTTATTAAGTACAGTGGTGATCACTGTGTCTTTATTAGTTATTAGTATTATTAGTGACTGTTATTAAGTACAGTGGTGATCACTGTGTGTCTTTATTAGTTATTATATTATTAGTTACTGTTATTAAGTACAGTGGTGATCACTGTGTGTCTTTATTAGTTATTAGTATTATTAGTGACTGTTATTAAGTACAGTGGTGATCACTGTGTGTCTTTATTAGTTATTAGTATTATTAGTTACTGTTATTAAGTACAGTGGTGATCACTGTGTCTTTATTAGTTATTATATTATTAGTTACTGTTATTAAGTACAGTGGTGATCACTGTGCGTCTTTATTAGTTATTAGTGTTATTAGTTACTGTTATTAAGTACAGTGGTGATCACTGTGTGTCTTTATTAGTTATTAGTGTTATTAGTTACTGTTATTAAGTACAGTAGTGATCACTGTGTGTCTTTATTAGTTATTATATTATTAGTTGCTGTTATTAAGTACAGTGGTGATCACTGTGCGTCTTTATTAGTTATTATATTATTAGTTACTGTTATTAAGTACAGTGGTGATCACTGTGTGTCTTTATTAGTTATTATATTATTAGTTACTGTTATTAAGTACAGTGGTGATCACTGTGTCTTTATTAGTTATTAGTATTATTAGTGACTGTTATTAAGTACAGTGGTGATCACTGTGTGTCTTTATTAGTTATTAGTATTATTAGTTACTGTTATTAAGTACAGTGGTGATCACTGTGTCTTTATTAGTTATTATATTATTAGTTACTGTTATTAAGTACAGTGGTGATCACTGTGCGTCTTTATTAGTTATTAGTATTATTAGTTACTGTTATTAAGTACAGTAGTGATCACTGTGCGTCTTTATTAGTTATTAGTATTATTAGTTACTGTTATTAAGTACAGTGGTGATCACTGTGTGTCTTTATTAGTTATTAGTATTATTAGTTACTGTTATTAAGTACAGTGGTGATCACTGTGTGTCTTTATTAGTTATTAGTGTTATTAGTTACTGTTATTAAGTACAGTGGTGATCACTGTGTGTCTTTATTAGTTATTAGTATTATTAGTTACTGTTATTAAGTACAGTGGTGATCACTGTGTGTCTTTATTAGTTATTAGTATTATTAGTTACTGTTATTAAGTACAGTGGTGATCACTGTGTGTCTTTATTAGTTATTATATTATTAGTTACTGTTATTAAGTACAGTGGTGATCACTGTGCGTCTTTATTAGTTATTAGTGTTATTAGTTACTGTTATTAAGTACAGTGGTGATCACTGTGCGTCTTTATTAGTTATTATATTATTAGTTACTGTTATTAAGTACAGTGGTGATCACTGTGCGTCTTTATTAGTTATTAGTATTATTAGTTACTGTTATTAAGTACAGTGGTGATCACTGTGTGTCTTTATTAGTTATTAGTATTATTAGTTACTGTTATTAAGTACAGTGGTGATCACTGTGCATCTTTATTAGTTATTATATTATTAGTTACTGTTATTAAGTACAGTGGTGATCACTGTGCGTCTTTATTAGTTATTATATTATTAGTTACTGTTATTAAGTACAGTGGTGATCACTGTGCGTCTTTATTAGTTATTAGTATTATTAGTTACTGTTATTAAGTACAGTGGTGATCACTGTGTCTTTATTAGTTATTAGTATTATTAGTTACTGTTATTAAGTACAGTGGTGATCACTGTGTCTTTATTAGTTATTATATTATTAGTTACTGTTATTAAGTACAGTGGTGATCACTGTGCGTCTTTATTAGTTATTAGTGTTATTAGTTACTGTTATTAAGTACAGTGGTGATCACTGTGCGTCTTTATTAGTTATTATATTATTAGTTACTGTTATTAAGTACAGTGGTGATCACTGTGTCTTTATTAGTTATTAGTGTTATTAGTTACTGTTATTAAGTACAGTGGTGATCACTGTGCGTCTTTATTAGTTATTAGTGTTATTAGTTACTGTTATTAAGTACAGTGGTGATCACTGTGCGTCTTTATTAGTTATTAGTGTTATTAGTTACTGTTATTAAGTACAGTGGTGATCACTGTGCGTCTTTATTAGTTATTAGTGTTATTAGTTACTGTTATTAAGTACAGTGGTGATCACTGTGCGTCTTTATTAGTTATTAGTGTTATTAGTTACTGTTATTAAGTACAGTGGTGATCACTGTGCGTCTTTATTAGTTATTAGTATTATTAGTTACTGTTATTAAGTACAGTGGTGATCACTGTGTCTTTATTAGTTATTAGTGTTATTAGTTACTGTTATTAAGTACAGTGGTGATCACTGTGTGTCTTTATTAGTTATTAGTGTTATTAGTGACTGTTATTAAGTACAGTGGTGATCACTGTGCGTCTTTATTAGTTATTAGTGTTATTAGTTACTGTTATTAAGTACAGTGGTGATCACTGTGCGTCTTTATTAGTTATTAGTGTTATTAGTTACTGTTATTAAGTACAGTGGTGATCACTGTGCGTCTTTATTAGTTATTAGTGTTATTAGTTACTGTTATTAAGTACAGTGGTGATCACTGTGTGTCTTTATTAGTTATTAGTATTATTAGTTACTGTTATTAAGTACAGTGGTGATCACTGTGCGTCTTTATTAGTTATTAGTGTTATTAGTTACTGTTATTAAGTACAGTGGTGATCACTGTGCGTCTTTATTAGTTATTAGTGTTATTAGTTACTGTTATTAAGTACAGTGGTGATCACTGTGTCTTTATTAGTTATTAGTATTATTAGTTACTGTTATTAAGTACAGTGGTGATCACTGTGTCTTTATTAGTTATTAGTGTTATTAGTTACTGTTATTAAGTACAGTGGTGATCACTGTGCGTCTTTATTAGTTATTAGTGTTATTAGTTACTGTTATTAAGTACAGTGGTGATCACTGTGCGTCTTTATTAGTTATTAGTATTATTAGTTACTGTTATTAAGTACAGTGGTGATCACTGTGTCTTTATTAGTTATTAGTGTTATTAGTTACTGTTATTAAGTACAGTGGTGATCAGTGTGCGTCTTTATTAGTTATTAGTGTTATTAGTTACTGTTATTAAGTACAGTGGTGATCACTGTGCGTCTTTATTAGTTATTAGTGTTATTAGTTACTGTTATTAAGTACAGTGGTGATCACTGTGCGTCTTTATTAGTTATTAGTATTATTAGTTACTGTTATTAAGTACAGTGGTGATCACTGTGTCTTTATTAGTTATTAGTGTTATTAGTTACTGTTATTAAGTACAGTGGTGATCACTGTGCGTCTTTATTAGTTATTAGTGTTATTAGTTACTGTTATTAAGTACAGTGGTGATCACTGTGCGTCTTTATTAGTTATTAGTGTTATTAGTTACTGTTATTAAGTACAGTGGTGATCACTGTGCGTCTTTATTAGTTATTAGTGTTATTAGTTACTGTTATTAAGTACAGTGGTGATCACTGTGTGTCTTTATTAGTTATTAGTATTATTAGTTACTGTTATTAAGTACAGTGGTGATCACTGTGTCTTTATTAGTTATTATATTATTAGTTACTGTTATTAAGTACAGTGGTGATCACTGTGCGTCTTTATTAGTTATTAGTGTTATTAGTTACTGTTATTAAGTACAGTGGTGATCACTGTGTCTTTATTAGTTATTATATTATTAGTTACTGTTATTAAGTACAGTGGTGATCACTGTGTGTCTTTATTAGTTATTAGTGTTATTAGTTACTGTTATTAAGTACAGTGGTGATCACTGTGTCTTTATTAGTTATTATATTATTAGTTGCTGTTATTAAGTACAGTGGTGATCACTGTGCGTCTTTATTAGTTATTAGTATTATTAGTTACTGTTATTAAGTACAGTGGTGATCACTGTGCATCTTTATTAGTTATTAGTATTATTAGTTGCTGTTATTAAGTACAGTGGTGATCACTGTGCGTCTTTATTAGTTATTAGTGTTATTAGTTACTGTTATTAAGTACAGTGGTGATCACTGTGTCTTTATTAGTTATTATATTATTAGTTGCTGTTATTAAGTACAGTGGTGATCACTGTGTGTCTTTATTAGTTATTAGTATTATTAGTTACTGTTATTAAGTACAGTAGTGATCACTGTGTGTCTTTATTAGTTATTAGTGTTATTAGTTACTGTTATTAAGTACAGTGGTGATCACTGTGTGTCTTTATTAGTTATTAGTGTTATTAGTTACTGTTATTAAGTACAGTGGTGATCACTGTGTGTCTTTATTAGTTATTAGTGTTATTAGTTACTGTTATTAAGTACAGTGGTGATCACTGTGTGTCTTTATTAGTTATTAGTGTTATTAGTTACTGTTATTAAGTACAGTGGTGATCACTGTGTGTCTTTATTAGTTATTAGTGTTATTAGTTACTGTTATTAAGTACAGTGGTGATCACTGTGTGTCTTTATTAGTTATTAGTGTTATTAGTTACTGTTATTAAGTACAGTGGTGATCACTGTGTGTCTTTATTAGTTATTAGTATTATTAGTTACTGTTATTAAGTACAGTGGTGATCACTGTGTCTTTATTAGTTATTATATTATTAGTTGCTGTTATTAAGTACAGTAGTGATCACTGTGTGTCTTTATTAGTTATTAGTATTATTAGTGACTGTTATTAAGTACAGTGATGATCACTGTGTGTCTTTATTAGTTATTAGTATTATTAGTTACTGTTATTAAGTACAGTGGTGATCACTGTGTGTCTTTATTAGTTATTAGTGTTATTAGTTACTGTTATTAAGTACAGTGATGATCACTGTGTGTCTTTATTAGTTATTAGTATTATTAGTGACTGTTATTAAGTACAGTGATGATCACTGTGTGTCTTTATTAGTTATTAGTATTATTAGTTACTGTTATTAAGTACAGTGGTGATCACTGTGCATCTTTATTAGTTATTAGTATTATTAGTTGCTGTTATTAAGTACAGTGGTGATCACTGTGCGTCTTTATTAGTTATTAGTGTTATTAGTTACTGTTATTAAGTACAGTGGTGATCACTGTGTCTTTATTAGTTATTATATTATTAGTTGCTGTTATTAAGTACAGTGGTGATCACTGTGCGTCTTTATTAGTTATTATATTATTAGTTACTGTTATTAAGTACAGTGGTGATCACTGTGTGTCTTTATTAGTTATTAGTGTTATTAGTTACTGTTATTAAGTACAGTGGTGATCACTGTGCGTCTTTATTAGTTATTAGTATTATTAGTTACTGTTATTAAGTACAGTGGTGATCACTGTGTGTCTTTATTAGTTATTAGTATTATTAGTTACTGTTATTAAGTACAGTGGTGATCACTGTGTGTCTTTATTAGTTATTAGTATTATTAGTTACTGTTATTAAGTACAGTAGTGATCACTGTGTGTCTTTATTAGTTATTAGTGTTATTAGTTACTGTTATTAAGTACAGTGGTGATCACTGTGTGTCTTTATTAGTTATTAGTGTTATTAGTTACTGTTATTAAGTACAGTGGTGATCACTGTGTGTCTTTATTAGTTATTAGTGTTATTAGTTACTGTTATTAAGTACAGTGGTGATCACTGTGTGTCTTTATTAGTTATTAGTGTTATTAGTTACTGTTATTAAGTACAGTGGTGATCACTGTGTGTCTTTATTAGTTATTAGTGTTATTAGTTACTGTTATTAAGTACAGTGGTGATCACTGTGTGTCTTTATTAGTTATTAGTGTTATTAGTTACTGTTATTAAGTACAGTGGTGATCACTGTGTGTCTTTATTAGTTATTAGTATTATTAGTTACTGTTATTAAGTACAGTGGTGATCACTGTGTCTTTATTAGTTATTATATTATTAGTTGCTGTTATTAAGTACAGTAGTGATCACTGTGTGTCTTTATTAGTTATTAGTATTATTAGTGACTGTTATTAAGTACAGTGATGATCACTGTGTGTCTTTATTAGTTATTAGTATTATTAGTTACTGTTATTAAGTACAGTGGTGATCACTGTGTGTCTTTATTAGTTATTAGTGTTATTAGTTGCTGTTATTAAGTACAGTGATGATCACTGTGTGTCTTTATTAGTTATTAGTATTATTAGTTACTGTTATTAAGTACAGTGGTGATCACTGTGTCTTTATTAGTTATTATATTATTAGTTGCTGTTATTAAGTACAGTAGTGATCACTGTGTGTCTTTATTAGTTATTAGTATTATTAGTGACTGTTATTAAGTACAGTGATGATCACTGTGTGTCTTTATTAGTTATTAGTATTATTAGTTACTGTTATTAAGTACAGTGGTGATCACTGTGTGTCTTTATTAGTTATTAGTATTATTAGTGACTGTTATTAAGTACAGTGATGATCACTGTGTGTCTTTATTAGTTATTAGTATTATTAGTGACTGTTATTAAGTACAGTGATGATCACTGTGTGTCTTTATTAGTTATTATATTATTAGTTGCTGTTATTAAGTACAGTATTGATCACTGTGTGTCTTTATTAGTTATTAGTGTTATTAGTTACTGTTATTAAGTACAGTGATGATCACTGTGTGTCTTTATTAGTTATTGTATTATTAGTTACTGTTATTAAGTACAGTAGTGATCACTGTGTGTCTTTATTAGTTATTATATTATTAGTTGCTGTTATTAAGTACAGTGGTGATCACTGTGTGTCTTTATTAGTTATTAGTGTTATTAGTTACTGTTATTAAGTACAGTGGTGATCACTGTGTGTCTTTATTAGTTATTAGTATTATTAGTTGCTGTTATTAAGTACAGTGGTGATCACTGTGTGTCTTTATTAGTTATTAGTGTTATTAGTTACTGTTATTAAGTACAGTGGTGATCACTGTGTGTCTTTATTAGTTATTAGTATTATTAGTGACTGTTATTAAGTACAGTGGTGATCACTGTGTGTCTTTATTAGTTATTAGTATTATTAGTTACTGTTATTAAGTACAGTGATGATCACTGTGTGTCTTTATTAGTTATTAGTGTTATTAGTTACTGTTATTAAGTACAGTGGTGATCACTGTGTGTCTTTATTAGTTATTAGTATTATTAGTGACTGTTATTAAGTACAGTGGTGATCACTGTGTGTCTTTATTAGTTATTAGTATTATTAGTTACTGTTATTAAGTACAGTGGTGATCACTGTGTGTCTTTATTAGTTATTAGTATTATTAGTTACTGTTATTAAGTACAGTGATGATCACTGTGTGTCTTTATTAGTTATTAGTGTTATTAGTTACTGTTATTAAGTACAGTGGTGATCACTGTGTGTCTTTATTAGTTATTAGTATTATTAGTTACTGTTATTAAGTACAGTGGTGATCACTGTGTCTTTATTAGTTATTATATTATTAGTTTCTGTTATTAAGTACAGTGGTGATCACTGTGTGTCTTTATTAGTTATTAGTGTTATTAGTTACTGTTATTAAGTACAGTGGTGATCACTGTGTGTCTTTATTAGTTATTAGTATTATTAGTTACTGTTATTAAGTACAGTGGTGATCACTGTGTGTCTTTATTAGTTATTAGTGTTATTAGTTACTGTTATTAAGTACAGTGATGATCACTGTGTGTCTTTATTAGTTATTAGTGTTATTAGTTACTGTTATTAAGTACAGTGGTGATCACTGTGTGTCTTTATTAGTTATTAGTGTTATTAGTTACTGTTATTAAGTACAGTGGTGATCACTGTGTGTCTTTATTAGTTATTAGTATTATTAGTTACTGTTATTAAGTACAGTGGTGATCACTGTGTGTCTTTATTAGTTATTAGTGTTATTAGTTACTGTTATTAAGTACAGTGGTGATCACTGTGTGTCTTTATTAGTTATTAGTGTTATTAGTTACTGTTATTAAGTACAGTGGTGATCACTGTGTGTCTTTATTAGTTATTAGTATTATTAGTTACTGTTATTAAGTACAGTGGTGATCACTGTGTCTTTATTAGTTATTAGTATTATTAGTTACTGTTATTAAGTACAGTGGTGATCACTGTGTGTCTTTATTAGTTATTAGTATTATTAGTTACTGTTATTAAGTACAGTGGTGATCACTGTGTGTCTTTATTAGTTATTAGTGTTATTAGTTACTGTTATTAAGTACAGTGGTGATCACTGTGTGTCTTTATTAGTTATTAGTGTTATTAGTTACTGTTATTAAGTACAGTGGTGATCACTGTGTGTCTTTATTAGTTATTAGTATTATTCAGTTACTGTTATTAAGTTACAGTGGTGATCACTGTGTCTTTATTAGTTATTAGTGTTATTAGTTACCTGTTATTAAGTACAGTGGTGATCACTGTGTGTCCTTTTATTAGTTATTAGTTGTTATTGTTACTGTTATTAAGTACAGTGGTGATCACTGTGTGTCCTTTATTAGTTATTATATTATTAGTTGCTGTTATTAAGTACAGTTGGTGATCACTGTGTGTCTTATTAGTTATTAGTGTTATTAGTACTGTTATTAAGTACAGTGGTGATCACTGTGTCCTTTATTAGTTATTAGTTTATTAGTTGCTGTTATTAAGTACAGTGGTGATCACTGTGTCTTTATTAGTTATTAGAATTAGTTACTGTTATTTAAGTACAGTGGTGATCACTGTGTGTCTTTATTAGTTATTAGGTATTAGTTACTGTATTAGTACAAGTGTGATCACTGTGTCTTTATTAGTATATTATTAGTGCTGTTATTAAGTACAGTGGTGATACTGTGGTCTTATTAGTTATTAGGTTATTAGTTATGTTATTAAGTACAGTGGTGATCACTGTGT